>CAUYUJ010016080.1:229589-255286 GCA_963575745.1 Prorocentrum cordatum | reverse complement strand
CTCCTCCTCCTCCTCCTCCTCCTCCTCCTCCTCTTGCTCCTCCTCTTGCTCCTCCTCTTGCTCCTCCTCCTCCTTCTCCGATCCCTCCTCGCGCTTCCCGACATTTGCCTCCTCTCCCGGTGGGCCCGCCCGCGAGCGCGCGCGCCTGCGGAGGCGGGGGGCGCGCCGAGCAGCGAGCGGCCCGCAGTGGCCGCGGCGGCGCTGAAGCCCGTCCGCCTTCCGCGGCAACTCGCGTTGGCGGCGAAAACCGGGGCGGGAGGGCCACCCCTCGAACGAGGAAAAGGTACTCATCCCGCTACCCTTGCCTCGCTTGTGTCTTTTTGGGGCCTCCTGGGAGGCCCTCGTCGCCGCTGCCGGATTCGCTTCGAAATCGTGGTCAGATCGCAGCCCGGGAGAGGTCCAGGGAGTTAGCGGCGTCGGTGCCTTTTGGTCCCCAAATCCCTTGGCCGTCGTCGTCGTAAAGGAAAGGTTCGGCGGCGCGCCAGGGGAGAAGCCTGCCGAGCGGCGAGGGCACGATTCTGCCCGGTGGTCCGCGAAACCCTTCAGGGTCTGACGCCTCCTGGGCGCATTCCTTCGCGAACGCCCCCACCGTATCATCTTCTTGGCTATTGCGAATCAGCGCTATCCGACGCTCATCGGCGCTACATCGACGGTAGTCGACTCATGTTGGCGGCGAGCCCAGGGGAAAGTGAGAAGGGGAGATGTTTTGTCTTTCCAGAAGGCTCCGGAGTCTAAAGGCCTTCGGAAGCGTTTTCTCAACGTCCCCCGAAGACGCGGAAAACTTCTCCGAAGGCGCGAGGGCGTCTGAGAAGTCCCGCCGCCTTCTGAGAAGGCCTTCCTCTTCTCGATTCGCCCCGCGCTCGCCGCCGATCATGGGAGCCTGCCAACCCATCCTTGCTGGCTCGTGCGAGTCGACCCTGAACGACGCTGATCGATGCTACATCGGCGCTAATCGACACTGAATCCCACCAGCCTTGAGGGCGCGAGTGGTTTGGAGCGCTTCCTCTTCCAACCCCTCCCCCGACCTCTCCTCCTCCTCCTCCTCCTCCTCCTCCTCCTCCTCCTCTGGACCTGGGTGGGGGGATCGCTACCGATTGCGGCGTCCAAGAGGGCCGTTTGTTAGCCGTTGCGAATCAACGCTGGTCGACGCCAAATCGACGCTAATCGACGCTAGCGCCAGATCGGCGCTGTCTCCCCGACGCTAGCGCACGCTAGTGCACTCTGACGACGCAGCTACGAAGACATACCGAGCCCGCCAGAGCCTGTCGTCGTCGTCGTCGGCGGCGGCGGCGGCGGCGCTCGTCGTCGTCGTCGTCGTCGGCGGCGTTGTCGGCGGCGTCGCCTCCGTCGCCGCCGCCGTCGTCGTCGGCGTCGTCGCTGTCGCCGCCGCCGCCGCCGTCGGCGTCGTCGGCGTCGGCGTCGTCGTCGGCGACTTGCGGCGAGCCCGCCGGAGGCCGCCGCCGCCCGCCGAGCGCGGCGGCGTGGAGCCGGAGCGGTGGAGCCCGCCGCTGCCGAGGGGCGGCGCGCAGAGGGGCGCCCGAGGCCTCCGACGCGCCAGTTTCGGGGAGGCCCTGCGGCCGGCGCCGCCGACCCTGCTCGCTGGGACGAGGAGGAGTAGTGAGGAGGAGGAGGAGGAGGAGGAGGAGGAGGAGGAGGAGGAGGAGGAGGAGGAGGAGGAGGAGGAAGAGGAAGAGGAGGAGGAGGAGGAGGGAGGAGTAAGGAGGAGGAGGAGGAGGAAGAGGAGGAGGGGGAGGAAGAGGAAGGAAGAGGAGGAGGAGGAGGGAGGGAGGAGTAAGAGAGGAGGAGGAAAGGAGGAGATGGGAAAGCCTCCGGCGTCGAGATTTGCTTCAACGCCCACGCGGCTCCTCGATATCTCTCTCTCTCTGTCTCTCTCTTTCTCTCTCACTTTCTCCCTTTCGTTCTCCTCATCCGCATCCTCCTCCTCCTCACTTCTCCTCCTCCTCCTTCTCCTCCTCCTCCGCCGCCTCCTCCTCCTCCTCCTCCGCCTTCTCATCCTTGTCCTTCTCATCCTTCTCTCCTCCCCTCCGCCTCCGTCCACCTTCCCTCCTCCTGCTCCTCCTCCTCCACCTCCTCCTCCTCGTCCTCCTCCTCCTCCTCCTCCTCCTCCTTACTCCTTGCACCTCCTCCTCCTCCTCCTCCTCCTCCTCCTCCTCCTCCTCCTCCTCCTTTCCCCCTCTCGGACGCACAAGAACGTACGAGTACAGCGCGCCCCCCCTTGGATGTGCACGTCCGAACCGAACAGACAGTTCAGACGCAACACCGTATACCGTTACCCAGGCGGCATGGCCAGAAAGCACCCGCCACCGAGCATATACCATACGATTTCTGAGCGCGCGCGCGCGTCGCCCCGATAATAGAAGCATGTTCGGGGGACGCCGACACTTGGTTGCTAGATCTCTGTCTCCCTCTCTCTCTCTCTCTCTCTCTCTCTCTCTCTCTCCCTCTCTCTCCCTCCCAGCGTGTTCTATTGTAGAGGTGCAGTTCGCCGCGGCGCAGCCCACCGCTGCTTAGACCGCGACGAGTCTCCTGTCGCTGCGGGCCTTCGGGAGCCCGTGTCGAGCCTTTGGATGCGGGGTGGAGAGGCGGTCCCCAAGCAAGGGGTCGAGAGGTCCCAGGACCCCGTCCTGACAAAACACAATTACTCCGACGGAACGACCCCGCATGAGAATCTCTTTAGCTTGCATGGAGGTATCCTCCTGCCCCTTCCCTTCTCCCACCTACTCTTGCCTCCTCGTTCTCCTCCTGTCTGCTTCTCCTCCTGCCTCAACTCCTGCCTCTTCCTCCTCTTCTTGCCTCCTCCACCTCCTCCCCCTCCCCCTCGTTATGCTTCCTCCCCCCCATTCCCCCTGCCCCTCCTGCCTCGAGGCCTCCTCCTCCTGCTCTCCCTCTCCCTTCTCCTCCTCCTCCTCCTCATCCCCTGTCCTCCTCCTCTCCCTCTCCCTCATCCGCTTCCTCCTCCTCCTCCTCCTCCTCCTCGTTTCCATATTCCTCCCCCCTCCTCCCCCCCCCTCCTCCTCCTCCTCCTCCTCCTCCTCCTGCCTCCTCCTTAGGCCTCCTGCCCCCTCCTGGGGCCTCCTGGGGCCTCTTGGGGCCTCCTGGAGCCTTCTGGGCCTTCCGGGACCTACTGGGGCCTCCTCGGGCATTCCTCCTCCTCCTTTTCCTCCTCGTCCTTCCTCCCCTCAGCCTCTTCCTCTTCCTGCTTTCCTGTCTCGTCCTGCATCATCCCTCCTCCTTTTCCTGGCAATCCTCCTCCTCCTCGTCCTCGTGCGGAACACGACCCAGAGGAAGCGCACGACGTGCGTCCCAGCCGATACGCGCCGGAGGACGACCCAGAGGAAGCGCGCGCCGGAGGATGACCCGGAGGAACCACGTGAGCTGCGGGACCCATAGGAAGGCTCCCGCCTGACGCGTCCTCACAATTCACTCACAGACGAGGGTCCCGCTTGATACTTCTTCCAAATTCAGACCTGAGGAGCCCAAAAGTGACGACAGTTACAGGAATCCGATGACCCGCTCGGATTAATAACATGATCTGCGGGCCCCATAGGGAGGGGGCTCCCGCCTGAGACTTGCTCGCAATTCACTGACAAACGAGGCTCCCGCCTGATACTTCCTCCAAATTCAGACCTGAGGAGCCCAAAAGTGACGACAGTTACAGGAATCCGATGACCCGCTCGGATTAGTAACATGATCTGCGGGCCCCATAGGGAGGGGGCTCCCGCCTGAGACTTGCTCGCAATTCACTGACAAACGAGGCTCCCGCCTGATACTTCCTCCAAATTCAGACCTGAGGAGCCCAAAAGTGACGACAGTTACAGGAATCCGATGACCCGCTCGGATTAGTAACATGATCTGCGGGCCCCATAGGGAGGGGGCTCCCGCCTGAGACTTCCTCACAATTCACTCACAGACGAGGCTCCCTCTTGGTGGATGATGGTGATGGGATGATGACGACGGTGTTTGATGATGATATATGATTGATGATGATGATGATGATGATGATGATGATGATGATGATGATGATGATGATGATGATGATGATGATGATGATGATGATGATGATGATGATGATGTGGTGGTGGTGGTGGTGATGATGACGACGTGATGATGATGATGATGGTGGTGATGATGAGTGCTGATGGTGAGTGATCGTGCGATTATGATGGTAAATGGTGGTGATGATGACGGGGACGAAGTGGTGAGTCAGCGAGTAGTGATGATGATGATGATGATGATGATGATGATGATGATGATGATGATGATGATGATGATGATGATGATGATGATCGTTCGATGCCGATGATGGTGAGTGATCGTGCGATGGTGATGGTGATGCTGATGGTGATGATGATGATGAGTGGGGAGTGATGGTGATGGTGATGATGATGCGGAGGAGGAAGCAAAGAGGAGCAAAGGAGAGGGAGGAGGACGAGAGATCCTGCGCGGAGGGTGTGCAGAGAAAACAAGAACCCCACTTAGGATGTGGGGAAAAAACACGACGTCTGAGGCCTGGGGCGGGGCGAGGGGGGGGCAGCTTTCCAAGAGGGCACCCCTGCCTCTTCGAGGTCCTCCTGCCTTCCGGTGGGCCACCAGGTAGCCCAGAAATGAGCAGAGCCCTTCACAGAAGCCCCCTTCTGCCTTCTTGGAGGGCTGCCCCCCTGAGCCCGCCGCCCTTTGAGCTCCGCCGCTGCCGGCCGCACGCAAGAGCGGCCCTAGGCAAGAGTGACCTTTGGTGCACGATTTCGGGGTGCCGCGGGGAGGCCGAAGCGGAGCACGCAAGCTGCTGCTGCGCACCGCGCTCAGCCACCTGGGGGCCCCCTCCTCCTCCTCCTCCTCCTCCTCCTCCTCCTCCTCCTCCTCCTCCTCCTCAGCGTGCCCGCACATGAGGACACTCCAGCGAAAGGTCCAGCCTCACGTGCAGCTGGCGGTGCTGCCCGCGGAGTTGGGCGGCGAGCCTGGCCCGCGCATGCCATCGCCAAGGGGGCGGCGCGGGCCGCTCTCGCGCCGGGGCGCTCTCGCGCGGGGGGGGCGCGGCGGCCTCTGTGCCCACCGTGCGCTGCGGTCTGGGGGCTTGTGGCCGCCGCGGCGGTCCCCCTCTTGCTGCTGTCAAAGATGGTGCGCCTTCGATATGTAGGGCTTCGCTCGGGCATTTGTAGACGCACAGACGTAAATAAATCCACGAGCCCTTCCTTTTGCAGGAGGCCTTGTGCGATTGCCTTCGTCAGCAACGGGTCATCGGAAGGTCCCAGAGGGTTCCCGAATGCGTCCTTCGGCGCCTCCCTGCGTTTGCCCGGGGTTCCCCAATGCGTCCCTGGGGTTCAACAAGCTTGCATTGACGTGCAATGCCCGGAACTCAAGTACACTCATCTGTTTGCTGTGCGACGCGTGGTTCAAAAAATGCTTTGATGCTCCTCGCCGTCGCTACAGTCGCTTCGCTACACAAAGCACGGTTGCGCTAAGCTATGCAATGATATGCAACGGTGCGCCGCGCCATGCTACAACTGCAATGAACAACGTCGCCATGCTTCACGAAGCCACGCTATGACGTGTTCCAGGGGAAGTGCGATGGCATGACTTGATGGGCTATGATGCGATAAAGATTGCTATACTACCCGAGGCACTGAACATGTAGACACTGACTTGTCATATGATGCCATCGATTGGATTACCATGCTACAACCACTGTGCGATCATAATGAACGCCGAATGGAACGAAGGGTTTTGTCTGGCCGCGGCGAGCAACGACCGCGAATAGGTTTCCCGACCTAGGTGGAAGGAACGACCCAACAACCCGTGCTCTTTCTGAGCCCAAAGCGGTCTTTACTTAATTATATGGGGTGTATGTTATGTCCTGCTAATTGCTGCTGAAGTGCTCCACCCTACACGTTGCCATGCTACGCAAGACTGTAATACATCATGGCATGCAAACCACTTGCATGGTATGCCGTGCTATGCTGTGCTGTGCATCGCCATGCCACGCCGTGCTATACATTCCTTGGAATGCGACGAACATGTATGCTGTGCTACACACCACCTCGCTAAACGAATTGATGCAAGACCGTGCAACGTTATGTTAGTCAAAGCCACGCTGCAGAAGCACGCTCTGTTGCCACGGTCTGGTGTCTAATGCTCTGCTGTGCTGCCCAATGATAGGCAATCCTGAGCAAAGTTGCGTATGCATTGAAAAACGTTGATTGTGCGCACAATGCCAACGCGATGCTATGACATGCAGAAAAAATGCCATGCTGCGGCATGACATGCCATGATACGGTATGCCATGCTCTGCCGCTGCCTGCCAGTGCGCTTCAAATGTACGCAAGGATGTCTTAGGCGCAGCTACGCTACGCACTGCTATTCTATACGGTGGTTTCCATTGCATTGCATTGGACCCCATTGCATTGCACAACATGTATACCCCGACCCAAAAAAACGTTCCCCATTTGGTCCACGCCTGGTTGATGTTTGGGGGTGTATCCGGAGGGGGGGACGAAGTTCCCCGATGTGTTTGGGCTCGTTCCGCCAATTTTGTTGTAGCTGTCGTTGGCTTCCAGATTTCTGGGTTTGCGGAGGGAGTCTGAGGTTTCCAGAAGGCTTTGGAAGTGCGCGGCGAAGAAGAAGAAGACACACTTGCGATCCACTGTCTGCCTGCTCTGCTACCATGGCAATGCTGAACAAAGAAAGGGGCGCCTAATGCGCGGCGAGGAGGTGGAAGAGGGGGAGGAAGAGGTCCCAGAGAGCTTCTCACGGGTTGTGATGGGCTCTAGGAACTGTCAGTAGGTATTCGGGGGGTTCATCTCAGGGAGTCATTTCGTTGTTTGTGTTTTGGTTGTGCTGTTCCACTCTTATTTTGCGTTCCGATGGCGCCCACCAACGGCATTCCCTACCTCCAATAATGGCAAGGGCCACCCGCGATCAGTCGGGGGTCGTCAGCCGATGGCAGCACTCGCACGCAGATCGAAAAGTGCATTGGGACAGTGCATGTCTTCACTATGGCCTCCGAGCCTGCGCCCGCTGTCTGGTGGTCGGCTCGGGCCAAGAACACTTGCCCAAAACTGTGGGAACCGATGCCCGATCGGAAGCCGGCGGGCTCCGCAGGGGCATCCGGAGCGACGGCAAACCTAAAGCTCCTGATGTGCTGTCCCGCCCAGCGCGTACAGATATCCATCAGCCCCCCCTGTGGGGAACGCAAGGCTGCGAAGTGCCCAGTTGAACTGACAAGATGCCCCGACAGGACCCCAAGAGGGACTCGAGATGGCTCGAAGAGGTGACTTCTCTCTCTCTCTCTCTTTCGTTCTCTCTCCCGTTCTCTCTCTCTCTCTTTCTTTCTGTCTCTCCCTCTTTCTCTCACTCCCTCCCCTAGATCTACGCATACACATGTATTTTTAGATATAAATGACTCTGTAGATAAATTAATGTATACGCACACGTGTCAACATGTATGTGTACATACATCCCCCGCAACCGTGCCTTGTAAACGTTTTGGCGTGCTAGAATGTTCCTCTCCTATAGAGTCTCTAGAATGTGTCTGGGCCCGATTCCTCCCCCCCAGCACGCGAGGTTCGAAATCCGCCCCCCTTGGTTTTGCTTTACGGCGATTTGTTCGGCGTCCAGAAGGCGCCAAAACAACTGAGAGAATCCCAAGATGGACTCACGATGACTCCAAGCTGGTCCAATGTGCCCCGAGCACTGCCCCAGAGTGCCCAAAGACGGCTCGAGAGTCATGGCACCCGATGCAGCCCAGGAGGGCTCCAGAAGGCCTTCTGGGCGGGCCCGGACTGGAAACGGCCGTCTGCGGCCACCAGGGCCAAATCCTGGGACGCACCAAGACATCGTTAGTACTGTATGTCCTCATTGGAGGCGCGCGTCCGACCCGAACATATAGCACACCCCTCTTGTAGTATATCTCTTCCGAGCGGTGTGGCCAGAAAGCGCACGCCACGAGGCACATACTATAAGATTTCCCGGTGCGCGCGTCGCCCCTGAGGGGGCGACGCACATAGAGTATTAGTATGCTGGGGTAGCGCCCAATTCCTGCGAAAAGAGAATCAGCGCTGGCAAAGTCCGCGCACCGTCTGCGGAAGACACACAATCGGGAGGGGGGGGGGCAGAGGTGGGGCTGGAGGGAAGAGGTCGCTCCAGACGGCCCCTGAAAAAAGGAAACGCGCTACACGGGACCACCCAGCTGGGCCCGTTCCCCAGCCCCACCTCGGGATACCCCTCCCTCTGCGAACCCCCGACACGGCTGCTTCTTCGCAGCGGCTCCGCCTCCCGGCGGCAGAAGGCGGAGCCCGTCGGATCCCCCCGCCTGGCCCTGCGCGCCAATGAAGATGGTGCCGTCCGCGTCCAGGGCAGTCGTGGCCCAGATGCCCAGCTTCGGGGTGTTGAACACCCATTTCTCCGCGCCGTCGGCTGCCTTGATCGCGCGCAGGCTTCCATCGATGCAGCCGATCAGCACGGAATCGCCGACGGCAACAGGCGAGGACGTTTGACAGTCGTTGTCGGCTTCAACCTTCCAGCGAACCTCGCCAGTCTCCTTGTCAAGGCCCCAAACGGCTCCTTTGTTTTTGGTGTCGAGGCCGCAACCTGCGATGGCAACATCGCCGACGACTGCAGGAGAGGTCCAACAACTCATACATTTTGAAGCCACCTTACGACCTTGCCATTTACAGTCTGAGCGCCAGTGCACCTTGCCGTCGTAACCGAGACGCACGATCTCACCGCTTTTCGTACCGTCTGGATCTCCAAAGCTCAAGTAAATGCCGTCGGGCTCCAGCCGCGCAGGAGAGCGCACGCCCGAGGGAAACTTTACGTCCCAAACTTTCTTCCCCGTCGCACGGTCCAGCTTGAAGAAGGCACCACTGTCGTCGCCAAAATAAATCCGCCACCGAGCTATGCCGCAGATGGTGTTTATGAGTGGTGTGTATGTGCATATGTGTCGAGATCCGCCTGGCTCCCGCGGTGTCGCTGCGCGCGTGGCCGTGACGCCCAGAAAGGTGTCGATCCCTGCGCTCCGTTTGTGGTGCGGCTTCGGCATCCTGCGACGTATGAGCAGGCACACACGCAGACACGCAGACACACACACACACACACTCTCTCTTTTTTTCTCTCTCTCTCTCTCTCTTTCTCTCTCTCTCTCTCTCTCTCTCTCTCTCATCGCACACACTCAACAGAAGCCTGCATGCGTCCACTGGTCTCCCAAACGAAAATGCTGCTGGCGCGCGAAGCGCAGACAGTTGTACGTGTGTCTTACTCGTGCTGAGTTGTCCTTGCACGGATCCCACATTCGATCACCAGCAGCCCGGCCGGCTAGGCTTCACCAACGAGCCGCCAGGCACACTCGCCCGACACTCGAAACCGAATCCGGCGCGAGCCGCCTGGCTCTCTCGCACGACAGTCGGGCGAAGGGAGGGGGACGGAGGAGGAGGAAGGGCAAGGGGGCAAGGGCGCTGTGCGACGATCCCCTGCGGCCCAAACGGCCACTAAATAATGCGAAGGTACAGCGGCAGCCGAGGAGGGAGGAACGATGGACCGCGGGGAGAACGAGAGGGGAGGGACAGTGAGACGAACATTGGCAGAAAAAACAAAAAGATCGTTCGTGCAAAGCCCGCACCCTCCGAGCATTGCTTGAGGTGGTATCCGCACAGAAATCCCCCACGAGCCTAGAGATGAGGACTCAGAGTGGAACAGCCCACCAAGAAGGAGGAGGCCGAGCCGACACGGACGAGCCCGAAATGCCGAGGCTGCCAGCGCAGCGCAGGAGAACAAGAACAAGGGGAAGAAGAAGAGCAGAAACAGAGAAGCAAAAGCGAGCAGGCAGATGTGAATTAAGCGTGGCGCCGAGAGCGCAGGGGAGCGGGACACTCTGCGAGCGCGCCGGATCCCACTCTCCGGCGCGCGGAGCTCGCCCGGAGCAGCGCCGGAGGCGCCGCCAGGGGGTCTCCAGAGCCGATCCGAGGAAGCCGCGCGGACCTCCCAACGTTTATACTCATGCAGTTTTATGCCCTCGACCAACAAAAACTGCATCCAGACGGCGACGAGGGAAAGAAAGGCTTGGAAACGGGCAACCAACAGCCAAGGGGGGGGGGGGCGTACACCTGGGGAAGATGATCCCAGATTTTAGTGCATGCTGCAATCTGATTGAACAAGAATGCGAAGACACCACCCCACCTGCGGCCCCACGGGGCCTAGCGTATACCAGCAAATCTGGCGTGGGTTCTTGCGTGGTATACGCTACAGCCCCCGATGGGCCTCAGCGCAACATGGAGGGCCGCAGGTGGGGTGGTGTCGTTTGCTGTTTGGTCGACTTGTGGCCACTTGGGGAGCTCGAAAATGACCACCGGGGACGAGATCGGGAAGCCTCCGACCTCGGCGGAGGCACACCGCCGGTCTTGGTGCTGGTGATGGGCATGGTTTCCAACACCACCACCACCATGAGTTGGAGGGGGAGGGGATCCTCCTCCTCCTCCACCTCCTCCTCCTCCTCGTCCTCCTCGTCCTCCTCCTCCTCATCCTCCTCCTTCCCCCCTCCAACTTATGGTCGTGGTGGTGGAAAACAGGCCCAACAGCGGATGCCCACCTCCAGGACGGCGGCGAGGGATGGAGCGGGAGGGCCACAGGCGGGGGCGCGCGCAGCCGGCCCTCCGCGAGCAACCACGTGTCCGTCTAGAGGGAAGCGAGAGGACGAGAACAGCGGAGCAGGAGGAGAGCTGGCCAAGCCCAGCGTGCCCAGCCCAGCGCTGGGCTGGGCACGCTGGGATTGGCCAGCTTGGCACGCTGGGCTGGGCGTGGCCAGCTAGGCACGCTTGGCACGCTGGGCGCTAGGCTGGGCTGGGCACGCTGGGCTGGCCAGCGCTCCTATAAGAAGAGCAAGCGCCATAAACATACACTTTTGGCGTTCCGCGCGGATTTCTTGGGCCTGCGCTGGACCCCCTTCCCCGGCGCGCGGAGCGCGCCAGGGGCGGCGCCGGAGGCGCCGCCTGGGGGGGCCCAGCGCGGATCCAAGAAATCCGCGCGGAGCGCCAAAAGTTTATGTTTATGGCGATCTTCCTTCTTCGAGTTCGGCCCCTGGGAGGCGCGAGCGTGAGGAAAGAGGGGACGCATCACGACAGCGTCCCCCTTGGAGGCGTGCGTCCGACCAGATCAAGTGGCACAGCATGAGCATGACGCTTCGCCACCCCAACGGTATGGCCAGCAGGCGCCCGCCACGGAGCTCGTGCTACAAGGTGTGAGCGCTCGCGTCGCCCTTTTCGGAGCGACGCACAGATAGTACAGTAGATTGGCACGGCGCGAAAGAGAGACGAGACGGGGAGGAACTCGAGCCGCACCTCTCCAGGCGTACTCGCATGCGGCGTGGGAGGGGAGAGACAAAGGAGAAGAACGCAGGGAAGCTATTTCACACTGCTGGCCTTACTCGCACTGCTCCCGCTGAAGCTCGCCGACGGGCTGGCTGGAGAGGACCTGCAGTTCCCCCTCGTGTCGATGCGGGTCCCAACGTCGACTCCTGATGAGCGCCTGCCAGCACGGGACACACGCGACTCAACTGCACCCGAACCCCCAAAAGAACTTGCAGATTTTTCTGCCAGACTCTCTTGCGTCACGACCGGCTCCACCAGTACGACGGGGATCAGAACGACAGAGCGCAGCACTCGCAAATATAAAGTAGGTGGCGAAGCACGGCCGGCGGATACCAGCAGCACGACTCTGAGCAGCACGACGGTCTCCGGCAGCAGAATCAACCCGTATAAGAAGGACGCGCGGTAAAGATGCAAAAGCGGAGGGCCATGTTGACGCTTTTCGAATGAGGTTGGCAAGCGAAAGTCCCTAAGGCAAGGATGCAAGGGTAGCCATGGAAAAGTGTTGATCCTTACTGTGCGGGTTGACTGTACGACGCGGATCAGCACGTCGGGCATTTACAGCACGACGCTGAGCAGCACTACCGGCTCCAGCAATACGATCGTTGCCAGCACAAAAAAGCACAGCAATTGCGACTCCAGCATCCACGAATGCGATGGACGACGAAAACCAGCAATACGACGCTGATCAGCACGCCCGGTACCATCAGTTTGACGCTGAGCCCGACGACTAGTTCCAGCAGCACGACAACGAGCAGCACGGCCTTGGATCAGCACGACAGCCACTAGCAGCACGACGACGATGACCAGCACGACGATGAGTAGATCCGCAGCACGAATACGTATAGTCAGCACGACGGCGGCCAGCACGACGGACACCAGCAGCACGACGATGAGCACGTTCCACGTTGAGCGGCTCAGCAGCAAGATCACGCTGCCCAACACTACGGAACTTTGCGCTACCACTTTGAACGACGTAGTCGAGCATCAAATCAATACCCGACACTACACGGCGTTGTGCGCTGCCACGGTCTCCGCCACAACGGAGTCGGGTACCACGTGGTGCTGCAGCACTGCGGAACCGAGCGCTACCATACTGCCCACCGCATCGGAGATGAGCACCACGTCCGCATACAAAATTACGGACTCGGCACTGCCACGGTATCCACTACGACGGACTCGGACACAACACCGCTATCCAACGCTGTGGTGACGGGCGCTGACACGGTGCACCTCTCAACGGAGTCGAGCACCACGTCGGCATCACTACGGAATCGAGCGCTACCACGGCATCCACCACGGCGGATTCGTGCACCACATCGCTATCCAAGACTGGGGCATTGTGCGCTGCCACGGTATTCACCCTGACGGAGTGGAGCACCACGTCGCTATCAAGTTATCTGGCATCTGGCGCGATCATGTCATCCATAATAGAAAGCATACCTTCCACCCTCTTAATAAGCACCCCGGCAAGCGAAGCCGTTTAGTAAACGCAACCAGGAAAGGAATCGGACAGGGCAGGGCTGTTTGGTAAACGCCCAGGGCCGTTCAGCAAACGCCAATTATCGGGGTCGGAGTGGTTGCTCCCTCCTTGACAGAAGGAGACGAGTTTCTCGTCGGCATCTAGCGCTACGAAGTCGAACGCAGCAACGGTATCCACCATGACGGAGCCGAACACCACGTCGCTACTCAGCACTACGGAACCGGGCGCTGCCACATTGTCCAGAACAACAAAGTCGAGCAACAAGTCGATATCCAGCACTGTGGAACCAAGCGCTACCACGCTGACCACCTCAAGCACCACGTCCCGATGCAGGGCTATGGAGTCGAGCGCTGCCGCGCTGTCCACCACGACGAAGCCGGATTCGAGCAAACACATCGGTATCCAGTACTATGGAACCGAGGGCTACTACGCTATCCATCATGGCGGAGTCGAGAACCGTGAGTTGGACGTGCAGAGCGACGAGCAGTGCCTCTATGAGCAGTTCGGTGGCGATGAGCCGTACGACGCCCAGCAACACAATGGGGATTAGCACCACGCTAAGTAATGGGTCGTGCAGTGTGAAGATCAGCGCGAGCGCGATAAGGGCGACGGCGCAGAGCCGCACGACGCCTACCAGCACAATGTGGAGCAGCAGCACGTCTCTGGCATCCCCACGACCCACGAACTACCGACACATACGACCCGCAGGCCAGCACTGGCCAGCACCCACCCAGCCGACGACGCACCCCACCGCGGGCGACCGACCTCCGGACGTACCACTCCACCCATCACGGCACCGTGCACTCTGGGGAAAAGAAGAGGCACAGATATCGCTCGCTACTCCCCGGACCTCTCCCGGGGTGTGTTCTGACCAAGATCTCGAGGCGAATCCAGCGGTGGCGACGAGGGCCTCCCAGGAGGTCGAAAAAGGGGAAAACGGGCGAAGGGTAGCAGTATGGGTACCTTTTCCTCCTTCGACACTCTTCGGCACCCCCTTCGCCACTCCAGCTAGGGGCACCTGGGCTCAGCACCGTTCGAGGCAGGCCTGCGGCACGCATGCAGCCGCCTCCGCGCGGCGCGGGCACTATGGTTGCCAACGGTAATTGGGCCCTGGCAGCCAGCAGCGCCCCGCGGAGCGCCTCTCGGCGATCTGCGAGCCTTCCCCCGGGCAACCATCCACTCAACCGCCACCAGTCATCATCCCACCACCTCGGCCTTACCAGCACGACCAGGCCTACCAGCGTCAAAATCTGCCCCGGCACCCTCATCAGCAGCTGGAGCATGACGAGATGCACCGTCCTCAGCAGCGGCAGCTGAGCGGCAGCTGAGCGGTAGCTCAGCTGCTCCGACGAAGGGCCAGCACGGCTGGAACCAGGAGCAACCGCAAGCCCAGGATGGCTGGGACTCGAACTCGTCTCCCCTCCTCCCCGGCCTCACTCGTGATGAAAGACTAGGTTCTGTTGCGGGGGACTGGTCGTGGGTGGCCTGCGGGCCCTGCCCATGATTGGGTTTGTTTTCAGGGTGGTCGCCGTGGGTGGCCATATGATTCCGCCCATGTTGCGACGTCGATAGGGTCCCGTGTTCACACCCATAGGGTCCCACGCCCATTGCTCGAGCGCGTGGTAGCGGTTGGGTCCCGCCCATCCTGGGAGCTGGTCACGGGAGCCAGGCCGTGGGTGGCAATGAGTTTCCTACGTTCCCGTCCATGAGATCCTGCGCCCAACGCGCTTTGCGGTAGTCTGCGGCTGCGGTCGTATCGGAATCCCACCAGCCCTCTGGACTTAGGTGGTTTAGAGAGTTTTGTCTTCTTTATGTGCACAACCCCTCCTTCCCTTGCTCGGGGGAGGGGCTTACCCCTCCCCCTACTCCGTCCCCTGGGCCTGGCAGGGAGGGGGCAGCGAGGCACTAGAGCGCCCAAGATGGCCCAAGATGGCTCCAAGAGGGCCTCAGAGAGCCCAAGATGGCCTTCAAGATGGCTTAAGAGAGCTGAAGATGGCTCAAGACAGCCTCCCACATACACCGAAGACGGCCCAAGACGGCCCCATATGGTTTCAAGTGCCCCCCGGGACCCCCCCAAGAGGCCCAAATGGCTCCAAACCTTCAGGGAAATCAATGATTTGTTGCGTTCTGGACTTTTCGCTTCTGATGGCCTTCCGATGCCTCAAGATGGCCCCAAGACGACCCAAGAGAGCCCCGAGAGGGCCCCAAGAGCAGCGCCCAAGAGCACCCCAAGAGCGCCCCAAGTAGGCCCCAAGAGGCAATGTTTGAGCCTTCCGAGGGGGAGACCTGAATCGAGGACCCCCCCTTTTGAGCTACGGGGGCTAAGACGGCCCCAAGAAACCTCTCAGACCCGCACGAGGGCCCCAAGATGGCCCCAAAAGAGCCCCAAGGGGGCCCCGAGAGGGCCCTAAGAAGACCTCCAGAGAGCCCCAAGATGGCTCCAAGAGACCCCCGAGAACCTCTCACAACAACGTTTCAATTCGCCTAGCAAGCTGTTTCTGAAGGGCTGGTGGGGATACTTTTTTGGGGTACGCGGGCGCGCGAAGCAAGTCGAAGGCCGAGCACGCTAGGGCGGGCCGCGCCGTAGCCTGGTGGGGATTGTGGTGATCGCGACCGCGGCGAAGAAAGGTCGGGCGGCGTCCAGGGACTTGCAAACTAGCAACGGCCTAAATTAGCGCAAGGGGAAAAGGAATGCGAAACGAAACAACAAGAACGAGCAGGAGAGAGACAAACAGGAGGCGCCTGGTGGGGATATTTCCTACCAGCGAAAACTGATAGGTTTCTAGTGGTGTCAAAAGAGAGCAGCAGATGACTCCACAGGGGGGTCCGGGCGGCATCCGGGGAGCTGGGTCCGAACTCGTTTTTCGCAAACAGTCACACACTTCGTGCTCTTCGACCTCCCAGAACTCCATTCCCGGGCCACATTTTGAATGTCCGGAGCCAACTGTAAGCCACTTCGTGCTCTTCGACTTCCCAGAACTCCATTCCCGGGACACATTTTGGATGCTCGGAGCCAACTGTAGGCCACTTCGTGCTCTTCGACTTCCCAGAACTCCATTCCCGGGCCGCAGTTTGGATGCCCGGAGCCAACTGTCGGCCACTTCGTGCTCTTGGTTTTCCCAGAACTCCATTCCCGGGCCACATTTGGAATGCCCGGAGCCAACTGTAGGCCACTTCGTGCTCTTCCACTTCCCAGAACTCCACTCCCGGGCTACATTGTGAATGCCCGGAGCCAACTGTACGCCACTTCGTGTTCTTCGAGTTCCCAGAACTCCATTCCTGGGCATGATTTGGAATGCCCGGAGCCAACTGTAGGCCACTTCGTGCTCTTCGAGTTCCCAGAACTCCCTTCCCGGACCACATTCTGAATGCCCGGAGCCAATTGTAGGCCTTTTCGTGGTCTTAGAGTTCCCAGAACTCCGTTCCTGGGAATGATTTTGAATGCCCGGAGCCAACTGTAGCCCACTTCGTGTTCTTCGAGTTCGCAGAACTCCACTCCCGGGCCACATTTGGAATGCTGAGGCAGGCTGATGCTGAGGCTGCGGCAGGCTGAGGCTGAGGCAGGCTGAGGCTGAGGCCGAGGCTGAAGGCAGACTGAGGCTGAGGCTGAAGCAGGCTGAGGCTGAGGCTGAGGCAGGCTGAGGCTGAGGCTGAAGGCAGGCTGAGGCTGAGGCAGGCTGAGGCTGAGGCTGAGGCTGAGGCTGAGGCAGGCTCAGGCTGAGGCAGGCTGAGGCTGAGGCCAAGGCTGCAGGCAGACTGAGGCTGAGGCTGAAGCAGGCTGCTGAGGCTGAGGCTGAGGCAGGCTGAGGCTGAGGCTGAGGCTGAGGCAGGCTGATGCTGAGGCAGGCTGAGGCTGAGGCTGAGGCTGATGCAGGCTGAGGCTGAGGCAGGCTGAGGCTGAGGCCGAGGCTGACGGCAGACTGAGGCTGAGGCTGAAGCAGGCTGAGGCTGAGGCAGAGGCAGGCTGAGGCTGAGGCTGAGGCAGGCTGATGCTGAGGCAGGCTGAGGCTGAGGCCGAGGCTGATGCAGGGTGAGGCTGAGGCAGGCTGAGGCTGAGGCCGAGGCTGGGCAGACTGATGCTGAGGCTGAAGCAGGCTGAGGCTGAGGCTGAGGCAGGCTGAGGCTGAGGCAGGCTGAGGCTGAGGCTGAGGCAGGCTGAGGCTGAGGCTGAGGCTGAGGCAGGCTGAGGCTGAGGCTGTGACTGCGACTGCCGTTGCCACTGCGACTGTCATCGCGAATGCGACTGTGAGAACAGCAGAATTCTACAACTGGATTATCATCTGAATCTTAAGGGGAATGCTTCCAGATATGCTCCTACACATCGCTGTTAGGTTGCTTTGCCGGGATAATATTTTTTTGGTCGGCGGCTCCGAGGCGGCGGACAGGGAGCGGTAGGCCTGGTGGGGATACTTTTTTTTTTCGGCCGCAGGCGGAAGCGCCAGCGGCAGGCGGTCACGGTCGGGCTGCGGCAGCTGGTGGGGATACGCGAAACGTCAAGAAATTACCTTATGTTGTACCACTCACAAGGAATCCAGTGCTTGGGCATTGGGCACCTCAAACGCGAGATGTACAGCGAAACTCACCGCGACGCCCCCCCCGACCCCGAACTCCAGCCCGCCACAGCACGGTGGCGGATACGCGCGGCAACGCAACTAGACACCAGAGTCGTCTAGAGCAGGAGTCGAGCAGACTTGATCCTTGGTTTTGAACTCGAAGTGCTTCGAGCCGTTGAGAAAGTACGCGTGGAGCTTCTTTGCCGATGAGCCCACGTAGACAACATTTTCTGGCTCTCCGATGGTAGCGCCGCCAGTGAACTCATCTGCTTTGAATTTCCAGCGCAGTTTACCAGTTGCTTCGTCTACTGCATAGAAGTGCTTGTCATCCGATCCGACCATAAACATGCCACCACCAAGGGCTCCAGATGCGAGGATGGCACCTCTCGTCTTGAACGCCCACACTTTCTCTCCCGTCGCCTTATCCAAAGCAATGATTTCCTTTCCGGCAGCGCTGAAGACGTGGCGGTCGCCGACGACTGGCGATGACTCAGTCGACCCATAAGTCTTGACTTTCCACTTGATTGGAGGCACGCTGGAAGGCAGCACCATGGAGTGCCCCAGTGGCGCCCTGTGGCGACCCTCCTGTAACAGCATGCGCCACGGTGCCTCTGCAGAGCAGCCAACACACAGACGGCCCCATGCATACAATACCAGCAATCCACGGCATCGAAACAAAGATGAAACAGCTGCCGAATCCGACACCGTGCCACATGGCAGGTTAGGGCGTGACGTGATGGCAAGGGCTGTATGGAAGGGTTTTGCTATTTTCTGAATGGTGTCTCCCACTCTCGCCACGCGCAGCCGCGTGCACGAGTCCCCCACCCGAGGCCCCGATTCTCTGGTAAGAGACGACGATGCCATGCTCACGGGGCCACGCTGCAGTGCTCAAGCAATAAACCCGCCATCCTTGCAAGAGGCCCGCAAGGAAACCAAGGCCACCAAGAAAGAAGGCCGAAGGGTGCCTCCAAGTCGGCCTGAAATGGTCCCAAGGCGGCCCAAGATGGCCTCAGAACGGCACCAAGATGGCCCCAAGGAGGCCAAAGAGGGCCACAGGGAGACCCGCAACAGGTCCCGCAGAAGCCAAGATGATTGGTGTCCGATTGGTTTCTGATAGGTTTTCACGTTCTCGCCTCTGGGGCTCCCATCACATCAAGACGGCTCAATAAACCTCCAATCTGGCCCCAAGACGGCCCAAGAGGGTCCCAAGAGAAGACTCCAAGCCAGACCACGACTCCAGAGAAACTCAAGATAGCCGTCGAAGGCCAGTCGAAAGTCCAAGATGGCACCAAGACGGACCCACGACCGTCCCAAGAAACCCCCCGCACGGCCAAGAGGACCCCAATATGGCTTAGAAGAGCCCCGAGATGGACGAGGAACCCAAGACGTCCCAAGAGGGCCCGAAGACGGCCCCAAGGGACACCAAGACTGCCCCACAGGAGCCCCAACCAGCTCCAAGACGACCCAAACAAACTCCATGAGAGCTCCTCAAGGATCAAGGAGTGAAGACGAACGGTCTCACATGTGACGGCCTTCCTGTTCCGTCTGCTGCTCCTGCTCCTCCTCCTCCTCCTCCTCATCATCATCATCATCATCATCATCATCAGCATCATCACCATCAGCATAGTCATCATCATCAACACCATTGCCATCATCATCCTCATCATCATCATCAGCATCAGCATCAGCATCAGCATCAGCATCAGCATCAGCATCAGCATCAGCATCATCATCATCATCATCATCATCATCATCATCATCATCATCATCATCATAATCATCATCATCATCATCATCAGTATCGTCATCATCATCATCATCAGCATCATCAGCATTAACATGATCCCCGTCGTACTCCTCATCATCCTCATCATTTGCATCACAGCTCTCTCAAACTTGGGGACACGCAGTGTCAAACGTGACGGCCTCCCGAGACAACTCGAACAGACTGCACCCAGAATGCTGCGCTGGCACGGTGGCGGGACTTGCCGCAGGCAGCTGGATACATGACGGTCAACAGAGGAGCCGCCGTTCCACTTGAGCCTGAATTGTTGACCTACGGATTGGACGAGTCCCCTTCCAGCCCCACAAAGCCGAGAGAGGCCAGAGGACGACAAGCAAGATACGCACCAACACGGCACGTAGGATCGTCAAGAAAACAGTGGAAACCTTTGAAGAACTTTGAAGACCGCCCAAGACATCCGGAAGCCTCTTCCTGGTCCTCCGCAACCCCCTCCTCCGACGACAACAAGCCCGACCAGGACGACGACAATGACAGACACTCGAAGATTGAACGATCTCCACTGGTGTCCCCAAACGCCCCCAGAGGCCCAGAAACGTGGCAGACCGAACACGTCCGAAGGCCACACAGCACTCGCCCGCTCTGCCCCAGCACCGACAGGCGGCGCGGGGGCACGCCGTCTTGCCCCAGGGTCTCGTCCTGCTCGTCGGCGGCAGCTTACGAGGGCCCTCCATGCCATCTGGTTGGCTCCTGCGGATCGACGCTGGTCGACGCCAGACCGACGCCAAACTGAAGCTGAGCCGGCGCGATCTCCTCGACTACCAGACGCTAGACTATGCGAATGAAGTCTAAAGACGGAACTACGGGGTACACAGGGCTGCCATGATCTGCTACCTAACTAGTCAGTGCTCCCAGCAAACCGAAGCCTGCGAACGAGAATAACTGTTTCGAACGGCCGCTCTGGACCGCGAGGGGGCCCCTTGGATCTCGGCGCCCGACAAAAAGGCAACGCCACATATTCCCCGAGTTGAAGCCTCTGGAAGCCCGCTTCGAAGGTCCCAGGAGCACATCCTTCTCCATGCCCTGTCCCAGCTGCTCTTGCTCATACGACTCCCCAACCTTATCCTCCTGCTCCTCGTCTTCCATTGTATCGTCCTACCTTTCCTTCCCCTCCTCCGCTTCTCCTCCTCCTCGTACTCATCCTCCTCTGCGTCCTCCTCCTCCTCCTACTAATCCTTTTCCACCTCATATTTCTCCTCCTCCTCCTCCTCATCCTCCTCCTCCTCGTCCTCGTTCTCCTCATCCTTCTTCTCATCCTTCTCCTCGTCCTCGTTCTTCTCCTCCTCCTCCTCCTCCTCCTCCTCCTCCTCCTTCTCTTCCTCCTCCTACTGTTCGTCTTCGTACTCCTGACCCTCCTCGCGGGCATCGTCAAGATCCTGACCATGGCATCTGGTCTCCCTCCTCGTCCTCCTCCTCCCTCGCCCCCCGAAAAAACATCCGAGAACCTCCAAGACCAATCGAAAACCGAAAACCACAAAACACATCAGCCAACTCCCCGTCCTGATCCTCCTCCTCCTCCTCCTCTTCCTCCTCCTCCTCCTCCTCCTCCTCCTCCTGCTCCTCCTCATCCTCACTATCCTGGTCGTCCTGCTGCTCCCCCTCCTCCTCCTCCTCCTCCTCCTCCTCCTCCTCCTCCTCCTCCTCCTCCTCCTCCTTCCGTCTCCGCTACCTCCAACTCCTGTTCCTCCTCCTCCTCCTCCTCCTCCTTCCTCCTCCTCCTCCTCCTCCTCCTCCTCCCCCTCCTCCTCCTCCTCCTCCTCCTCCTCCTCCTCCTCCTCTTCCTCAACCTTGGAGGAAACCATCACCGCAGCCCAGCCAGCACTAGAAAACTCTCGAACGGTGCGTTCCGAGCACGAGCCGCCCATGAAAAGGTGCCCCCCATAACCCATTACCAGGAGGAACGTGGTGAGGGAGGGAGCGGTCAGCTGAGTCAGGCAGGCGACCAACGCGCCAGGAAAGCGTAACTTCACCATTCGTGAGTGGAGGAGGCGCGTAATCACCTGGATGTTTGAACGCACCGAACAGGCAGAGGGCGCGGTGCTCGGGGTCTGACCAATCCCCTTCACACGCCGCTCGTTGCACTCAGCCTGGCAAAAAAACAGCCCGCTCATCCGGCACACGCGGGCACACGTAAACCCCGTGGAAGAGGATATTGTTGGCTTCGCCGAATAACCTGCACAGGCTAGAAGTCGGGGAGCCTAGGTCAGCTGCGTCGCCCGATGTCTGGCAGGCGTTCGTGGACAACGCCCGTACCATCCCCTTCTGTTTCCCCGAGATCTTCTTCGAGGACAAGAGCTTCTTCTCAAAATCCCAGCACCGTCTCTTGTAAACCATGAACTTGTCCCCCGAATCACGCTCAAGGCTCCGAGGAAACAACACAAAGAGAGGGAAAGAGAGAGAGAGAGAGAGGGAGAGAGAGCGAGAGAAAGAAACAGCGAGAGCGAGAGAGATACAGAGAGCCTGCTTGCAACAAAAAAAGCACGCTTGACAAGCTTCGGGGAGAAAAGAGCAAGGGACATCTCACGCCCAAAAGCATCTAAGATTGCACGGACATGAATCATGCCCCAGCCCACTGTGCACAGGGGCATCTTGAGCGCCGAAACGGACCCAGAAACCTTGGACCAGGAATGATCACCAGAAGCAAGAACCGCGGACCATCCCTCACGCGCATTTCGGCCCAGCCCGACCACCGCGGGAAAGCTCGGGTTGGCAGGATCCAGATCTCCTTGGACCGCCTAATGGTTGGGGCGCAGCTGGCCCCCCAGGTGGGGCCCCCTTAAAGAAGACGCAGAACCGAAAGAGAGCGCCCATGGGCCCGAGGTTTGACCGACGACACGGCCAGCCCCCCCTGAGGTCCAGGAGTTCTGTGTCCGAAATCCCCAAAATGTCGGAATCGTAAACGGCCCCAGCCATCGGACCCGCGGCAAAAACTTGCAAGGTGCGGCGACCAATGTCGCCCACTACTGCGCTGTTTCAAGCGCTTCGTTTTTCTGCAGGCCGCCGCAGCCTACTGCTTAAACTTCGCCGACCGCTTAGCTCCCGGGGCTCGAAGGGCGCGCCCTGCAGCGCAGTCCATGCCTAAGTTGGCGACCCGAGCACGCGCTCGGCCGCCTACCAGGAGCCCCAGCTCCGCGACCAACTGGTAGGCCACAGCCTTCGAACAATGCACCTAAGAACATTGCGCGCCGCATTCTCCAGAGCCCTCGCACGAGAGATCAAGGTGTCGGCAACAACTCGGGGCCGCCCCGTGCAACTGAGGCGAGGGTCGTTAATGTAGACCTCGAAGTCGCGCTTGACTGCCCTGGGGATGAAATCGGAAGCCTCAATGGCGAACGCCCTGCTGAGGCTGGTCGCAAGATAACAACCCACGACGATACCGTTGGACACGAATTGAGGGCCTCCAATTATCCCTCTCAGGGCCAGGCACCCGGCCACCGAGTCACCTTAAATGGCCAAGCGCGCCAGGCAAGGAGGGAGACGATGCTGCTGGCACTCGTGTCACAACAATGGAATGTCGATGTGCTCATAATACTTCCTAAGGCCCCAAAAAAATCGATGCGCTGACTTCGCCCCTACGATTGCCCGGCTCAGCTCTCCGCGCCCGCGCCCGGACAGCGCCCCCAGCCACTCGGCGCGCCCCCCCGCGGCCCAGTGGGGCCCAGCACGCCGGAGCACCCGCTGCAGAGCTTCGAGGCGGCAACGCCGCCCCCAGACTCAGAACCAGCTCGGGAAGATTCCAATCGGTTGAAATCCCCCCGCGGGCACTCCTAAGAGAGCAATCAGAACCCAGGGCAGCTGCAGCGGGAGGGCCCCCGTCGCTTCCACGACGGCACTCCAGAGGGCCATGGCCCTCGGGGCTTCGTCAGGCAAAGGACAAACATGTAGGGGATGAGGCCGTCCAGGCTAACCGCGCTGCCGGTGCGGAACCTCTGAAAAACTTCGCGGGGGTCAGAAGGCTCGAGAAGAGGGGGGCGGGCCAGAAGAGTGGGGCAAACCCCATGGGCATCACCCTGCTCCCAAATCGCCGAAAACGTATCCCCCTCGGCTTTGAGGAGGCTGGATAGGTCGCGCGCTATGACCTCAGCACTGAAGAGCCTGGTGGAGGGCGCCCAGGGTTCGGGGTCTCGGACGGCTCGCTGCGCATGCTCGCCTCCCTCCCCGAGCCCATTGCGCGCCCGCTCTTGCCACTTTCGCCGCGACGCAGTCGCGGCGGCGGCCTTAGTAGACACGCGAGCAGATGCCGCATCCTGGATGAGACGGCCCAGATCGGTGACCAGCTCGGGACCCATGACCGAGCTGCTGGCCTGGCGAGCTACGCCCGCCGCCGTCGCAAAAGAAAGACGTCCAGTCTGAGCCTGCCGCAGGCTGAACAGAAGCATGAGGCTGCGCCGGCGCCGTCAGAACGGGGCGGCCTCCTTCCAGAAGCACTTATTCAGCAAGATAGCACCTCGAAGCTCGCAGCTGGCTAGAGAGCCAAAGGATCGACCTGATGTGGGGGCGATCTTCAGCTCGGCCACCCACCCCCAGAATAGACTTCCAATACATCTGGGCCTTTTGCCACGCATCCCCATCGGAACCGGGGCCCCCAAGAGAGCTGACAGATCGCTCAGCAGAGTTGGCCCACTCTTTATAACCTGGCGCGAGCAAGCGACGGTCGCGGTCACTTCGCAGCTCCTCACCGCGCCATAGGCCTCTTGGGCAAAGGCTATATGCCTTCCCCCAGGTGCCAGCCTGGGGCCGAGGGCCACTCGGAGGGGGGGCGGGAAGGTCAGGGGGCCGACGGAAAGCGCGAGCCTTGAGATCACCAAGCGACGCATGGAAGCCCACGGCAACGGGCCGGCGGGGGGCGAGCGAGGTGCCCCCCATAAGCTTCGACCGATTTTAAACATGAGCTCAGAGCGTGAGAGACAACAAAATAATCAAACCTACCGGGGGGGCCCGAGCTCGGGAAGTGGGCGTGGCCCACAGTGGAAACCAAAGTCCCTTGGACGAGCTTGGTAGACTCGCAGGAACCCAAGGTCCCAGGCCGAAGTTCCAATCGCCCCTGACCATAAATTCGCGCCCCAATTGCTCCAGAAACTCGCCTGCCGTCTTTAGAATCTCAAGGTCTGTTTCTGAAAGACCTTCGCTGTGGGCCAGGTAGAGCGAGATGGCGCAGAACGCCGCGCAACCCGGCGCGCGCGCCATGACCGCGGCGGCCCCCCCGTCAACCAGCACGCGCCGACCCAGGGAGGAAGAATGGCCGAAGGCGTCCTTGACCAGAACGCACGCGCCGGACAAGAAAGACATGCCACCCCCATCGCCAGCGAGCCCTAGGGCCCATAAGGACTTCCAGCCCGGGAACTTGGAGCTCTTCGAGGCCTGATCAAGATCCGACTGCCCCCCTCAATCGGTGCTCTCGGGCCCGCGCGACGCGCGCCCCCGTGGGCCCCAGGAATGATTTTTTGAGCGCCCCAGGTGTTGGCGTTGATGGTCGCGACACAGACGCCCCCGTCGAGGGCAGCTCCTTCAGAGAACCTGGCAGATGCAAACGGAAGCGCATGGGCCAGAGCTGATCCGTCTGCGAGCCCGCCCCGACAGAAGGCTCTGACCGCATTTGTTCCAGCAAAAAACCGAGGCCCGCTGGAAGGAGAGGTAGCGTACACTGGTAGGCAGGCTTCAGTAACGGATTGCGGAAAGCGTGCACCTGCTGCAGTGGAGGCGCGACCCAAGCTCTGCATCTGACCAGCTACCCCTGGGAGCGTTCACTTTCTCGGGATCTTGGGGGCACTCGAATTTCACGAGGAAGCAGAGGAGCATGGCAAAATCCGGAGGATTTCAGTGGCCACAGCTGCGTGCACCTTCGAAAAAGTCGCACTCCTGACTTGCTGGAGCCAATAGGAGAGACCTGACTGGAGAACAAAAACAAAAAAACATCTCTGAGCTGACTCGAGCTCGCGCTGACCCGATTACTGTCGACACCCTCCCCCCCCAGGACAGAGAGGCATCAACACGTGCTCGAAAGGGCTGATGCGGGCGGGGCGCCCCACCGGTCTCGCCTGCCTCAGGCGCTCCTGCAGCAGCAGTGGCTGCTGCAGCGGCTTGACCTGCGTCTGGAGCAGCAGCAGCACCTGCAGCAGCTCCACCATCTTCCCCTGCGCGACGTTTCTTGGCCGCCAGGCGCGTTTTGTCGTGCTCGATATTCGCCTGCTTCGCTTGCTCCGAAATCTTTTCGAACAACTGCTCCGCAAGATCTTGAAGTCCACGTGAAAGTGTCTCAGTGCGCTTCGCAACTTCACCTCTGTCCTCAGGCATGAGCTCGAAGTCATCCGAACCATCCAGCGAAATCAATTTTGAGCATCGAGGAAATGTCGAAAGTACCGCCCAGCAGATGACCGAGCTTGATCGGCTGAGTGGCTGCAGCTCGAGAATCCTGAGGGACCGACTCCGACTTACGCTCGCGAGCGGCATCCGCGTACTCCTTTTTCAGCCGTTTCAAGCTCCTCACG
>CAUYUJ010016080.1:184589-224589 GCA_963575745.1 Prorocentrum cordatum | reverse complement strand
GCGCCCCGCTCGAGACGTGTCTCGAGCCCGATCTCCAGCTCGGGGGGCTGGCCATCGTTCACCTGGCAGCTGGCGGTTGCCCACTGGTGGTGGTGTCGCTTCTGCTCTCCCTTCCCCGATGGAGGGATTTTCCTTGGAGAGGGGAGGAGGTCGGACACGCCAGCGACAGGTGCCCCCTAAAGCGGTGCGCGCCAGAAACTGTATGAGCCAAGCGTGCGACTAGGGGGAGGAAATGCGGCCGCGTGCTATGCAGCAAGACGCGCGCTCACACCCGGGGCGACGCGTGCACTGCTTCCTGTCGGAAGTCTCTTGATGGGTCAATCCAGACCCGGGTCCGTGTCCACTTGGGCTCAACATGTTCCTGCTGCAGGACTTTGAGAGGATTGCGGGCGACGCGGTTGAATTTGTTGATGATCCACGCCCAAAGTCGCTCAGGGCCAAGCAGAAACAGCAATTTAAGTTTGCAAGACAGCCGATCGACAATGGTGCTGGTTTTGCGCACAGGGCGGCACTCGCCCTCAATATGGAGGCGGAAGTGTCGACGGCCACGAGGGAACATTCCGCCGCGGTGCTCTCGGGCGATCAAAAACGTTTCGGGCTGGTCCAGAGTGACTCTGTTTCAAGGAGCTCGCGAAATCCAACGTGATCCACTGTTGCTTTAGACGCTCTGCCAGAGCTACTCGCTACCACGCAGGTTGCAGGCGGTCGGTTTAGTCAGCTGCGAGGTCTGCGCGTTCAGAGAGGCATCGGCGGGCTGCTCACAGGCGCGCACTATCGCGTCGGCGTTGTCGACGCGGATGCTGGCCGCAATGCGCCAGCCCAGAATGGTTCCAAGGGCGCTGATTGAAGACGTGTTGTCGCAGTGGCATGGTGCTAAATTGAACGGCGCGCGGGCAATGTGGCAGTCGGTGGTGGAGTTCCAAACGGTTCGTCCCAGTTGGGTCTGGCGGCGCTGCCTGAGAAGTCTCGGCGCGCGGCATCATCGACATCGGCGGCGAAAGAATCGAAGAAGCATCCCCGTGCTTGCGGCCCCAGAAACACGCAGCCGGATCAATGACCTTTCAACTCCCATCAGGGCAGAAATGCGGTTCACGATCATACGAAGACGAGAACGACACTTTGGCAGACTCGCACGGGCAGGCCCACGTCGTTCAAGTGCGCTGCCGGGTACGTGGCGCGATGCTCGTGGATGGCGGGTCTGATTCCGTCGGCTGCGCCCGGAGCGGGGGCGTCTGGATTGAACGGGGCGACGCTCGCCATGAGGTTCAAGGTTCTCAGCAGGTACGTTGGCGCGCGCTACTTCTTCGTCTCTCACGCTCTACTTTTCCACGCAGAGGAGTCCTGCGCATGATCCGATACCAATGGCGATTCGCGACTTTGCGCTGAAGTGCGAGAATCGGCGTGACTCGCCAGGGCATAGATTCTTTGGTTGCGAGCCTGTGCTGCAGCTTGACGACGCGGTTGAGGCCGCTGAAAGTACCCCTCCTGATAGGCTCGAGGACATCTGGAGCTACAAGCACGACCAATGATTGGTGAGCCTCGTTGGGGCGAAACTGAGATCGGCATGGACATTCCGCGTGTACCTTGCGCGGTGGAGTCGGTCAAGCCTCACGATTCGGGTGCGCTATGGGCTGACTGAGCCTCAAAGACGGACTGCTCGGGGGGAGGACATTGTCTTCCAGGATGGCTTGGGGTTCTCATCGGCGGTTCCGGGGCTCATGCGATTGCGATGCGCATGTCCTTTCGCGATGATGAATCAATCGGCTCTGCGTGCCTCAGCGGGGTACGGATGACCCGCTTCCTATTTCATTGCAGCCCGCTGGCAGGGCTGAACGGTACACGGTGCTCGTGAATTTGAGCTTGTTTGCGCGGACTTGCTGGCTCCGCGGGGCGAAGGCAATGCGTGGCCAGACTTTCTCGGCGCGGCTACTAGCACTCATGGTATTATCTGGAGGCAGACCAATTTAGCAGCTGAGAGTCAGAGGGCGTCTTTAGTTTGGGTGCGTGGGCACAAGTCCACGCAGGACTGCGCGGAGTTGGGCACTCCGCAGATCTTCTTCATGGGCAACTCATGGGGTGAACACTTGACTCCCGACGGTGCGCAAAGTGCTTTACGTCGGTGGGATCGGACTTCAGAAAGGAGAAGGCAAAACGGCATCATCTTTGTCGAACATCCGAATGCGTCTGCGCCGGCGGGTTGCACGTCGGCACACCAAGAGATCAGCAAACCACACCGAAATCATCCATCAGCTTGCTCGGCATTGTGTTCGACGGCGGTTTCGGCAACCTGGGGCTCGTGGAGTTGCTGTGTGCGGCCCTGGGTAGGTGGAGTGGGGCTTTGGCCCTCGTCGGCCCCCCCGTCCACCCAGGGCCACACCCTTCCTTTCAGCCGCCTGGCCGTGCCGCTGGTGGGCTCGCGCAGCGAGCTGTCTGGGCTGACCCTTGCCCCCGAGCTGGCCACCACCCCTCGGCCGGAGGAGAGGTGTGGACGCCAGGCCGTGCTGCCGCCGATGCTTCCAGTGGCCTCCTGCGTCCAGTCCCGCTGCATGCCGTCCTTCGGCTGCGCCCCGTGCACGCGCGTCGTGCTGTTCCCCAGAGGGGGCGCCTGAGCGGACCCGTGGTCTGAACCGCGGCGGCCTGCTGTGCGACTGCTTCGGCACCTTCTGGTACTGACCCGGCCGCTGCTGGGCCAAGTGCTGCCACCCCTGGCTGGCAGGGGGCTGGGGGAGTCCCCGCGAGTCCACCTTTTCATTGTTCTGGTCGTTGCCGTCCCCGTTGTCGGCTGCCTGGGCCGCGCGGCTGCCAGTCCTGGCTGGCAGTGGGCCTACGACCCGAACAGGCCGGATCGGAGACCGCATCGGCCACCGCCCTGGAGGCACGCTGCCGCCCCCCCTTTGCTGCGCAGTGTTGCATCCCGCGACGCTGGCGCCGAGCCCCGAATCCTCGAGTCCTCCTCCTCCTCCTCCTCCTCCTCCTCCTCCTCCTTCCCTCCTCCTCCTCCTCCTCCTCCTCCTCCTCCTCCTCCTCCTCCTCCTCCTCCTCCTCCTCCTCCTCCCCTCTTCCCTCCATCCACACGTTCCTCATCGTCCTCCACCATCCCCATCCCGCGAGTTGAGACCAGCAGCACAACATCTACGCCTGGACCCGCCCTGGGGCCCAACCGCACCAGCTTTTTCCGAGCCGCGCCCGGCCGTGGCGACGTGCCCCCCCCCCCCCCCCCCCGAAGCTCAACTGCCGTTGTCGCAACGGGCGCTCTTCTGAGCTTCCGTTCTTTCCTGCCCTCTCCCTCCTGCCGTCCCCCCCCCCGTCTTTTTTCTTTGGCTCAACTCTGAGCGACTTGTTCTCGCAGCGTCTGAGACGCCGAGAACGGCGCGAAAAAATGCCTCACTTCGACGTGCGCGTGCGAACCACAACCCTGATTCTGATCACCTTGACAGACAAAGTGAGGAGAGGAGGTGCGAAGAAGGTGCGGTAAAGCTGGGAAGCACACGCGGGCATATAGAGCATCAGCCTTGCAGCCGTCGTCCTGCAACTTCTCATTCTCCACCACCTTAGGCTGCCGAACCTCCGACATCGTGCTCTTGCCCACGACGTGGGCCGCCGGGGAACCATCGGCCCCGTCCATGGTGCATGTTTCCGTCGCGGGGCATTTCGCTGAGGGTGCCGAGGCCCAGAAGCTGCCCAAACCGCGGAAACTGGCGCCAATCGTGTTCTCCCAACACTTTTCTTCGTGTTACTAAAACTTGGTTTAAACACATGTTCTTCCAACACGACGCCCGGGCATCTGGGCGAAAGGCGGGGCGGGAGGGGGCGCGGTGCGAAGGATGCCTTGTTCTCCTTCCAGACCCACGCCTCGCAGTCCTGGATGCCTTGGCACATGGCGCAGCACATCTCCCAGCTAGGAATGTGGTCCAGGTGGTCGGTGAAATGTTTGCCCACCTCTTGGGTGGGAGAAGGATGAGAAAGGCGAGCGAGAGTGAATATTGACGTCCTTCGCCATGAATGGGCCTCCTGGGCAGCCCCCGTCGCCACGGCTTGGATCCACCTCGAGAGCTAGGTCAGAACGCGACCCTGGCGGACGGGGCACCGACGCACGTCGCCTCCTTCTCTGATTCCTCCTCCTCCTCCCCTCCCCCTCCCCCCCTGCCCCTCCTGCCCCTCCTCACCTTTCTCGCCTCCTCCCTTCCTCCCCTTCTGCCCCTTGGACTCCTCACCTCTGCGACGCCTGCGACACGAAGGTCTGACAGCCGAACACAACTGAGGCCCAGCAGCAGACAGACACAGCGAGAAGAGAAGAGGGGGAGACGGGAAAGAGGGGCGAGGGGAACAGGTTCAGGGAAGCTCCTGTCGAAAAAGTGCGGCCCCGACCGATTCATCCCACAACTCCTCCTCCTCCTCCTCCTCCTCTTCCTCCTCCTCCTCTTCCTCCTCCTCCTCATCCTCCTCCTCCTCCTACTGATCCTCCTCCTCCTCCTCCTCCTCCTCCTCCTCCTCCTCCTCCTCCTCCTCCTCCTCCCCGCCTTCCATGCGTCGGCTCCCTCCGCCGGAAGGGGACGCGGGGGAACAGGAAGAGGCCGCGCACGGACCGCGTGGCTCCTTCCCCAGATCACTGTTTCCCCCTCCTCCTACTCGCCTCCTCATCGTTCCGCCTCCTCCTCCTTCTCCTCCTCCTCCTCGTCATCATCATCAGCAACATTAGCATCATCAACATCATCAGCAGCAGCACCACCGTAACCATCATCAGCATCTCCATCTCCATCTCCATCACCATCACCATCACCATCACCATCACCATCACCATCACCATCACCATCACCATCATCATCATCATCATCATCCTCATCATCATCATCATCATCATCATCATCAGCGCCATCATCATCATCATCATCATCATCATCATCACAATCAGCATCATCAGCATCACCATCATAATCAGCATCACAAGCATCATCATCATCATCGTCATCATCATCATCATCATCATCATCATCATCATAATCAACATCATCATCGTCATCGGCATCATCGTTAGTATCATCATCACCCACATAATCATCAACATCATCATCAACAACCAAATCATCAGCATCAGCATCCTCATCATCATCACCATCATGCTCCGGAAAATAGAAATAGTCATAATCATCAGTATCATGATCATCCGCATCATCATCACCATCATCATCATCGACGTCGTCAACATCATCAGCAGCAGCATCGTCATCCTTATCATCCTCCCCCTCATTGGCATCACCATCAGTATCACCATTCACAGCGACATTACAATCATCAACACCATGGCAATCATCATCATCAGCATCATCATAACCATCACCATCATCATCATCATCATCAGCATCATCATCTTCATCATCATCGCACTTGGAATCTTCACCGTGATCCTCATCCTCATCATCATCCTCTGAATCGTCATCATCATACTCATCACCATCATCATCATCATCAGCAGCAGCAGCCGCAACAGCATCAGCATCAGCATCAGCATCAACATCAGCATCAACAACGTCGTCGTCGTCATCATCCTCATCATCATCATCATCATCATCAGCGCCATCATCATCATCATCATCATCATCATCATCATCGTCATCATCATCATCATCATCATCATCATCATCATCATCATCATCATCATCATCACCGTCGCCGTCGTCGCCGTCAACAACAGCATCTTCAAACCATGGACTACAACAACTGCATCAATCAAAAAATTACCCACTGGCTCCCGCAACAACCCCTCCATCCGTGATCGCAGAAGCTGTAGCGTGAAATTGATGCTGCCGTGGGCGGGCTCCGCAGGCGGGTGGCCGTGCACAGCACCGCACACGAGCCGAAACCCTGAGGCGGAATGTGCAATCAACTTCACCGCACCCGAGCCCACCCCATCGCAACTTCCCAGGAATACCCCAAAAGGGGCTCCAGAGCGCCCCCGAGACGGCCCCAAGAGCGCCCAAGAGACGCCCAAGAGCGGCCCCAAAGGGCCCCAAGACGAAATATTTGAACCTCCGCAGGGGCGAACTTGAATTGCCCCCCCTCCCCTCCTCTTTTCGAGCCATGGGAGGCCAAGAGGCCCGAACAGGCCCCATCTGGAGGAGGGCGGGGTTCTCTGATGCGGCCCGACGGGTGGCGCCGACTCGACTCGGACACGGCCAAGCAGGTCGTTTAGCACTGCCCAAGGGCACGTCGAACGGAAAGGTTGAGCGTCGTCATGGGCCTGCTGCCCACAGAGCGGGAATGCTGAGCCATCTGTGTGCTTCGCGAATCACGTATGCGACACTGTGCCTACAAGCTCGTTGCGACGTAGCTGCGCAGAAAAAGTGGCCAAGGTCAATCAGGAATGCGGAAATCGCAGCGTCAACCAACTGATGAGCGAACTTGGAAAATCATCGTTGGTGCAAGACGGCAGTGAGGCCTTCGGCGATGACAGAGAGTACTGCAGTAGAGGAGTGGACTCGCCCGATGGCGGGCCCATCCCTGCCAGTCCTTGCCCGGTGCCCCGTCCTGGGCTTGTGCTGTTCCTCTGGACGGTGACTTCTGACTGAACCGAACCGACCCTGACTGAGCTCAAAGCCGAGCCGAGCCGCTGCTTGTCCGCCCTGGGCGCATCGTCACGACTTCTCGGCTGTGATCCAGGTGGCGGCACCCGAGCTACGAAAGGCTGGCGAAAAGGCCCCAGCCGCGCCCACACCGACGCCTGCACCACAATCTCGCGCGAGACCTCGAGCTCGTCGCGCTTTTCCTGCTGAGGGTATTTCGCGGGACCTCCAGAGCACCCAGAGTGTACAAGTTTTTGTCGCAACCATCCTGTGGTGTTGGGTCCTCGTTTTGAAAAGACATCGCCCAGATGTCACTCCTTCCACCTCCCCCTCCTCCCTCCTTCCATCCATGCCTCTACCGTCCGCACAAGTCAACCCTTCCTTCATTCCTCCTCCCCCGCCTCCTTCCTCCTCCAATCCTTGCCTCTGCTCTTCGCATCAGTCTGTCGCTTCGGCACACCCCTCACACGCTTCGTGGCACCATAGGGAGCATCACCGAAGGTCCCAATGCTGCAGTTCGCATGTGGGCGGCACGCCCGTTTCGGCACACCGCTCACACGTTCCGTGGCCCCACAGGGAGCTCCACCGAAAGTCCCATAGGCGCAGTTCGCCTGTGGGCGTCACGCCCGTTTCGGCACACCCCTCACACGTTTCGTGGCCCCATAGGGAGCTCCATCGACGGACCCAGCGCTGCAATTTGCATGTGGGCGTCACGCCCCTTTCGGTACACCCCTCACACGTCTCGTGGTCTCGTAGGGTGCACCACCGAAGGTCCCAGTGCTGCAGTTCGCATGTGGACGTCACGCCCGTTTCGGCACATCTCTCGTACGTTGCGTGGCCTCACAAGGAGCTCCCCCGAAAGACCCGATGCTGCAATTCGCATGTGGGCGTCACGCCCAATGCGGCACACCCCTCATCCGTTACGTGCCCTCATAGGGAGCTCCACTGAAGGCCCCAATGCTGCAGTTCGCATTTGGGCATTCACGCTCTTTTGGGCATACCTCTCACACGTGTCGTGGCCCCGTAAGGAGCTCCACCGAAGGTCCCAGTGCTGCAGTCCGCATGTGGGCCTCACGACCGTCTCGGCACACCCCTCACACGTGCCGTGGCCCCATATGGGGCTACACCGAAGGTCCCACAGGCACAGTTCGCATGTGGGCGTCACGCCCGTTTCGGCACACCCCTCACACCTTGCGTGGCCTCATAAAGGAGCTCCTCCGATGGTATCAGTGGGAGGGTTCACATGCGCCCCCCTCCTCATATCGGCACGCCCCTCACACGTCTCGTGGCCCCATCGGGAGTGCCACCGAAGACTATCCTCACAACTGCCGCCCTCAGAAGTGCATATAGTTGGGCCTTTCGCCCAGCTCATGTGTTTTCTTGCCAGTGAAGACCCAGCAGCAGTTGTCCCGTGGACTCGGCCTGGGGGAAAAAACTCCTCAGACTTTCGGCGACGGCCGAACGTCTGATTTACAATACGGCACCCGCCCCTACACATGAACGTTCCGATCGAGCCTAACACCGAGAATGTATAAGGGTTGCCGCTAAACTCTCTGTCTGCTGGCCCTGTGCGTTCTCTCGCAACCACGGCTCCACTCTGCGCGGTCGTGGGCAGCGGCGTCCTGTTGCGGCGCGGCACTCCAAGGAGTCCGAGGAGCAATCGCCCCGCACGTGCACGTGCAATGCATGCCGCAAAGCTTTCCGCAACTCCGCTCGGGCGCGCAACGAAGCGGCTGCCAGACCGAAAAGGACGGTGCCGCCGCGAGCAGCGCGTTGCCCTGCAGCGCGGCCCGGCGATGCGAAGTGTCTCGCTGCGATGCCAGGGCACGCCGAATGTCCGCCGCCGTGCCGCAAGCACTGAACGGAGCGTCGTCGGGGCCCTCGGTCCAGTGGAGGGGCGCCAGACAACCAACTCACAGGAGTTTCTGGGCGCATGCGGGCTCTTTCAGGCGCTTCTGGAGTGCGCCGCGCAATGTTCCTCAAAACTTCGGGAGCGTGGCTCTGAATCCAGACCTCCAAGAGTCTCGAAGAAGGCCTCAGGGAACTGTTTAGCTATCTTGGAGGCCCTGGGGGCCAGGCCAAGGCTAAACCCCTTGGAACTTGGAACAGAAACACGACACGCTCGCGTGACGCTAGCATTTTATGTACTTTTCGATCTTGAAATTGTTGGAGACGGCCCAGGTCTCCTTCATCGTTCCGAAACGGGGCCCGAATCACCGAGAGGAACACAAGAACCACCCCCCAGACGGGTCCAAGAGCAGCCCAAACGGACAAAATTCGAAGTGATGCGGTGGGTGCATTGGTTTAGGAATGTGCCCGGGAGGCTTCGGACCCTGGAGAATTCCGTATCGGATGAGGGCTGCGGTGGTTTCCACGGCCAATCCACGATTGGAGTTCCAACGGCTTCCAGACCCCAGATTCCGTATTTAAGGGTTCCTGATCCAATGCCCTCGTCGTATTTGAAGCCTTCAACCTCAGAATGGCCCCTGAGACCTCCGGCAGGCCCGCCAGAGCGTCCAGAAGGCCCCCCCAGGAGCCGCCAAGATGCCCCTAGGAGGCTCCACGGACGCCCCCTGGAAGCCTCTAAAGCGGCACCTGTGCATACTCATCGTGAAGACACGAGGTGACGAGCTCGGCGACGCAATAATGAAGCCACTGATCTAGTTGAAGTGCTGTGCACCCCGGTGCAACTGAAACGTCCAAGGCCCTCGGGAGGCCACCAAGAGACCTCCATAGGACCCCCAGGAGTTCCCCGAAGCCTCCAAGGAACAGGGGGCACCAAGAAGCCTCTTGTCCACGACTCATGCTGGGTGGCAGGATGGGCCGAAGGCCACTGCATTCGAACCACCAGTCGTGGAACCGAGCTCCTCTTCGGACTGTGACGACAGGGCGGCGCCCCTCGAGGCATGCGAGGAGGGATGGCAGCGCTGCGAACATCCATCCCGAGAACGTCGCAGGAGGAGGAGGAGGAGGAGGAGGAGGAGGAGGAGGAGGAGGAGGAGGAGCGCCGGGGCGTCCGAATTGCCGGCACGCAGCGCCAGGATCTCTGCCACCTGCCGTGGATGGACCCACCGGAATCGAGAGGCGCGCGTGGTCGCGCGCCTGCAGTCGCCGATCGCTCCGCTCAGCCCCACCTGGCCAAGCAGGGCACCCAGAGAGGATGCCGCCCACCGCCACAGGTCCTCTCTGCCAGCTCCGGCCTGAAGCAGGCCCCGGGTGCCGCACGTGCGGACACTGCGCCAAGGTTGAGCCGCAATGGGAGGATCGGCCCTGAGATCGAAGTCCCCAGAAAACACCAGACATCCCCAGAGGTCACAGGGAACCTCCAGAAGCCTCCAGAGGCCTCTGGAGGCCCTCAAAAATCCCAAACGCCCAAAACCTTCTACAATCGATACCCATCCTCGGTCAGACGTCGGGGTCATCCAAACTCCCACTTCGCATGGTCTGATCAAGTGACCAGGATCGAGTGAAGTGCCCTGGCTCGCAGGAGGGTTGGCCGCCCCATCCCGAACGGCCACCTTGTACTCGAGATCCTTCTCAACCTTGCCGCACTCTGGCTTGAAGTCAAACCACTCCTCCTGGCGCCGAGGATGCGGAAGGGGAGGACGGAGGAGGGCTGGGGGGGGATGGACGCGGGGGAGGAGGACGGACGGCGGGAAGGAGCATCGGGGGAGGGACCAGGAGGAGAAGAGGAGATGGGATGCCAGCCAGAAAGGGTGGAAGGAAGAGAGCGCAAAACTAAAGTTGGGTCGGGCATGTCCCCCTACAGGCGGATTTTGGAAGAGCGATTCAAAATATGCAAGAAATCGAACATGGGCAAACAATAATCGAAAAATCGTCCCCCAACTATGTCTACCTATTTTTGAATCCTGCAGAGGCGAGCAGGCCCGAATTAAAACGAAAGGCGGGGGAACGAGCCGCTCCCCGCCGCAGGCCCCCGCCTGCGGGCCCGGCGAGCGCGCGGGCCCATCGAGCGGCTCAACGGGGCGCCGCGCGGCGAAAGCTCCGCCAGGACGAGCGGCGGGACGACGACGACGACGACGACGACGACGACGACGACGACGACGACGACGACGACGACGACGACGACGACGACGACGACTAGGGCAGGGTGGCCGCGGAGGAGAGCCGTACCCCGCCACACGCCGCGGGGCAGAGACTGCGATGCACCGATGCACCGGAGGGGCTCCGTGCGCTCGGGCGGCACCTGGGACGCGCCACCGATGGGCGCCACGAGGGGCTTGCGGCGAGGGCGCTGGATAAGGTAGGAGGCAGCTACTGGGAGGCCTTCGTCGGAAGGATGAAGGAGGATCCAGCCCCAGTGGGGGGATGCTACGCTGGTTTAGGCCGAGGATTAAGCGGGACTAAGCTGGATTAAGCAGGATTGAGCGGGATTGAACCGGATCACGCCGGATTTCAAGCCAGGGCAAAATCAGAATTTGACCTCCCACGAGTTGCATCCGAAGATCAGGAACCCTTGGATAAGGAATCCCCAGGGTCTGAAAGCCAGTGGAATACCAACCGACCTTTGGCCATGGATAGCACCGCCGCCCTCATCCTCGTCCTCCTCCTCCTCCCTCATCCTCCTCCTCCTACGCCTCCTCCTTTCTCCTCCTCCTCTTCCTCCATTCCTTTTCTCCCTGTCGCACCCTGATGCCAGTTTTTAGGGCGCGCCGGGCGTTTCGCCTGAGCCTTCCTCACCATTTATGATCCTGAAGCTTAAAGAGTGGCAACAGTTTCGCACATGGAGGGTGGGTGGTTTTCAAAATGTGGCTCTCGCCTTAGCGCCGCGCACATTAGCTTCACGGATTGAGGGCGGGTCGTGTTCAAAATGTGGCTCTCGCCTTAGCGCGGCGCACATTCGTTTTTAAACAATTGCAAAAGCTTCACGGATTGAGGGCGGGTCGCGTTCAAAATGTGGCTCTCGCCTTAGCGCCGCGTACATTCGTTTAAGAACAACTGCAAGAGTTTCACGGATAGAAGGCGAATCGTTTTCAAAATGTGGCTCTCGCCTTAGCGCCGCGCACAATGTTTTCTATGCAAGAGCTTCACGGATTGAGGGCGGTTCCTTTTCAAAATGTGGCTCTCGCCATAGCGCCGCGCACATTCGTTTTTAAACTGTTGCAAGAATTTCACGGATTCCCATCAACAGCGTACCAGTAATTGTTTTGGAAGGATTCAGGGTTATGCGGGTGCAACCATTACGTTGGATCTTTGTGTCGAAGTCCTGGGAACGGTGTTATTGGACGATTCAGGATCGTCAAGAAGCAACAGTCAGCTTGATCCATGGCGTTGGAATCCCGAGAACAATGTTTTGGCATGCTTCAGGGTCTTAAAACGGGTGTTTTCCAGCGAGACAGTTCCATCAATGGAAATGAACCGTTGTGGGGGCCTATGAAGAGGGAGCTTGGAGGGAGGGTTTACTCCAACTTCGTTGATGACTCTTGGGTTTACACTGGTCCCCCTCCTCCTCCTCCTCCTCCTCCTCCTCCTCCTCCTCCTCCTCCTCCTCCTCCTCCTCCTCCTATTCCTCCTCCTTCTCCTCCTGCCATTCCTTCTCCTCCTCCTCCTCCGCATCCTCTCCTCCTCCTCCTCCTCCTCCTCCTCCTCCTCCTCCTCCTCCTCCTCCTCCTCCTCCTCCTCCTCCTCCCCCTCCTCCTCCTCCTCCTCCCCCTCAGATGCTGGACTCTCGCAGCCATAGCGCCAAGCTCGCTTGTCAACGCAGGCCCGGCGAGCGCACGGGCCTGCGTTGTCGCTCAAGGGCGCGGGGCAACGGAGCGAGCCTGCCCCACAGCGCCGAACATGCGCGCGTGGGGCGGGGACCCGTGCCGCTGGCCGTGGCGCATGAGAAGCAGTGCATCAACATGCATGAGCACGGAGATCGGTGCACCGCAGCGAAAACCGATCCGTCTCCGTCCTTGTGCGTCCTCCTCGGTGTGCCTCTCTCCCCGGGCCGAATTTCGGGACGGGCCATCCCCCGGGCAGGAGGCAGAGGGGAGGAGCGTGGCGAAGGAGCGGGAGGCCAAGGAGAGCACGAGACACGGACCACGTGTGGCTCACGCTCTTGGCCCGCGGGGCCCCTCGCGGCGGCCGCGGCGGCGGCGGCGGCGACGGCAGCGGTGGCGGCGGACGCGAAGGCGACGACGGCCACTGGAGAAACACTTGAAAACACTGAGACCGCCACTCCCCAGACCCCTCCAGGGGCGCGTGCTGACCAAGCCTTCGGGGCGAATCTGGTCGTGGCAGAGAGGGCTCTCCAGGACGAGCAAGGCCATTGGGGAAACCAGAGGGTACCGATGCCTCTGCTCCACGGACCTCTCCTGGGGTGCGTTCTGACTAGGATTCCGAGGCGAATCCAGCGGTGGCGACGAGGGCCTCCCAGGAGGCGCAAAAAGGAGGGAAACGATGCAGGGGAAGCGGTAAGGATACCTCTTCCTGTCTTGAGGCATCGGTGCCTGCTCCTCCTCTGAGCGGCGGCAGCGGCGGCGGCGGCAGTGGCGGCTGCAGCGGCGGCGGTGGCGACGCGCCCTGAGAGCGGAGGGCCGTGACGGCGGGGGCGTCCTGCGGCCCCAGCACGGCGTCGGGCTCGGGCAGCTCGGGCAGCGCCGGCCTCGGCAGCGACGGAGGGCGCCAACCGCCCGCGTCGGGCCACACGCTCACGTAGAGGATCCAGCACAGCATCACCTCGCGCAGGGCGGCCGAGGATCGAGGCTCGAGGCTCGAGGCTCCAGGCTCGAGGCTCGAGGGCCGATTCTCCTCCTCGGTTGCTCTTTTCCTGGCCGACTCTCCTCTCCTGCCAGACCACCCCAACCCAAGCCGCAAACTCCGACTTCGGGTGGCAGGGGGGTACGAGTTCCACATGTGTTCTGTTCCCCATGTTCTCCCCGGCGCCCCCCCCCCTGGGAATGGAGGACAAACTGGGGCCTCCTGGTTGGGTTGGCGTGGCTTGGTGGGTGGTGATCTTCTGCCCCCGAGGACTCCGAACCTCGCAAATCCTTGAGGCCCGAGGCTCGGAGGGCCTCGACTGGTCTTCTTCGGAGGCCTCCGGAGGTAGATCTAGTAGAGGGCAGAGAAACCACCCTGAAAATAACCACCCCGACACCCGAAGCCGTTGAGTAAACGCACCCAAAGAAGGCATCGACCAGGGCAGGGCTGTTTAGTAAACGCCCAAGCCCGTTTAGTAAACGCCAATTGTCCGGTCCGGGTGGTGTTCCCTCCCTTGATCTAGGGGAAGCCAACGGGTGCCGCAGAATTCCGAGGCGAATCCGGCGGTGGCGACGAGGGTCTCCCAGGAGGCCCCAAAAGGGAGAAAGCGAGGCAAGGGTCACGGTATGGGTACCGCTCTACCCTCCGAAACTCAGAAACTTGCGAGCCCCAGGGTGGCTACCAGCATCGGTGGTTCGAAGATGGGGTCCTGAGGGATGGGATCCTGAAGACGAGGCTCCTTTAACAACAACGTAAACTCACCCATGGATCCCTTCCTATCCTTCGGACCCCATCCCTTAGGACCCCATCTTTGAACCGCCGACAGCAGCTGCGCGAATCGCCACGAGGCTTCCGATAGCCGCCAGGGGTCGCGCCAGCAAGGGCCCTTCTGGGGCCCGGAAGCCATCTCTGGCCGCGGCAAGGCACCGCGGGGCAGCCCCCAAGAGCTGGTCCCCGCTGGCCTCAACGGTCCCCCAAAAGGTAGCTCAGGGCGGCCTCTCGACCACGACGACGACAACGACGAGGAGGAGGATGACGACGACGACAACGACGACGACGACGACGAGGACGAGGACGACAACGACGACGACGACGGCGACGACGACGAGGACGACGACGAGCCTCAGGGCGCCACCTCTTGTGAAGCCCTGGGGTTGGGGTGATAAGACCACTCAGGCTACAACCTCGGGGGCAGTTGGCGCACGCCGGGACTACCACCAGAGGTTGTCTGCGCGGAGCTCCAAGCCTTACAAAGCAAGGCCCAGGCATTCGAAGTCTTCGGGAATCCTTGATATCGGGCAAGAAGTTCCCCAGGTTCCCAGATGGTTCCGAAAGATCTTCGACGCGTTTCGTGCCCCAGGGTGCTCTGCGGCAGCTCCACATTGTCGAGACCCCTCTTGGGGCGGCCGAGTCACCCTGGCCGGCCCTCCCAAGACTGGGCCAAGGCTGAGAGGATCCGGCCAAATCGATGTGCAAGGTTTCCGGATGTGTTCGAACATGTGTCGGAGGTCATTGGAGGTCGCGGTCTCTACCAGCAGGTAGAGCCCGACGAGAGTTTGTGAGCGCTTTGTATTCGGCGTTTCGACATTGGACGGAAGAGGGGGGGGGGTCTGGCTCCGGACCTCTGCTTAGTGCGACTGGTTGCAGCAGGTGGGTCCTATGAGGGGAGACTCCACCTGCTCGAAACAGGCGCCCAAAACCGCCAAGATCTACTCCATGGAGGGGGGGTTGGGGGGCCCGCGCCGATCGGCAACAAGAAATAAAACAACGATCACGATCAACGACCCGATTGCCCATGATTGGAACTTCGGCGAGCCACACTGCGGCGGAACGGAGCGGATCGGAGGTCAGCGAGCGGCCCCGCAAGGGAGCTGCTGGGAGGGCCAAGCCCGCTCACTGGTGGATCGATCGTCCATGAGAATGCGGTGATGGCATTTTTTGATCTTCGAGGGTGAGCGGACCCACCAGCGATTCGAATCTCATGCAGAGAGGCGCGGGCGGGGCCGCCGAGGGCTCGCATTCCTGAAGCCCCTCGTCCCCGCGCGCCGCCGCCGCCCTCTGCTCGCAAGCCAGACGCCCGCGGTCTCGCGCCTCCTCCAGGGTCGCGAAGCCGCGCGACCTGGCCACGCTCTCGAGCGGCGGCACTGCCTCTCAGAGCCGCCGGCAGCTCCCACCGCGGGCGCCTGCCGCGAGGGCCCCGCGGCCTCCGCGCTGGCCGCCGCCCCTCCGCCAGTCTGGGCGCCGACACTCGCGCCTGCAGGCTCCCCCGCCGCGCCTCCCGCACCTGCGCCGGTGCCCAGCTTGACGGCCCAGCGCTGGCGCGTGGCCGCCGTCGGGGCCTGAAGGGTGCCGATGGGCTCCTTGGTCCCAGGCAGCAGGCTCTTGCCCAGGTCGTTGCGAGCCTGGGCCCGCGACCCTTTCTTGGCCCGCTTGTCGGTGCCCCCACACGGGTCTCGCAGGCCGCGCCACGCCATCCTGGGCGCCTTCGCGTACAGGTAGCACGAGGTGCACACCAGGAATGGCTCTGAGCTCATGCTGAGCACCCGGCCCTGCAGCACGTGCCCGTGGACCTCCCACGGCCCGAGGCGGCCTGCTGGAATGCTGTCAGCGGCGCCCAGCGCGGGCGAGGCTGGCTCAGCTGCAGCATGCTGGCGCGCCGCCGAATGGGCGCCAGCAGTCTGAGCCTCCAGCGCCGCGCCCTCGCCATGCTGATCGAGGCGGGGCGGCCTTCGCCAGCTGCTCTCCCTCGTGCTGGGGCCTGCGGGCGACCCTGCGCATGGCCTCTCCTGGCGTCTCGCCGCCCGCGGCCTGGTCCAGCGGGCTGGGCGGCGGGGCTGCAACGGGCCTTGTGCAGGCCGTGCGAGCCGCTGCCGCCTTGCCAGTCGCCTTCGCATTCGCCTTCGGGGCGCTGGCTGCGCTCGGCCCCGCGCTCGCCGCAACCGCCGCCGCCGCCAGCGCAGCCGCGCCAGCAGCCGCCGCCAAGCCAGGGCGCTGCGCCGTGCTGGTCTACGCCTCGGCCGTCTCCAGCGCGTCGTCGTCCAGGAAGCCGAGGTCGAGGTCGTCGAGCGCCTCGACGGGCCAGCAATCGCGGCACCCGCTGTCCGAGATGTGGACCTCCATCTCGGCGGCGAAGCGCGCGGCCTCTCGAGCCCGCGCCTGTAAGACCTCCAGCACCAGGACATCGTCGTCCGACGCCGCCTGCAGGGCCGCCCCTTCCTTGGCGCGCTTGTCGGCGATCATATTGCCGTCGCGCTCGTAGGGCGGTGATCTTGCCTGCGGTCACCGCTGCCTCTGAGGTGTGGGCAGGGATGTGTTTGGCCGACACCCCCTCCACGGCGTCGCCTACTCGAGCCCAGAGGTGGGCATGCAAGGAGGTGGGGCCGCAGGCTCTGGCCAGGTCCCTGATGCAGTCCACGGTGCCCTTGCAGTCGCTGTAGATCGTGTAGGAGCCCACGATGTCCTTCAGCGCCAGCACCGCCGCGTAGTCCTCGCCTGCTCGTGCCGACTGGTTCGGCAGCAACTTAGGCGAGACGGCGCCCCACGCCTGGGCCATCACCTGGCCGCTGGGCGGGATCACGATGACCGACCAGCCCGCGCTGCGCAGCGTAGGGAACCTCCCGTGGACGCAGGAGCCGTCGGTGAACACCATCGTGCCCTCTGGAACGACCATGGGGCTCTCCCAGCCAATGTGTCGCCAAGCCCACTGCGGTTGCCAGCGCGGCCTCTGCACCAGGCTGGAGGCGTCCACGAACAGGCTCTGGGCGAACAGCTCGCCGAAGAGCGGCCCCATGCTGTTAGTCACATGGGCCGCTTTCAGGAGGCGGGAAGGCAGCTTGTCACGCCGCCATGCCTGCCTCGCGAGGCAAACGAAGCGCCTGTGGAACACCGTGCCCTCCTCGTACTGGCACTGCAGGCAGAGATGGTTGATGCCATCCCTGTGCCTAGCCAGCCGCGCCTGGGGCCAGTGCGCCAGCGAGACCAGCCAGCGAAGGCAACACTTGTGGTGGCTAGTCCAGACCTCGGAGCCTGCGCGGCCTAGAAGCTCATTGATGGCCCCCCACGCGGGCGGCAGCCTCCAAGGCCAGAGAGACCCAGGGTGGGCTCTAGCCTCCTCAAGAGCTGCAGCATTGCGCGTCGCCTCGCGCGCCCGCTCCGCCAGGAAGATGGGGGAGTAGGAGGCGACGTCGAACTCGCATCATTGCTCGTCCTGTGGGCGGTCGCCTCCTGCGGTCAGCTGCCAACCGATGCGCTGAAGGGTGAGCGCCAGCGCAGCTATCGGGTCCCGCACTGCAGTCCAGGGCCTTTGGCAGTGCTGCAGCCGCTCCGCATCCTGCAGGCAAGCCTGAACCGCAGCAGGCCAGGCCTGCTTGGCCCAGGTGGCGCTGCAAAAGGCCTGGACCGCCATGCCAGTGGCAATCACCAACGAACCCTGCCGCCGGCCGCGCGGGGCGCACTACAGCACACAGTTCAGCGCCACTCCAGGGGGCAGCACGCCAGCGCGCTTGGCCGCCGCCACTCGCAGGGCTCGCATCCTGCCAGGGGGGCACTCCCGAGGTGGCGGATCCCCAGAGGGCCTTGCCCGTCGGCCCCGCTCGCATCGCGCGGGACCGCCGCAGGCCAGGGCCGAAGCTGCGCGGTAAGGCGGGAGAGGCCTGTCGCAGGGCGGCCGGTTCCCGCGCCGCCTGCGCCGTCGCACGGCGGCGGCCTCCTGCAGCGGCATCGCCTCCCAGGTCGCGGTGGCCCGACACGGAAGGAAACCTCCGATAGGGAATCCAAGGTCTGGAAGTCCGTGGAAAGCCAATCGTGGATTGGCCATGGACATCACCGCCGCCCTCATCAGAGAAGGAACCCTCCAGGGTCTGGAGCCTCCCGGGACTATTCCTGAACCAACGCCCCCACCGTATTCCAAGTCCAATGATTTTGCAATGTGTACCCGCTCGTCGTCGCCAGTAGCTGCGTTTCGGTGGGGGTTGTTGGTGTGCATGGCCTTCTGTTCGCATGCTGTTGGAACGGCCAGTACGGTGTTGAGATGATCCAGCACCGTCGATTAACTGAAGCATGTTCTCGCACTGCATGTGCTGTGGGTTGGACAAGGCGTTTTCTTAGCATGCCCCACTATGTGTATCGTTGGTGGGTCTCGTGATCCAGGTTTGGGTTACTCTGTCGCATGTACAAACAACCCCCCATCAATATTCGAACTTCTTCTTTAGGTCAGCGACATGCAACTCCAGGTAACTTGTATGCCTCAAGTGGTCCAGCCACGGGGCAACCGCGCATGATGGAGAGGGAAGAGGAGCCAGAGGAGGAAGAGGGGGAAGACGGCGAACCGCCCAAAGTAAGTGTAGACAGATGGTGCGACATAGCGGCATGCCCAGTATGAAGCTGGGACTCAGAGTTCACCCGCTCTGGCTCGAAAGTGGCAGCTGCAGGAGAGGGAAATGGAACAACCGAAGGCAAGGGGGAACGGGAGAGGAGAGAGAGAGACAAGGGGACGATCGCCCGCAGAACAAAGACAAACTCGTGCTTGCGGAAACCGAACGCCCCGAGCATTGCTGGAGAAGGTGCCCGCACAGGAACCCCGACAATCTCAATTGTTGAATGGATACGTGATGAGTATCAGTGGCGTGCTTTTCAATCGGAGTCGCAAATATTGGACTGATGTGTTGGCGTGCTCAGTGCACTGCGAGGGCGCCTCGACCTTCTCTTCTAAAAGAGTTCTGGAGCAAGCGAGTTGTATCATGTGCCACCCATTCCCGCGAGTCTTGCCATCAGAAAATGTAATGGTGTTGCGTTCGGCTGTGAGTAAGCCACAGAAGCAGAGCGCAGATGATTCCACATGCCGTCGTTCGGGCTCACCATTGGACGGGCTCGTCGCGTTACCGTCCGTCGTTGCAATCTCTCTCATGCGCTTTTGTATGGCATGTGTGTGTTGACCTTACCCCTCCAGCAATCAGACTTACTGCAACCTGTTTGCCCGCAACTTGATATGTTGGGTTGTCTGTCAAGTAATATTCGTCACGTAGCCGCCCTCCTCGTACTCGTTCTCTTGCTCCCCTCCCTTTTAACACACCCGTCCGCTCTCCGAAGCCCTCTGGCAACAGGGCGATACCGGCACCGCAGACGCCACAAGAGCACGCCAATCGGGCACACCACTAGAGGAAGTGCAGCGGCCCAACAACGGGAAACCGACGAAAACACCTGATAGAGCAAGCTACATCCCCGAAACCCCCCGAAACCATACAAGGACGACGGCGGCGACGGCGACGGCGGCGGCGATGACAGCGACTGGGGAAACCAAAAGGTACCGATACCGCTACCCCCTGGACCTCTCCCGGGGTGCGTTCTGACCAGATTTTCGAGGCGAATCCAGCGGTGGCGACGAGGGCCCCCCAGGAGACCCAGAGAGGGGAATTCGAGGCAAGGGTAGAGGTATGGGTATCTCTTCCTCTTTTGAGCGACCGCGACGCCGACCACTTCAAGCGAAGCGGGGAGGGGGGGGCTGCACCACCACCGTCGTCAAGGCCAGCGCCACGGTGCACACGAGCATGACCGCCGAGCAGGTGAGGCCTCGCTCTGCCGCTCTGGGGGGTGGCGGGCCGCCACGGCGGTTGCGATCGACATAGTGAAAGGAGCCCAGGGACACGCAAATAAATGCACATAAATCCCAGGATTCCCCACATCTTTCCATATTTTCTGGGTTTCTGTCATCCCCCCCCCTTCCTACATTTCCCCGTCTTCTCCTGGGAGTCGATGATTCATGGTGGCTGTGTTGTTTCCCCTCCTGAATGGCACGCACCAAGAACTAAAGTCCCCATGCGCGCCGTGGAAAAACACACGCCGCGCCCCGGAGGCTTCACACGTCGATGCGGCTCGAAAAGTGCAGCCTGGAGATGGGATCGGAGATTCCACATCTCATTTTCCACGGCGTCGAGTGTTTTCGTGCACGGCTCTTGCATTCCGACGCCGCTGTCGTCACGTCGCCGCGGACAAGCTGCTCCGCAACGTCGGAATGTTCGGGATAATCTACTCACTGTTCTGGCGTTGCGAACGGGATGAGAGAATCGGCGGCTGGCAATTGCCGTCCGCTTGCCCCCAGCCTAAAAAAACTGGTCGGCGTACCCACCACTCCGTCGCGATGACGACGTGAACGAGGTAATGTTTTGTACGTCGTGGCAGTGTAGAAGAGACGCTGCCGACTGACTGACTATCGATTGGCCCTCGCCTAAGAAATACAACCCATTCCATGCTTTATTAAAGTGCCACGGAGTCCGACCCATGTCATCGTACAGCGCGAGGCGTGGGTGCACATGCGGCTGCGATCTCTGGCGCCTGAAGTGGAGTCCGAGCAACAAGAGGTGGCGTGTGTGAGGTGTACCGAATTAGACGTCCGCCACCAGTAGCGCCAGGACTTCCCACGTGGAAAGAATCGCGCGGGGGAGCCGTCAAAATGACGGGTGGTGCGAACGCGACCGCTCCCACTGACGCTGCTGCTGGGGTTTTCCCATGAGGACACGAAGTTTATGAGGGGTGCGGTGTGCGTGCCATGATGAACAACTGCGCGTGCTCGACCAACCTTTGTGAAACCAGTGTCGCGGCTTCCTGCGCGGAGCGAGCGACGTGTGCACGGGGTGTGCCGTCGCACGCGGGGGCGCGCACGCAACCGCCCTACTGGTGCCGCAATTGAAGCCCGATTGTAAGGCACGGGTCCTGCGATGGCCGAGCGACGGAAATGAAGGGCGGCTCGTCCGCCACAGCGGTGCCGCACCTGGGCCTCCGCCGCGGGGGCCCGAGGTGCACGACGAGCTCGCCGACATGAGCAGCGCAACGCCGCGTGCGACAGCTCCAACGGGAAGTGCACCGGGAGCGCAGCGTTAAAAACGACGCGCGGGCGCGCGAGGCCTCCCAAAACAATCAGGGCACGCATGCAACCGTCCCCTGTGGCGCCTAAGGCGTACTTCGAAGCGTCGGGCTGCCCAGTCTATGCTCGCCTCCCCGGGTGCTGTCAACGGCGCAGCTGTCACAATCTTCGTGGGCGACAGGAGGGCCCACCCAATGCAACGCGGTCCTACCCGGGCGAAAACGAAATCTCGCATCCCTGGGGCTGCGGACTGGGCTGCAGCCGCCATTTTCCTGGGCACCTGGGGGAAAGGGGTCAACGCGATGCGGTCCTTCCGGGGTAAGAACTGAACATCGCCCCCCCGGCTGTTGCCAAGTGCGCAACCGTCGCCACTTTCGTGGGCCCCTGGGAAGTTCAGCGCAGTGCGGCCCAAGCGAGATCAGGACTGTGCCTCGCCTCCCTCGGTGCTGCCAACTGCGCAGCTGTCGCCACGCTCTTGGACACTTTGGGCCGGTGCAACGCAACGTCGACCTGTCATGATCAGAACGAAACATATCCACCTTAGTGGTACTATTTAGGTAGCTGTTGCCAATTTGTCGCGAGCTCCTGGGAAACCAAACGCACTGCAGTCCTTGTCAGGTCCGAGTTCGACCACGCCCTCCTTCGGTGCTGTCGCCTGCACTGTCGTCACGTTCGTGGGCTCCTGGGGGGCCCAGCGAAGCGCTGCCCAATGCAATTCAGAAGTGAGCCTCACCGTCCTCAGGCGCGGCGAACTGCGACACTACCACCAAACTCATAGTTCCCAAGTGGGATAAGCGTAGCGCAGTTCCACCCAAATCACAATCACACCTCGCCTCCGCTGGGTGCTGCGAATCTCCGAAATGCGCAACAATCTTCATGATCGTGGGTCCATAGGTGGTCCAGGAAAGGGCTTGGTCAGATTCCTATCAGGATTACGGTGAGGACATTGGATCAGGAACCGTTGGATCAATAATCCACCGTCTGAAACCGGTGGAAGTTCAATTACGCATTGGCCATGGACTTCACCACCGCCTTCATCCGATAAGAAACCCTCCAGGCTCTGAAGCATCCTCAGCACATTCCTTAACGAACACCCCCACCGTAGACCTCGCCGTCTCCAGAGGCTGCGACCCTCAAAACTGTCAGCATTTTCTTGGGCTGCGGGAAGGAAGCGCAATGCGTGGGTCCCTGGGGGCTGCGACCTGTGAAACAGTCGCCTCGCTTGTGGGTCGCTGGAAGTCCAGCGCGCAGCGGGGCTACGCAGACCCGGATGATATCTCGCCGTCGCTGCCGTGAACCTCGAACATTCATAATGGTTTGGGCTGCTGGGTAGCACCGCACCGCCGGACGACGCAGACCCGAACGAGATTTCGCCGCTCGTAAGGGCTGCGAGCAGCGAAACTGCCGCCAGTTCCGTGAGCAGCTGGGAGGCCCAGCGAAAGCGGGGCAACGTAAGCCCAAACGAGACGTCGACGGCCCGAAACCGTCGCCACTTTCGTCGGCCGTCGGCGAACCCGGGCAGCACAGGGCTGTGATGATCCGAAGGAAAGCTCGACGCCCCTGGGTGCTGTGAGCTCGACGCTGCAGCAAATGCCGCTACCTGCTGGGGGTTCCAACGAGTTGCGGGCCTGCGCAGACACGGCTGCCAACTGCGCCATTGTCTGCTCGTTCGTCCCTCGCGGTCGCCCACGCGGGTCGCCTCGGCAGCGTGCCCGCCCGCGCGGGCGAGACACGGGGGGGGCCCGGGCACGAGGCCGACGCTGGCTTTGAAGCACGCCGCCTGGCCGCGCGTGTCCTTGCACTCAGTGGCCGCGCAGGCCCGCGGCGACCGCGCGGGCGCGCCCGGGCGCCCGCCCCGCCGCTCGGCGGGGGCAGGTCGGACGCCCGGCCGCCCTCGCACCGCAAGGCGGCGGGCGCGCCCCCGGCCGCGTCGCGGCAGCCACCGCGCCTACTCCTCCGCATCTCCCTTCGCGCCACTGCGCCCACTCGCGCTGCCTCGCAGGGTCGGCCCTCGGGGCCCACCTCGGGCCCGGGCCCCTGATCCAGCACTTGCGCCACTGCCCTTCCTGCTTCGCTGGGCCCCCCACCGCCAGTCGCGCGACGGCGGCGGAACCGGCGGCAGAGGCACGATCTGCAACGTGTGACCGTCATTAGGATGCTGTTCACGACGCAGCTCAGGCTGCGTCAGAATAGAACGCGCGCTCTGCACGGCGCGAACTTCGCGCGCGCCACGTGGTCGACGATGGCCTCGGCTCGACGATGGCCACGCGCGGCCGCGAACTCCACGCAATGGAACTCGCCCTCCTTGCCGGGGCGGCCGGCAGAGCAGTCGAGGCGCGCCCGTCTTGGTTCCAGGCGTTAGAGCTGCAGCCCAGAGCCGCAGCTGCTGGCGCCCTAAACAAAGTCGAAGTCCAAACCGCCAGCACTTGCGGCCCACCCGCTTCGCCCGGGCGAGGTTGAGTTGCAGGCGCGCTACCTGGCCGTCGCAACGGATCATCGGGCCGTCGAGCTTGCGTTGCGACCCGCAAGCCCCAGCCCTTGACGCGGTCGCGGCAATGCTCGGTGGTCGCGTTCTTCCCGACCGAAATGCCGCGGCGCGCCGCGCTGGCGGGCGCGGCGGCGCCGCCGGAGTGAGCTTGCCCAGCCCCGCATCGCCCGGCGGTCGCTTGCGCGGGCAGGGCTGGAATATCCACCTGAACGCCCGCGCCACCCGGCCGCGCTGCGCAATCATGGAGACGGGCCAGGCCGCGCCAAGGAGGGTGGCGCCAGCCTGGTCGAGGAGGGAGGTGCACGACCCACCCGCTGTCGAAGCGGAGCCGCTCGCGGCGCCCCCGGGCCGACAAGCCGGACCCGGAGTTACCCATGATGGCCGGAAGTTCTCCCCTCGCGACGACAATCCCCACTCCCCGATCCACGAGCCGTTGAAATGGCCGTCGCGCGGGCGGCACTCTCGCGGCCAACCCCTTCCGACACAGACCCTGTTCCGACCAGGCCCGGTTCCGACCCGCCCGGTTCCGCCGACGCCCGGTTCCGACCCGCCCGGTTCCGACCAGGCCGGCCTGGTCGGAACCGGGCCCGGTTCCGACCAGGCCCGGTTCCGACCAAGCCCGGTTCTGACCAGCCCGGTTCGGACCCGCCCGGTTCCTCCCCGGCCCTGTTCCGCCGCCAGAGGGGCGCGCAGTCCCGGCGCCTGGGGCTTTCGCGCGGCGGAACAGGGCCGGTCGGAACAGGGCCGGCGGAACAGAGACTGGGCGGAACAGGGCCTCGGCGGAAGAGGGCCGGTCGGAACAGGGCCGCGGCGGAAGAGGGCGGGCCGGAACAGAAGAGGGCCTCGGCGGAACAGGGCCTTGGCGGAACAGGGACTTGGCGAAACAGGGCCGGCGGAACAGGGCCGGCGGCTCTGTTCCGCAGCAGTAGTAGTAGTAGTAGTAGTAGTAGTAGTAGTAGTAGTAGTAGTTAGTAGTAGTAGTAGTAGTAGTAGTGTAGTAGTAGTAGTAGTCGTAGTAAGTAAAGTAGTAGTAGTAGTAGTCGTAGTAGTCGTAGTAAAGTAGTAGTAGTAGTAGTAGTAGTAGTAAAAGTAGTTGTAGTATTATTAAAGTAGTAAGTAGTAATAGTAGTAGCACCAGTAATATCGACTAGTAGTAGTATTAATAGTCATAGTAGTAGTAGTAGTAGTAGTAGTCTGTAGTAAGTAGTAGGTCGTAGTAAGTAGTAGTAGTAGTAGTAGTAGTAGTAATAGTAGTAGCACCAGTAGTACGAACTAGTAGTAGTAGTAATAGTAGTAGTAGTAGTAGTCGTAGTAGTAGTAGTAGTAGTAGTAGTAGTAAGTAGTAGTAGTAGTAGTAGTAGTAGTAGTAGTAGTAGTAGTAGTAGTAGTAGTAGTAGTAGTAGTAGTAGTAGTTTGTAGTAGTAGTAGTAGTAGTAGTAGTAGTAGTAGTAGTAGTAGTAGTAGTAGTAGTAGTAGTAGTAGTAGTAGTAGTAGTAGTAGTAAAGTAGTAGCCAGCCCAACCAGCCAGCCCAACCAACCAGCCACCCAAACAACTCAACCGGCTCAACCAGCCCAACCAGCCACCCCGCAACCCCAGCCAACCCGCCACCCCGCCAACCCGCCTCCCCCCGCCGCCTGCCCTCCGTCACCGTCGAGAGGGGGGGGAAGTGTTTCTTACAAGCGAAAACCACAAAAATCACCCTCCCGGGGTCTGGCGGGTCAGCGGGGGGAGGGGAAATCGCACCGTACTATGCGGGAGGGGGATTCGCGCCCGAGGTGCCCGGGGACGATTTGGGGCCTCAAGTGCGACACTGTCGTCATTTTATTACCTTCACCGCGCTCCCCTTCTCAACGGAAAGGCTCCCATCCGTGAAACTGTCGTCATTTTTCAGCTCCCGCAAGAGGCTTCTTGGAGGCCCCCAGAGGCTCCAGGAGGGCTCATGGCGGCCTCGGGAGTGCCTAGGAGATCTCTGGAGGGCCTCAGGAGGACCCACTCTGCACCGCGCCCCCCTTCTCAACGGAAATGCCCCCATGCGTGAAATTGTTTTCATCATTCCGCCCCCACGAGAGGGTTCTGAGAGGGCCCACGGAGGCTCCAGGAGGGCCCATGGCGGCCCCTGGAGGGCCCACGAAATCTCAAGAGCCCCCCGGAGGACCCATTTTGAATTACACTCAGGGAGCTCCAGAAGGCCCAGGAGGCTCCAAGAGGCCCCAAGAGGCCCCGAAGAGCCCAAACAGGCCACAGGACCCCCAGCACGCTCTAGGAGAGCCAAGGCGACACCAAGAGGCTCCAGGACGGGCGTCATTCCCTCTCCTCCTCCTGCTCGTCGTCGTCATCCTTCTCCTCATCCGTCCTGCTTTTAATCCTTCCTCCCCCTCTTCCTCCTCCTTTTCCTCCTCTTTCTCCTCCTCCTCCGCCTCCTCCTCTTCCTCCTCCTCCGCCTCTTCCTCCTCCTCCTCCTACCTCATCCGTAGCCTCGATGGCTCCGATAACGCCGTGCGCGAGATCCGCCTCCTCCCCATCCGTCCTCCTCCCTCCTCCCTCCTCCTTCCCTCCTCCCTCCTCCCTCCTCCCCTCTCTCGGGAGCGTCGCAAAGAGGCCCTCCGAGGAGAATTTCACGACAACAAAGGCGCCGACACGATGAACAGACACCACGTCGGGGCTCTGGGAAAGGAGTCGAAGACGAAACCTCTAATAACGTAATATTTGATGTTCGGGGCATTTTTCTGACCACCTGCGAGCCTGGCGCAAGCACACGAGTGGAGGAGGAGACACCACGACGCTCCACGGAGTAAACTGCACCCAGTTGGTTTCTACCCCCGTGAGGGGCGTTACAGGGTAGTAGTAGTAGTAGTAGTAGTAGTAGTAGTAGTAGTAGTAGTAGTAGTAGTAGTAGTAGTAGTAGTAGTAGTAGTAGTAGTGGTAGTGGTAGTGGTAGTCGTAGTAGTAGTAGTTAGTTTAGTACGGAGGAGTAGGGTGGTAGGAGTAGTAGGAGGAGTAGGAGTAGTAGTAGTAGTAGTAGTAGTAGTAGTAGTAGTAGTAGTAGTAGTAGTAGTAGTAGTAGTAATAGTAGTGGTAGTAGTAGTAGTAGTAGTAGTAGTTAGTAGTAGTAGTAGTAGTAGTAGTAGTAGTAGTAGTAGTAGTAGGTAGTAGTAGTAGTAGTAGTAGTAGTAGTAGTAGTAGTAGTAGTAGTAGTAGTTTAGTAATAGTAATCCTCGTCGTCGTATTAGTAGTGGTAGTAGTAGTAGTAGTAGTAGTAGCAGCAGTAATAGTAGTAGTAGTAGTAGTAGTAGTAGTAGTAGTAGTAGTAGTAGTAATGGTAGTAGTAGTAGTAATAGTAGTAGTAGTAGTAGTAGTAGTAGTAGTAGTAATAGTAATAGTAATAGTAATAGTAATAGTAATAGTAGTAATCGTAGTAGTAGTCGTACAAGCAGTAGTAGTAGTAGCAGCAGCAACAGTAGTAGTCGTAGTTGTTGTTGTAGTAGTTGTAGCAGTAGTGGTAGTAGTAGTAATACTAGTTGTACTAGTAGTAGGAGTAGTAGTAGTGGTCGTCGTCGTCGTCGTGGTAGTAGTAGTAGTAGTACTAGTAATAGTACTAGTAGTAGTAGTAGTAGTAGTAGTAGTAGTAGTAGTAGTAGTAGTAGTAGTAGTAGTAGTAGTAGTAGTAGTAGTAGTAGTAGTAGGTGTTGCTGTAGCGGTAGCAGTCGCAGTAGCAGGAGGAGCCAAAGGAGTGTAGAGCAGCCTGCGATGACAGCATGATGAAGTTGAAGTGTCGGGGCAGGCAGAGACCAGGGAGCACCTGCAGACACAGGCGGAGAGGACCGAGTGGAGGATATCTATATATATATAATCTAGAGAGAAAGAGAGAGAGAGAGAGAGAGAGAGAAAACAAAAAAAAAGACAGAGAGCGAGAGAGAGAGAGAGAGACAGAGGGAGACAGAGACAGAGACAGGGGAGTTTGGGCGGGCAGAATAAATCAGAATGAGCAGACGGGAGAAGACAGGAAGTGTTGTGAAAGCAGCGCCAAACATGAAATCCTGGTCGTTCTCCTCCTCCTCCTCCTCCTCATCGTCGTCCTCGTGGTCATCCTCTGTCTTCTCCTGTTCGCCGCAATGCGAATGGACGGGCGGGCCCAAACTTGCGGGTCGGGTCGGGCGGGCGGACCCTAACGGGCGGGTCGGGTCGGGCGGGCGGGACATTAAAGTATGTTGCGCAATCGAGTGGGCACGCGAGTACCCTAACGGGCGGGACGGGTCGGGTCGGGCGGGCGGACCCTAACGGGCGGGTCGGGTCGGGCGGGTGGACCCTGGCGGGCGGGTCGGGTCGGGCGGGCGGGACATTAAATTATGTTGCGTAATCGATGACACGCGAGTGCCCGAGCGGGCGGGGCGGGCCTGGTCGGGCGGCAGACCCTAACGGGCGGGGTCGGGTCGGGCGGGCGGGGCATTAAAGTATGTTGCGCAATCGAATTGGCGCGCGAGTACCCCAACGGGCGGGGCGGGTCGGGTCGCGGCGGACCCTATCGGGCGGGTTCGGGTCCGGGCGGGCGGATCCTACGGGCGGGTCGGGTCGGGCGGGCGGGGCGGAAAGTAGTTGCGTAATCGAGTGGGCACGCGAGTGCACCGGAACGGGCGGGTCGGGTCGGGCGGGGGACCCTAGCGGGCGGGTCGGGTCGGGCGGGCGGGCAGTAAAGGTTGCGGGCGGGCGGTGCCCTAACTGGCGGGTCGGGTCGGGCGGGCGGACCCTAACGGGCGGGTCGGGTCGGGCGGGACATTAAAGTATGTTGCGTAATCGAGTTGGAGCACGCGAGTGCCCTAACGGGCGGGGCGGGTCGGGTCGGGCGGGCGGACCCTAACGGGCGGGTCGGGTCGGGCGGGCGGGCCCAAACGGGCAGGTCGGGTCGGGCGGGCGGGACATTAAATATGTTGCGTAATCGCGTGGGCACGCGAGCACCCTAACGGGCGGGGCGGGTCGGGTCGGGCGGGCGGCCCTAACGGGCGGGTCGGGTCGGGCGGGCGGACCCTAGCGGGCGGGTCGGGTCGGGCGGGCGGGACATTAAAGTACGTTGCGTAATCGCGTGGGCACGCGAGTGCCCGAACGGGCGGGTCGGGTCGGGTCGGGCGGGCGGGCCCTGACGGGAGGGTCCGGCCGGGCGGGCGGACCCTAACGGGCGGGTCGGGTCGGGCGGGCGGGACATTAAAGTACGTTGCGTAATCGAGTGGGCACGGGAGTGCCCTCGCGGGCGGGGCGGGTCGGGCGGGCGGACCCTAACGGGCGGGTCGGGTCGGGCGGGTGGACCCTGGCGGGCGGGTCGGGTCGGGCGGGCGGGACATTAAAGTATGTTGCGTAATCGAGTGGGCACGCGAATGCCCCAACGGGCGGGCGGGGTCGGGTCGGGCGGGCGGACCCTACTAACGGGCGGGTCGGGTCGGGCGGGCGGACCCTACCGGGCGGGTCGGGTCGGGCGGGCGGGACATTACTGGCCGGTGCTCAAGCGGATTGGAAACACCGCGCCGTATCTTGTAGCTGGGGGCTCAGCGGGGGCCAGGCCGTGTCGGGGCCCAAGTGGCAGCGCGACCTGGCGCATCCTCCTCCACTCCTCCTTCTCCCATCCCGTGCCCTTCTCGTTGTGGATGGGCCCGACGAATGGTCTTGCCCTGTTTGTGAGGGAGCCTTTGTTTCTAGTGCAGCCTGCGGCCGGGGTAATTCTTGCTGGTCCCCAAGAATTACCGCGCCCGCAGGCTGCAACGGCGCTGGGCCCCTTTCGGAACTTCGCGGTTCCGAGCCTGGCGACGCACGCAATTTTACATATGACATATCACGCGCGCGTCCTTATTGCGGGTCGCAGCTGTGTTCTGGGAAGCGCGCTTATGTGGAAACATGTGTATACATACATCACGATTGGCGCACACATATTTCATGCAGGATTTTGAAGATTGCTGCTGTAGGGGACCCTCTGGGAAGTCCTCTTGGAGCCTTCTTTGGGCGTCTTGGAAGCCTGGGCCGTCTTGAAGCCAGATTGAGCATTTTTTGAACGATTTGAGGCTGTCTGGGGAGCCTCTTGTCTTGGGGCTGGAAGGAAGAAGTCAAATGGACGAGACCTTCTCCCAGTGCGGGGGCGCCCCCCGCTGGGGGCCCCCCCATGAACCCCCTCCGGGGCCCGCCCCTGGGACCCCCCATTTCGAATCAACGACGCCAGTGCTGGATGCTTTCTCCCCAAACAGCTTGCTGAACTGAACGGGGTGCTGTCGTGGTAGAAGCTAACTCTGGCCGAGGGAATTCAAAGCAGAGGCGTCCTCAACAAAATCTGGTGGTTCGGGCCGTTTCGCCTGAGACATCCTCACCACTCTCGTTTCTGAGTTGTCCGGGATTGCGCGTTTCGCCTGAGACGCCCTCCTGAATCTGAGCTCCGAGCTGCCGCGCGCGAGGTGGTCCGGCCCGTTTCGCCTGAGACATCCCCGAAAACTCTGGGCCCCGAGCTGCCGCGCGAGAGTTCGTCCGGGCCGTTTCGCCTGAGACGCCCTCGCAACTCCAAGCTCCGAGCTGCCGATCGCGAGGTTGGCAAGCCCCCAGTCTCGCCCAGCGGGGTGCTGAACGGGGTGCCGAACGGGGCCCGCGAGGGTGGCCCTCTACGCAGGGCAGCCCGGCTGCTGCCAACCGCGAAACTCTCATAACTTTCGCTGGCTACTGCGGGGTCAAGCCGCGCGGTCGGCGCCCGCCAGCTACGCAACCGTCGCAACGCTCGCCGTCTCTTAGGCAACGCAGGAAAGTAGCGCGCCACGCGAACCCAAACTATGTCCCCCATCCAGGCCGGCAGCCAGGGGCGCAAAAACTGTCGCAATGTGTGATGGCACCCGGTGGGGCGTCCAAAAGAATTGCGCCCCATCCCTGCCCGCGCTACACCTCGCCGCCACCGTCGCCGCCGCCTACACTTTCGTCGGCGCCTGGGAAATTGAACGGGAGGGTGCCTTCGCGCAGGCTACTGATAACCCGAGCCACCCCGCAGTCCCCGGGGCCCCAGCGGGGCGCGTCAGACCCAGATCTGATTGGGACTTAGCACTTGCGTCTACTGCGGGCCAGAATTCCCCTGCGCCGCCCCCGAGGGTTGCGGACAGCGCAATCGGCCCCCTTCAGACTCTGGCCCTTCTTTCCCCGGGGCTTCCTCTATTTGCCCTCGCCCCACTTGCTGCGATCGCTGTCCTCGCGCCCCCCCCCCTCCCTGTCGCGCACCTTGCCCCGCGAGCCGTGCAGCGCGCAGCGGCGGCGGCGCCTGTGAGAAGGGAGCTCGCTCCCTGCGCTCCCCCAGGCCCTCCGCCAAGATGCCCCCCCCCTTGCCCGCCCTCCCCCACCCTCTGCGGCTGGGGCGTCGTTGCTGCTGGCAGTGGCCAAAATACTCTGGCGGTAGGGCTCCAGTCTCGAGTCTGTTTAGCTCGCCTCTCGTTCCCCCTCTTCCCCTTGGCAGAGGCCCTCCTGCCGCCCTCCGTTGCGCGCCCCCCCCCCCCCCCACTCTCTTCGCCGCGCCCTTCCCTCCCCCCCCTTCGGCCCCCCCGACCGCTGCCCCCCCCCCCCCCCCCCCCCTCCGCCATCCTCGGGCGACCGCCGCTTCAACGACAACAAAAACGTTTCAAACAAAATCCCGCTTCAGAAAAAATCTCCAGCAATTGCACTGCCGCTTCAGAAACAATGACAGCGTCAGAGAATAACATTGTAAAAACAACAAAAACGATTCCTGCTTGAGAATCAAACCAGCGGCCGCGTCAGGAAACGCGGCGGGACCACCTGGACGAAGAAACAAGTCATCGAAGCAATTCACGGTGAATGTCGGAAATATGTTGATAGTCTTGCTTCGGACAAGCGCGCCTGAGACAAGCGCGCCTGGTCAACGTTCCCCCCTGCTCCTCCAGGATTGCACAATGAATGCCGCTCTCCTCTCTCCCCTGATGGTCTCTGGAAAATGTTGGGCGCCGCTCCGCGCACTTTTTTCACGCGCCGGATTCCCAGGAATTGGGTTTTCGATGTGTCTTGTTCCGCTTGTTATTCCACTTGGTTTTTGCTTATCAAAATGCTGCTCCCGCTGAAGCGCTGGCTTCGTTTCCGGGCTTCCGCTCGTCCTGTATCGTGCTCCCGCTGCTGCGCCGGCCTCCTTTCCGCGCTTCCGCTCGTTCCGAATCGTGCTCCCGCTGCGGCGCTGGCCTCCTTTCCGCGCTTCGGCTCGTTCCGAATCCTGCCCCCGCTGCAGCGCTAGCGTCAATTTGTTCCAAGGCCATGCCACGGCATGCAATGGAATTATATGCGGCGTTCCGCTGTGCGATGCCACGCCTCCAGCCGCAATGCCTGGATATGAAATGCTTGACTACGCAGTGCCACGCCTTACTATGCCATGCTACGCTTTGATATTCAACGCCTTGCAATGTCATGTTTCGTTATGCGCCGCCGTTTGCATTGCAGCGCTATGCGGTGCAATTCTTCGCTGCGCATCGCCACGCCGCCGACCAATGGCGCAATTCTTCGCTGACGCAATGCGACAAAAAAGCACCGCGCCGACCAGGCGCGCCTTGATCATCGGCGGGATCGGGCGAGGCTCCGTCGCGCATCGCTCGCGCCCGGCCACGGCGACAAAGGTTGTCCCGAGATGCGGCCCCCCTTCTGGGGTGCGAACCCACGCGGCGGCCCCCCTTCGGATCAGAAAAAAAACCTCGGCGCCCCCCCATCGCCGCACTTTCCGCCCTGACGAGCAAAGCATCGGAGCCGAGCTGATGCTGCAGAACAGATCCGGCCTCGACCAGTAAGATATCGGGGCCGAGTTGGCGGCCCCCCTCGCCATGACAAATGAAGCGTTGAAGCTGACTTGACGATTGCCTTCGTCTTCGCGAACGTAATCTGCAATCTCGGGGCCGAGTTGACGTTTGAAGTGTTCGGGCCGAGTTGGCGACCGCAGTGGGCGCTCTTCCTGAAGTGCGCCGTCTCAGCCACTGGGCTGGATTCAAGTGCATACACGTTGCGCCACTTCCCCGCGGGCCCCCGCCCGCGGCCGCACTTCGAGAAGCAACCCCGCGGCGACCCTCCAGGGGCCACAGAAAAAAAACCCGAAATGGCCTCCGCCCGCAGACCGGGACTTCCCCTGCGAGCGCCCGCCCGCGGCCGAATTTTGAAAAACCCCCTCGAGGCCGCCCTTGGCGCGGCCGCAGAGCAGAAAAGTTTCTCGAAATGGCCTCTGCCCGCAGACTAGGATTTTCCCTGCAGGCGCCCGTCCGCGGCGAAATCCCACCAGCCATGTAGGGCGTAGGTGGCCCAGAGTGTTTCGTCTTACATCTGCCCCTCTTCCCCTTCCCGTTCCTTCTTAACGCGCGCCCCCTCCCCCGCCACCCGGCCGGCGGCCGACGCGGAGCCGCGCCGACTCCACGCGGGCCCGCCCCTCGACGCCCCTGTCGGAAAACAATGCAAGCAACGCTCTGCCTCCACGTCGGGAGCGCGCGCGGCCATCCCGACGCGCCCGCCCCCCCCGCCACCATCCTTTTCCAAAAAACAATGCGCAATGCATTTTGGAGTCAAGCCTTGAGTCGTGTTCTCGAGGCCCGCGAGCACGTTGAATTGTTGCTGCGCGCAGGGTTACAATCCCTAACAGGAATGTATACAGCATGCACCTCGCGGCTAAATCTGAACCGCGCGCGGCCATCCCGCGATCGCTGTCAAGTGGTCTGCGACAGGGGCGGCGGGGGCGGCGGCGCGCGGACTGCCGTGCGCAAGCCCACCAGGCGCAATGATGGCGGGGGCCGACATGTTCCCCGACGCGTGCTGTCACGTGCGCAAGCGCACCTGGCGCACTCTGCGCGTGACCCGTAACTGGCGCACATGGCGCGGCTGGAGTGCGGGGCGCACCTGTCGCACTCGGAGCACGCGGCGCATCTGGCGCACCAGGCGCGCCTGGCGCGCTCGGGCCCCAAGGGTGCCTGGCGCGGGCGGTGCCCTGGCATGCCTGGCGCACCTGGCCCCAGCGTCGCGCGCCCGAGGTCGGCTTTGGTTCCAAAGAGCTGCCCATCCAAAAACCACCGCTGAACGCGCTCAGGCTCGGGTCTTACCCATGTGTCGGGAGGGCGGGCGGGGTGAGCTAGACGGCTCGCGGCCGGCGTCCAACCAGGAACAATGCCGACTCCATGAAGGCCCGCCCCCCACCACCCCTGTCAAAAAATAATGCGCGCCGCGCTCTGCCTCCACATTAAAGCGCGCGCAACCAACCCGACGCGCCCCCCCACCATCCCGGCCAAAAAACCATGCACCAGATAGTTTGGGGAGAAGTCTTGAATCGCGTTTGCGAGGCCCGCGAACACTCTGCATGCATTAGACAAGGACGGCGGGGGCGCCAGCGCATTCCCTGCCTCGCGCAGGGCTGCCATCCCTGACAAAAAATGCGACAGACACAACGCGGCTAAATCTGAACCATGCGCGGCCATCCCGCGATCACTGCCAAGTGGCTCCTGTCAAGGACGGCGGGGCTGGCGGCGCGTGGCCTGCTGTGCGCAGGCCCGCCAGACAACGATGGACATTGGTTTTCGACGAGGATGGCGGGGGCCGACATGTTCCCCGACGCGCGCCGCCACGTGCGCAAGCGCACCTGACGCACTCTGTACGCGCCCAGAAATGGCGCACATGGCGCGGCTGGAATGCGCGGCGCACCTGGCGCACTCAGTGCACGTGGCGCATCTGGCGCACCAGGCGTGCCTGGCACGCTCGGGCCCCAAGAGTGCCTGGCGCGCGTGGCGCCCCTGGTACGCGGGGCGCACCTCGCCCAGGCGCCGCGCGCCCGGGGCCGGCTTTGGTCCCCAGTTGCTGCCCATCCAAAAACGACCGCAGGACATGCTCAGGCTCGGGTCATACTTATGCGTCGGGAGGGTGGGCGGGAGAGAGCTAGGCGGCTTGCGGGCGGGTGGGAAGCTTGATCGCTGTTCCCTATCAATAAACACCTCCTCCCCCGCCCGGCCGGCAGCCAACCCCAAGCCACGCGCGCGCCACGAGGGCCCCCCCCCCGCCATCCCGATCAAAAAACCTACGAAATGCACATTGCGGGGCCCGCCCTGCCAGCGCCCTCCACAATCCCTACCAAAAACAATACGAAGTGCAAATTGCAGCAAAATCTAGACAGCGCGCTGGCGCCCGGTGAGCACGTTGAATTTTTGGTTGATAAGGATGGCGGGGCACCCCTAGTGAATCCGCATTGTGCAGGACCACCATCCGTAGCAAAAACAATGCGAAGCGCACGTTGCGACGACGTCGTGAGCATTGTGCTGTCCACCCGCTATCACTTTGTATTGTTTTTTGACACGGACAGCGGTGGTGCTCGTTCGACGATGCTTGCTGTGCGCAGGCCCAGAACAATGCTGACCCCCCCACACATCAGCATTTGGACCATGCGGACGGGCGAACATCGCGCTTTTTACCAGGATGGCTCACCAAACGCATGTGGAGCCCGCGGCGAGCGTCGCGCACCTGGCGTCCGCTTTGGTCCCCAGTGGCTGTCCATCCAGGGGCGACCCCTGGCTTTGCCGAAACCCGGATGCCACTTATGCGGTGGGAGGGCGGGCGGGAGTAAGCTAGACGGCTTGCGTGCGGAGACAATGTCTTGATCACTGTTCCCTATTACTAACCTTCCCCTCCCCCACTCAGCCAGCAACCAACCGGGAACCACGCGCGCGCCATGAAGCTCCCCCCCCACAACCCCTGTCAAAAAAAAACAATATAAAACGCACTCTGCCTCCAAATTCGGAGCATGCGCAACCAACCCGATGCGGACAACCCCCCCGCCATTCCTGTCAAAAAGCTATACGCGTTACACTTTGGGGCAAAGTCTGGAGTCATGCTCGCGAGGCCCGCAGGCGCTTTGCATGGTTTTGTTCGCCATATCCTAAAGATGGGGCCCCGCTTGTTACTCAGACCGCGCAGAGCACCTAACGCGCGCGCACGCATCCATACTTCCTATGACTAAACACCCCCACGCCCCCACCTATCCGGCCGATAACAACCCCGCCGCCCTAACTGTCAAACAACAACACAAATTCATGTTTTTCTCGCCGGCATGTCGTCGAGTTGCGAAAAGTGCAGCAGGAATGTGACGGAGTGAACATCGCTCGGGTAACCAAAAGCGGGCGGTCGCGCCCTACCCCTCCGAAAAATGCGAACTCAACGTTTCTCGTCAACATGGACTTTCTTGTCGTCGACGCTGCGAACAGTGTGGCAGGAATGGGACCCGGCGCACATCGCGCGCGGACGCCTGGCCAACCCTACGCGGGGTCCCCCGTCCTACCGGTCAAAAAGAAACACCGCAACGTCGACGTTGTTCTTGCCAACATGTATTTTCTCCTCGTCGGCGCTGCGAATCGCGCAGCGGGAGTGGGACGCGGCGCGCATCGCGCGGGGACGCCTGCTCGTCAACATGAACTTTCTTGTCGTCGTCGCTGCGGCTCGTCGGGTTGATGAGGAGCTGGGCGGGCGCACATCGCGCGCCGTCTTGTTTCTCGTCGACGTTGCTCAATGCGCGGCAGGAATTGAACGCCGCTCATGTCGCGCGCTGATCGTCTAGCCGCCCACGGTATAAGATGAGCGACAGGCGTCGGGCGCGAAGCACTTGCATATTATGTTGTTGGAGGGCGGGTGGGAGTTGACGGAGCCCTCTGGCTCGTTCGAGCTGGCTAACTTGACCTCGCACCCACCCTCAGGTCATCGTTCTCTGACTCGCTCACATGTAGACGAGCCCATACTCAGACTGACCCATTCTCAGATGCACTCGCTCTTCGATTCCTGATACTCAAGTTGCTCATGCTCGTGATCTCTCAAATGCAGACTCACTCACACTCCTGGTACTTCCGCGCTCAGACTCAGACGCGCGCCAGGAGGATGTCCCAGGCGAGGCGCTGGTTTCAGCGCTCCCACGGAAGGGCGCCAAAGTATATCACGGGCCCGTTCGCGCCCAGATTGGAGGGGTGCCTCTAGCGGTTTGCCTGTTCGGGTGCCCAACGCCCTTCTCTTTCGGAGCAGTGTCCGAGGATGTCTCAAGCGAGGCGCTGGTTTCAGCGCTCCCAAGGGGTGGCGCCAGGAGGTTCTGCGCGGGCCATTTCTCGTCTTCGCAGGTGGATTTTCCTGACAGGTGTTTATAGGAAGAGGAGGAGAACGAGGAGGAAGACAAGGAGGAGGAGGAGGAGGAGGAGGACGGAAGGAGGAAGCAATCACTTAAAGTCGTCGTAGTCGTCGGCGTCTCTCCCGGCCTCGTTTTCCACATGGACTCGCTGGCACTCGGATGTTGAGAAGGACAATGTCTGCGACCGAAGTTTGCCATCACAATGAGATGCACACGCGGGGACCTCCGCGCCCAGTAATTCGATGGGGCCGGCGGGGGCGTCAGCACATTGCCTGCTGCGCAGGGCTACCATCCCTGACAAGCACACAATGCAAAATGCACCTCGCGGCGACATGTGGATAGTGCGCGGCCACCCCGCGATCATTGTCAAGTGGCTTTTGCGCGGGACGGCAGGGGCGGCGGCGCGTGGCCTGCTGTGCGCAGGCCCACCAGACACAATGATGGGCATTGGTTTTCGACGTGATTGGCGGGGGCCGACATGTTTCCCGTTGCGCGCAGTCACGTGCGCGGGCGCACCTGGCACGCTCTGCGCCTGCCCCGGACGCGGCGCACCTGGCACGGCTGGAGTGGGCATCTGGCGCACTAGGCGTGCCTGGCACGCTCGAGCCCCAGGGGTGCCCGGCGCGCGTGGCGCGCCTGGCACGCGTGGCGCGACGAAACGCATGCGTAGGGGACCACGTAGGGCAGCGACGGGGCCGCTGAGGGCAAAAACGGTGCCACTCAAGGCAGAGAGGGGGCCACGAAGGGCGACAGCGGGGCCACGAAGGGCACGAATATGGGGCCACGACGGGCGCGAGCGAGCGGGGGCCACGTAGAGCATTTGTATATGGGGCCACAGAGGGCGACAGCGGGGCCACTGAGGGCAGCAAAGGGGCCACGAAGGGCAGCGAGAGGGTCATGAAGGGCGACAGCAGGGCTACGAAGGGTATGCGTCGGGGGCCACGACGGGCGACTGCGAGCGTGAACCACGTAGGGCGTATAATGCGGGGCCACTGGGGGCAGCGACGTGGCCACTGAGGGGAGCAACGGGGCCACGAAGGGCAGCGAGCGAAGGCGACTGCGGAATCAGCACGGGCAGCGAGTGGCATCGAAGGCTGGCGAAGGGAAGCGTGCGGCGACTGCAGTCCCTAACGGGCTGGTCGGGCGAGCAGGCCCAGACGAGCGGGTCGAGCGGGAAGGCCGTTGATGCGCAAATTCTGCTTAAAGCGCCCGGGAATCTGGAGCGGGAGCGCGATTCCTGAGTGTCGAGGAGCGGCGTCTGAAAAAAATGTGAGGAAGTGCCAGGCGGGAGCCCCGATTCGGCGGTAAGTTGCAAGGAAATCCCAAGCGAGAGCGCGATTCTTCAATAAATTATAAGGAAGTACTCAGCGGGAGATCCGGTGGTACATTGCAAAGGAGTCCCGAGCGAGAGCGCGATGCTTCAATAAGTTGTGCGGAAATATCTGGCGGGAGCCGTTCTTGTTGTAAACCGAGGGCGCGCCACACAGTTTGACCCTCACGACTATCCCTGATTAAAAAAACATGGTGCGAGCCCTGGGAAGGGCACTTCAATCGAACAAAAATGTGCACTGGACAAAGGGGGGTCAAGAATAATTATCCCCCCAAAAGGAGTTGGACAACAACAACAACAACAACAACAACAACAACAACAACAAGAACAAGAACAAGAACAACAACAACAACAACACCAACAACAACGACGACGACGACGACGACGACAACAACAACAACAACAATCATTTTAAGACTGTTCGCCCTTATATGCTCGAGTGTCCAAGGACGAATATTTCCCAAACACTCGATACCCACCCTCTTCGTCTTCGATCGAACCCCTTCTGGCGGGTATACTGTCTTCCCTGCAGGCAGGGCCCCGGCAAGCGGCGGGGCGGCCGCGGACCGTCGGCCTGGCCAGTGGCAGCGCTGATCGGCGGGGCGGCCGCGGACCGTCGACCCGACCCCAAGAGGGACGGACAGGGAACCGAACACGACGACGACGACGACGACGACGACGACGACGACGACGACGACGGCGACGGCGACGGCGACGGCGTCGAAGACGACGGCGACGGCGACGACGAGCGAAAGCGAGAGCGAGAGAGAACGACAGCAGGGCCACGAAGGGAACGAAGTAGGCCACGAAGGGCGACAACGGGGACACGAAGGGAATGCGTATGGGGCCACGAAGAGCGCCGCGAACGAGCGGGGGCCACGAAGTGCAGATAATGCGAGGCCACAAAAGGCAACGATGGGGCCACTGAGGGTAGCAACTGGGCCACGTAGGACAATGAGAAGGGCACAAATGGAAATGGCGACAGCGGGGCCACGGTGGGCATGCACATGGGGCCACAACGGGCGCGACTCCTGGGCGCCTTGGTGTCGGGGGCGCGGCGCGTGGGCAAACGCTAGGCTATTCTTAGCAAGTCTCCAGCGAGAGCGCGACTCCAGAGCGCCGGGAGAGCGATTCCTGAATAAATTGTGAGGAAGTCTCAAGGGAGAGCGCGATTCCTGAATAAAATGCTAGGACGTCTCGGGCGGGAGCGGGGGTCCTGGCCAAATTGTGAGGAAAGTTCAGGCGGGAGCCCTTGTTGTTGTAACCCGGGGGCCAGGGGCCCACTTTGAGCAGGAAGACTTTCCGTGTCAAAAAAACATGGTGCAAGCGTCGAGGGGCGCACTTCGATTAAGAAAAAATAATATGCACCGGTGAAGGGGCATCAAGAATAATTATTCTTCAGAAGTGAAAATTTAACAACAACAACAACAACAACAACAACAACAACAACAACAACAACAACAACAACAACAACAACAACGAACAAACAAACAAACAAACAAACAAACAAACAAACAAACAAACAAACAAACAAACAACAACAACAACAACAATTACTAGCACGTGGGGACACTCCGTTCTCACCAGTGCCAGGGGTTTCATAAAGGAAGGCGGGCAATAACGAAGTAACTATAAACCCCCAACTTTGTGGGGGGGGCCGTTCAAAGCTCTACCATACATAACCAAATACATTTCCAATACAAGAAACGACTCTCCGCCACCACCACCCAAAAAAAAAGAGACAACCCAGCTTCCTGCCCTATGACGTTCGATGAGTACTAGGAAAGAGATAAATTTGTATAAACATAACACCACTACTTCACATCGTGGCATGCGGATATAAACGGAACCGTGGCTACAATTCAGCCCCGCGGCTCGACGACGACGGCGTGCGCGCGCGAGAAAAAAGTTGGGTCTTCCGCCATGGTA
>CAUYUJ010016080.1:134589-179589 GCA_963575745.1 Prorocentrum cordatum | reverse complement strand
TTGTTCGTGGGCGGGTCCAGATTGCAGGCTGCTCCCCGCCACTCTCCTCCCTGCTTTACCCCGTCCTCCGCGTCTCCCCCCTACGTGAGCCGACAAACCGCGAGCACTTCTCAACGCACTCGGGTGCCCGCCTGTTGCGAGTTCACCTTGGGCCCCAATCCCCCTATAGAACAGAAGTGGGGCCGGCGCCCTCGCTCCCCAAGCGGCCTTTACGAAATTAGCGGCTTCTGGCTGGCGTCCACTGCGCTCCGTTCCGTGCGGGACGGGGTGCCTTTTGCACGGGCGCCGCCATTGCCGCTGAATTGCGAAGCCTCAGAGCGGCCGGATTTCACCTTTTGCGGCCTCGTCCTGCAACTGGTTGGTGTTGGACGGGGCCGACCGCTGCCACCGAAGACCGGCCGGGGGAAATGGTGCGGAAAAGACCGCCCCTGTACTTCGTCGGCTGAACGGTCCAGCGCGGCGCGCCCCTGGCGCGGGCAGCCGGGCTGAGCTGCAGCGGCCAGGGGTCGGGCGCCGGCGTAGTCCGTGCTGGCGCGCGGACCCGCAGCCGGAGCAAGAGCGCGAAATAGAAAGGGCGTGCCAAAAAAAAACAGCGCGGTCGGCGCAGGCAGACGCAGCTCGTAGCACTGTCGGTGCCACTACCTGCGCGACAGCGGGGCGCACGGGGAGGGGTGCCGAGTGCAGCACTCGGCGGGCGCATGCGGAGGCAGCTGCGCTGCATCCACGGTGGAGCGGCCCCTCGGGGCCCCAAACAGGCTCCAGATGTTTAAAAATTGACACCGTGTCAGCATGCGGCCGCGACCACGAGGAGCCGTCGGAGCTCCTGCTGGGGCCGCGACACGTGTGAGCGGTGCGCCCAGATTGGCGCTTTGGGTGCGCGCGAACGAAGCCACTGGGGCCGTCGGCGGGTCCCCCTACCAAATCCAGACGTTGAAGGGGTGTGCAAACATGAGCGCGGTGGGCGCGTGCGAACGAAACAACCAGCGCTTGTGGTGCAGGGCCCTGTGGGTGCATCGCACGTGGGCGGTGGTGCCTAACTGATTGCAAGCGCGCGCTGGCGGAAGCAACCACTGAGGCCGTCGGTGGGGCCCCCATCTGCGTCCACGGGACGTGCGTGCGACGTGCTGAACTGCGTGCGGTGGGCGCCCGCGGACGCAACCGCTGGGGCCGTCAGTGTAGCTCCCCACAAGGCACATGACGTGTGAGGGTGTGCCGAAGAAGTGGCTCGGTGGGCGCAGGCAAGCGGCGCAGGCAAGCACAAACCCTGGAGCTCTCGGTGACGCCCCCTGTGGGGCCACGGGTCGTGGAGGTGTGCTGATGTGCGCGTTGGGCGCAGGCATACACAGACACCTGGGGGCCATCGGTGGCCTCCCTACCCCAGGGGGCGACGACGAGCGTGAGGTGTGCCAGTATGCGTGCACAGCAGGCGCGCGCGAACGCTGCCATGTGGACGACCTCGGGGCGGCCCCCGTTGGGGGGGCAGCGCAACATTTGACTAGTGTGCCGGAATGAATATGTACCTCGGGGGGGGGGGCAAGGAAGGGGAGGAGGGAACGGGAGGAAAGAGAGGGAGGGATACGCGGGGCGAGTTCTTCTCAAAACGAAAAAGCCTTACACCACAGGAGGGCTGGGAAAAACAACTTACTCGCGCAAACCCTCGAGGTGGCCAAGGGCGACGCTCAATACACGGCCACAAAATGGATGTACGGCCGGAGGCGTGAGACAGGGAGGCGAGGGAAAAACAAAGATGGGGCAAACATCGGCTACAGGCAGGTGCTGCCGCAGGCCGGGGTGATATTTCGGTCGTGGCGGAAGAACCCCAAAAGGACAACTACACTCGAACATAAAGTTTACACGGACTGGCTGGGAAAAGGCAACTAACCAACTAACACAGCAACACACACTCATTGCAGGCGGGCGCTTGCCGACGAGCAGCATCTGCAAATCCAAGCACCTGGCGGTATCTGCAGTTTGGTCCAGGCTGGAGCGAAGCGGCAGCTCAACAAAAAAAACGTCGGAAACAAAACCCAGGACAAGCCCTCCAGACGGCAAGCTTTGGCTCGCTCGCCTACGCCTTGTGGCGCTGCGCGCCCGTGTGTATGTGGTGTGTTGTGTTGTGTTGTGTTGTGTTGTGTTGTGTTGTGTTGTGTTGTGTGGTGTGGTGTGGTGTGGTGTGGTGTGGTGTGGTGTGGTGTGGTGTGGTGTGGTGCTGCTTGTTGCTTGTTGCGTGTTGCGTGTTGCGTGTTGTGTGTTGTGTGTTGTGTTGTGTTTACTGTGTTGTGCGTTGTGTGTGTGTGCTGTGTTGTGTGTTGTGTGTTGTGTTGTGCGCTATGTTGTGTGCTGTGTTGTGTGTTGTGTGTTGTGTGCTGTGCTGTGTCGTCTTGTGCTGTGTTGTGTTGTGTTGTGTTGTGTTGTGTTGTGTTGTGTTGTGTCGTGTCGTGTCGTGTCGTGTCGTGTCGTGTCGTGTCGTGTCGTGTCGTGTCGTGTCGTGTCGTGTCGTGTCGTGTCGTGTCGTGTCGTGTGTTGTGTTGTGTTGTGTTGTGTTGTGTTGTGTTGTGTTGTGTTGTGTTGTGTTGTGTTGTGTTGTGTTGTGTGTGTATGTGTGCGTGCGTGCGTGCGTGCGTGCGTGCGTGCGTGCGCGCGCGCGCGTGCGTGCGTGCGTGCGTGCGTGCGTGCGTGCGTGCGCGTGCGTGTGTGTGTGTGTGCGTGTGTGTGTGTGTGTGTGTGCTGGTGTGTTTTGCACTGTGCGTGCGCTGCACCCAAAACGCTAGTCGAAAGTAGCCTCGGCGCGTGCATTGGACATGCTGATGTCAAGTGTTTAGGCTTTCGATTCTCGCTGCCCTGGCACAAGCAACACATCACACAACAGAGAGGTAGCGATCGGGAACCGCTGCTTCTACCAGCGCCAGGAGAAAGAACGCAACATGTTCCTGGCGAAGGACCCAACCATGTACAATTATAAGTCGCAATTGTTGGTATCGTCTGCGGTGGAGCGCCTTCTGGGGCCACGTAACGTGCGAGGGGTGTGGAGCTCCCTGATGGGGCCACGAAGCGTGTGATGGGTGTGCAGGAATGGGTGCGGTGGTGTCTTGCGAGCTCGGCCATAGGGGCCTTCGGTGGAGCTCCCGATGGAGCCACGAAACGTGTGAGGGGTGTGCCGAAGTGGGCGCGGTGCTGCCATGCGAGCGCAGCCACTGGAGCCTTCGGTGGAGCTCCGTATGGGACTACGATACGTTTGAGCCGTGTGCCGAAAGTGGTGCGGTGGTACCATGCGATCGCAGCCACCCAATTCGGCTTTCTGTGAAGCTCCCCATGGGGCCACGAAACGTGTGAGGGGTGTGCCAGCATGGGCGCGGCAGTGTCATGCGAACGCAGCCGCCTGGGCTTTCGATAGAGCTCCCCATGGGGCTACGACATGTGTGAGAGGTGTGCCGACATGGGTGCGGTGGTGCCATGCGAGCGCAGCCACTGGGACCTTCGGTGGAGCTCCCGATGGGGTCACGAAACGTTTGAGGGGCGTGCCGGCATGGGAGCGGTTGTGTCATGCGAGCGCAGCCACTGGGGCGCTTCGGATGAGCTCCCTCTGGTGCCACGAAATGTGAGGAGCGTGCCGAAATGGGTGCAACGCTGTCCTGCGAACGCAACCGCTGGAGCCTTCGGTGGGGCTCCAAATGGGGCAACGAACCGTGTGAGCCGTGTGCCGAAAGTTGTGCGGTGGCGCCATGCGAACGCAGCCACTGGTGCTTTCGGTGAAGCGCCCCATGGGTCCACGAAACGTGTGAGGGGTGTGCCGAAGTGGGTGCGGTGGCGCCATGCGAACGCAGCCACTGTGGCCTGCAGTGAAGCTCCCCATGGGGCCCCTAAACGTGTGAGGGGCGTGCCAACATGGGTGCGGTGGTTTCTTGCGAGCTCGGCCACTGGGGCATTCGGTGGAGCTCCTTGTGGAGCCACGAAACGTGTGAGGGGTGTGCCGAGATGGGCGCGGTGGTGTCATGCGAGCGCCGCCACTGGGGCCTTCGGTGGAGCTCCCCGATGGGGCCACGAAACGCGTGAGGTGCGTGCTGAAATGGGTGCGGTGGTGTCAGGCGAGCGCAGCGACTTGAGTCTTCGGTGGGGCTTTTATGGGGCTACGACATGTGTGAGAGGTGTGCCGACATGGGTGCGGTGGTGCCATGCGAGCGCAGCCACTGGGGCCTTCGGTGGAGCTCCCTCTGGGGCTACGAAACGTGTGGCGGGTGTGCCGAAATGCGTGGCGGTGATGGTGACGATGACGGCGGTGATGACGATGACGATGAAGATGATAATGATGACGATGATGGTCATGATGGTAATGACGACTCTGATGCTGATACTGATGATGACAGGAGGAGGGAGCGGGGAAGCAGGTGGGAGGTGACGCGGGGCACTGTCTCTTCAGAACAAGGACCTAACACCAAACTATGGTTGGAAACTGCCACAAAACGATGCTCCGCGCGCCGTGTTCCCTACGTCTGGCCCCGCGGTGGCCGCGACTAAGCGCCGTGTTCCTCGAAGTATGTGCGTTCGGGCGAACGGCGACCATTCTAGCGATCCCCACCTGCCATCAAACAGAATGTTAACGACAATGTCAACGACCAAACAGAAAAGATAGCGAGGCGCAGAATATTCCGAATCGCCGTGAACAGCAGAAGCCAATATCGGCAACGCCGCAAGATCGAAACGACTCGACCGGGAAGCGGAGCCCCCCCGAAGTGAAAGGGGACCCGCGCGCCCAACGCTTCGACAGCGAGGCAAGATTCACACGTGCACGCGCACCCATGGAAGGAGCAAGGACTTGCACACAACCGCTGCAATCGAAGCGCAGCACCTGCGACAAGCACCGTTGCTTCGCAACACAACGCATGCGCCACAACAGGCACGTCATGAGCGCGCGGGTGCGGGCGGTGTGACATGAACTGCGCGGGCCACGTGCCCAGTACAACAGTCAACGCCTCGAGTGCCTCTTCGAGCGCGTGCAGCAAGGCGCCCCCCACGACTGTGAAGCACGCTTGCCCCCTCCCACGGGCACGGCGCCCCACGACCGTGTGGCAGAAGTTGGCCCCCCTCACTCAGCGACAAGGCGGAGCTGCAACGGGGCAGGTGGGGAGGGAAGGGAGCCACGGCAAGACAACTGCACAGAAACCGAGCGACGGGGATCCACGGCTCAGCAGGCAAGAGAACATTGTGGGCCCAGAAGGGGCGCAAGGGCGCGAAGCGCCGAAGGTGGAGAGCAGAGCTGGCGGGGAGGAGGAGGGCCGGCGGCACCAGCAGGGTCAGACTGGCAAGCAGGAGCACACACGGACCTCGGCTTGGCGACAGGCGCGGGGCCCCCCACGACTGCGAGGCGGCTTCCTCCCTGGCCCGCGGAGCTGAAGCAGGCAGACACCACATGCGCAGGCCAAGCGCGAAACCAAGCGCACGCGAACAGCAAAGCGAGCAGCGCACGCGAACACACCCTTGGTGTCGCCGCCGCGCGAGCGGCGCCACGGCGGAGCCGAGCACGAGCGGAGGAAGGCGCCATCGCGCGGTCAAGCAGCAGCCCCGTAAGGGCTTCCACCGTGAAGCCAGCAAAGAGAAGGGTGCGCCAGGAGATGGTGCATTTGCGAATCCAGCTGGTGGCCCCTTGGATGCCATGCCTGCCATGATGGTGGACACATTTGCGCAACCAAACCATGCAAGATATCATGAACCCCAGGCCCACACAAGGAGGATAGTCGGCATGGCCGTCTAAACATCATACGTGAAGGATAGCAGCAGGCCCAAAGCAACTTGTGCGGGCAACTCCGAAAACGACAACTAATTGCGAGGCCGACAACGACATTGACTCATGATCAACCGCGCCTCCGCCTGTCCGCTGGGGATGCTGTCCGTCAATGCTTGCTTCTCTCGATGTGGAGAACCAAGTCCGCGACGGAGACCCATCGCGGGATGATTTGGCTGGCGCTGTGCGCGGATCGTGAGACAGTCAAGAATGCACAATGAGAGGACACAACTACCGCCGCGAAGACCCGCGCCGATCGGCATGCACAACATGTCATGTCATCGCAACAAGCGCGTCGAAGTTCCCCATGCGCGCATTACCGAAAGCCACATGATCACAAACGCTTGCTCACCAAGATCATGGGACCACACAATCAAGACCAAGCGGCACTACAATACATGCACGCTTACGCATCATTCAAAGAAAAACCACATGACCCTGCCCAAGCCCGCTCACAACGTCACTGGCAGTGGTAACATCAAAATGCAACAACACATTTTGACATTGCTGAAAAGTATGATTAAAACGCTGATCACAGAAAACAGATCCGCCGAGCCTGTCGGCGTGTGCGAGGGGGTTCGTCTGTTCGAGTCATCGTCTCCCTCAGTCGTCGTCTGCGTCGTCTCCTTTTCCTGCACCCTCCTCAAGCCTGTCATCGAGAGAACAACCCCGCACGGTCGTAATCAATCGAAGGGAAGCCCCTGCCCTTGGATCCCTGCCCCGCGTCGGGGGAGGGGGGGTCCCGGGGGGATCCCGGGGGGGGGTCAGATAAGTACGCATCCCCCCCTGGGGTTCTCGGGCTGCAAAAAATACCAAAGCAAGCCAAGAGTGACCCAAGAGGCTCCCGAGACGGTCCAAGAGGGCTCCCAATCGCCATACGATCGGTTCAAAACGGCTTCAGGCTCCCAGACGGCCCAGGAGACCCCCAAAACGCCCGGAGAGGCCTCCAAAGACCCTGCCGAGAGAGCCCCAAGGGACAAAAACATGTTCCTTAGGTTTTTGACAGATTTGGGCGTTCCTGGTCTTCCGCGGTCCACCGCTCCAAGACGGCCGACGAGGCTTTCAAGATCGCCCCGAGACAGCCCAAGAGGCGTCGAAGAGCGCTCCAAGACAGCAAAGAGAACACCAACAAAGCCTAACACGCCTCCAAGACGGCCCCAGACGGCCCCAAGACGGCTCCAAGAGCGTGCCTTCACAGGGAACCCGAACGGACATTTCGATATGTCGGCCCCGACAAGCTCTCAGGAGGCCATCATAAGTTCTCGAGAGGCCCGACGAAGCCCACAAGAGGCCCCCAGGACACCCGAAAAGGCCACCAAGAGGCCCCCAAGAAGCGTCGCCACCGCCACCCTCCCAGGAGTCTCCGAAGAGGCCGCCTCCTCCTTCGCGTCCTCCTCATGCTCCTCCTAATGACTCCTCCTCCTTCGACCTCGTCGTGGTCAACGTCGTCGTCTTCAGGGTCGGCGGCCCCGGCCGTAAGGCCTTCGTAATAAGCAAAAACATCAAACCGTGCGAAACCCAATACCACCAGCCCTTTGGGCGAAGGTGGTCTAACGATATCTGTCTTTCCTCTTCCAAAACCCTCTTCCCTTCGAAAAGGGGTAACCTCCTCCGCCCCCTTCCTGTTTTGGGCGGGCTGCGTTGCGGCAGATGGTACATTTTCGCCCAAGATGGCTCCAAGAGGGCCTCCGATGCTTCAAGATGGCCTCCCAAATAGCTCAACATAGCCGACTATAGTGCGAGATGGCGTCCGACATTGGGAGGGTGGGATGTTTGAACGAGCATTGGAAGATACGACTGCGAATTCCACTGGTGGAATACATCACACAGCCCTCACTCGGGGATGGTCAGACCCGCCTTAGTAAAACGTGCTTTAGTGAAAACGACCTGAGGCCCAAACCTGGCGGGCGCAAGCCCGGCAAACAACGGCCACGGCGCCCCCTCGAGAGCCGAAAACGGAGAATTCGCTGATCGGCGTGTCACTGTTGGGGGTTCTGTCCAACCCCCGACTCGCCTCCACAGCTCCCACCACCTCTCTCACGCCACAGACCCCACACCGCAGGGCAGTTTCACCTCCAGGGTGCAGTGTGCAGGTAACGCTCGGGGCCCACCCTGGCCCACACTTCTCTCGGAGGGAAAAATCTCGGGGACTCGGGGGGCCAAGGGCGGGACATCGCCCGCGTGGCCGCGCCCCGGCAGGGGCCGGGAGCAGGAAAGACCTGACTACCTACCAGACCACCCCAACCCAACCCGAAGACCCGAATTTCGGGTTGGGGGGGGTAAGGATTCCACACGTGTTTTTTCTATGTTTCCCGACCCCCCCCCCCACTGGAAATCGAGGGTAAATCTGAGCCTTCGGGTTGGGTTGGGGTGGTTTGGTGGGTGGTGAAGACCGAGGTCGCAGATCAGAGGCGGGCAAGACCTGGCAGAAGCATCCGCGGGGACACCGCTGCCTGATGGTCACGCGGAAATCTGGACGGCGTGCACTCGAAGAGCCAGACTCGAGACACGGACACCGGCATCGCAAGGGTAAGGGGCCAGAGGCTGAAGATATCAGAATGATAGATCTACACCGCAGCCCACCTCCGGCTTCACACATGATACGTGTGCTAGGCTGAGCATGCAAATGTGGCAAATACCGTCGGATCTGGGCCAGAAAAACATCCCTCAAGAACATCCCTCAAACACATCCAAGGGGTTACCCTCCCTCCCCATGATGCTCAAGAACGTCCAACAAACACGACGAACACTAGGGTACCCTCCCCGAGGCGACCTTGATCTCATAAAACCAGCCCGTATCATGCGGATGCGCGATAAGGATGCAAGGGCATTGGACGCCCACCTCGAAGCCTCTCGAGCGGGGCGCGGCCGACGAACGTGACCAAGGAAGGGTCGAGGAGGCAAGGATGCAAGGGTACCCTTGCGAAGGTTGCCCATCCTTACCATGCGGGTTGACTGCATTGGAGAAGCCAAAATGCAGCGACACCGCTGCTCCCCGGACCTCTCCCGGGGTGCGTTCTGGCCAGGATTTCGAGTCGAATCCAGCGGTGGTGACGAGGGCCTCCCGGGAGGCCCACGGGGAAAGCGGGCGAGGGGGTATAGAGGCGTGGGTACCTGTTCCCCCCCCAGATGTACACCTCGGTCCGACTGCACTGCGGAGGGAGCATGGCGCACCCGGTGCCTTCCGGGGTGCACCACGCCGCACTGGCCGGCTCGGCGGCCGCCCCCTCCTGGGGGCGCGGCACTCCTCTCTCGAGTTCTGCCCCGCACCGGGCCGCCCACTGGCAGGATTTGCCCCGAGAGAGAGAGAGAGGGAGGAGCAAAGAAGAAAGAAAGAGAGAGAGAGGGAGAGAGAACAGCAAAAAACGAATCCAATCGCCAATCCTCCTCCTCCTCCTGGCCCCCTCCCCCCGGTCGAGTTCTGACCCGACCGGTCTGTGGCCAACCGCAGGTGCCAGAGAGATGCCCGCCTGCAGAGTGCGCACAGCTCGCCCTCGCTCGGACGTCCCTTCCGCGCTCGGACGTCCCTTCCGCGCTCGCCCGGACGTCCCTTCCGCCCTGCAGAGTGCGCACAGCTCGTTCTCGCTCGGACTTGTTTGTTCACAGGAAGGCCCCAAACGCTCCCCGATGGCCTTCGCCGAGAAAAAATCGGACGCCCGACACGGATACGGAGGAAATGGGTACGATGCCCAACAGCAAGTGTTGTCCGGAACCGACAACGGCCGCTATTGGGCAGGCGGCCTTCTGCCTCAAGTGGACAACTGCCGCTGCCTCGCTAACAGCGAACCCTGTTCAGAACGAACAAGAAGTGCTGTTGGACTCTGTACCCAATGTCTCTGTACCCACTTCGACCGCCCCGAAAAAAAGGCACACGTCCGAGAGATGCAAAGACATCCGTTGGCTGCGGGCCATCAGGATGAGGCGAGGGAGCACGAGAGACGGGCGAGGGGCGGAAGGACGCGACGAGAACCCAGAAGCTCACGAGCGGGGAACGCCTCCACATCCACGCCCTCGCGGTGAGGATTCCAGGGCGCGATCCCGCGGATACACCGTCGCACGGTTGCGATCCGCTCGGGGCATGCCCGAAAAGACGCCCAGTATCGCGGCGCCGAAGCTGCCTCCCAGGGGCGCGGTCCACCCCCAGAAAACGTTTCAAGTGGCTTACTTGTGATCTGCTGAGCTGGCCTGGTACGGTAGTGCCGGACGCACCGAAATCGTGCCCGAAAATCTACGCGAGTGTGACCGAAACTGGCGCACGGATTGTTCCGACCGCGCCTGAGTGTGACCGAAATGTTAGCTTCGAAACCGATGCGACTTTCAATTTTAGACGCATTGTCGGTCACACTCCGTTTGGGGCCACGATTTCGGGCACGTCTTGGGCCACAAATGCAAGTTCGGTAACGCATCCTGTTGGCCGATAGGGGCCGGGCGCCATGACACATTGGGCCTTTCTGCGAGACCTCGAGCTGTAGCACGACTGTCCCGGAGAAAATCGCGAAGCGACTCAAGAGGGCTCAAGGCTTGATGTGATGCGGGATATCCACCGCCGTTGAACCAACGTCCTGGGACCCCAGCGGGCGGTGGATATGGATATAGTTGGGCCCCAGGGCGCCCGACTCTATGCATATCCGCCGCCTGTGCGGACCGGAGGGCGAGCCGCCAGGAGAGCCCGAGGGGGGGGGCCCAGACTGAAGGGGCCCTGGGACACACAAATAAATACACACAAATAAAAAGATTCCCCATATTTTCCTATATATTCTTGGTTTTTGTCTTCCCCACCACTTCCCATATTTTCCCATACTTCCCTGGGGATCGACGATTAATTGTGTCTGTGTTTTTCCCCTCCTGACAGACCTCCGACGCCGTGGCTGCGCACAGCGCGGACCCCGCAGGCCTGGACCGCCCGAGCCGCCTTGTGTGACGGCCCCGAGTCCCCCGGCAGGGGCCCCGGAGGCGGAAGACGCGTAAGGACCTGCCAGCACGCCCCTGGCCACGGCCACGGAGAGATGCTGGGCGTGTTTTCCACCACCACCACCATAAGTTGGAGGGGGGAAGGAGGAGGAAGACGAGGAGGAGGAGAACGAAGAAGAGGAGGAGGAGGAGGAGGAGGACCCCCTCGCCCTCCAACTTATGGTGGTGGTGGTGGTGGTGGAAAACGAGCCCATCAAGAGAGCCTCTGGCTGGCACCCCCGAGTAGCGGGCAGTGGGAGGAACGGGCACGCTGCCCAGAAACGACGACCCCAACAGAAGCAGCTGCCGGGGCAGGCGCCGGTGTCTCGAGCAGGTGTAACGTCGACACCGACAGCGAGTTCTGTGCAACATGGGCAGGATCTGCTGTCGGTCTCCGTCCCTTCTGCGGCAACTCATGGGAGCCTCCCACCTTGGTGGCTCTTGCGATCGACGCTCATCGACGCTACATCGGCGCTTTATCACACACTACCAATCGCTAGCGCACGCGAAGGCCATCTGAAGATTGAATTATGAGGACATGCAAGGCTCCCATGTTCTGCTACAGTCAGAACTGATATCAATGATGCACGATTAGGATGCAAGGGCCTTAGACGCCCATGTCGAAGCTCTTTGAGCGGGGCTGGCCATCGAGAGTGATCGAGGATGGACCCAAGACAGCCGAGGAGGCAGGGATGCAAGAGTACCCTTGGGATGTCGATCATCTTTACTATGACACACTGGGCGGGAGAAGTGGGTGCAAACATGAAATATCAAGGCGTTGGAAGCAGATTGGGCTTCCGCCCGCCCCCGGAAGAGGAGGGAACAGGAAAACCCGCTCGATCCTTGAAGTAGTAAGGCCCCGAAAGTAGATTGGGCGTTGGGCATCCAAAAGTACCTACTTTCGACGGTCGGCGGAAGTGCTCGGACAGGGCACAAAAGCTCTTGAAGCTCCTGGAGGAGGCAAGCCGAGGACCACGGCCTCAGACCAAGGCCAAGCTGACGTCGACGTTCAGACCAAAGACCGGCGCGTGGTGTCGACTGCAAAGAACGTCCCCCTGCTCTCCATGACCCCCTCCGACCGTGCCGACGCGGGCAGGCAGCAGCGTGCCCCGGAGCCCGACGCCCGAAGAACCCCGGCACGAGGCGCGGCCGGCGCGGCGAGCGCGGCTCCCGCCTCCGAGCTGTGGCTGCGGGTCCAGCCGAGCATCGGGCGCATGGCGGAGTCCTGGGGCAGCCACGTGCTCGACTCAGGGAAGGATGAGATAAGAGGACGTCAGCCCCGTCGTCGTCGTCGTCGTCGTCGTCGTCGTCGTCGTCGTCGTCGTCGTCGTCGTCGTCGTCGTCGTCGTCGTGGTCGTGGTCCTCGTCGTCGTCGTCGTCGTCGACGTCGTCGAGGTCGTCTCTCTCGCCCGCCGTGGGCACAACAACAGGTGTATATATATAGATATATACAGAGAGGTGTATATATATACATATGTATAGCAGCGTTGGTGCAAGATGGGCCGGCGGAATGAGTGAAGCGATCATTCGGCGGGCCCCCTGCGGGCCCTTTGCCGTCGAGGATAGGTGATGCGATGGAGATTGCTAGAGGAGAGGGAGAAGCATGCGTACAGCATGCTGGGAAGGGCTTTTTTGGAGCCCGGGCACACCCGGGGCTCCAAAAAAGGAGGGAGGAGGGGGGGAGCTTCCAAGTCCCCCCCCCCTTGAGCCAGGGACCCCCTAGCTACAACATCAAACCATAAAGGAAGGGAGGGGTAGCTTCGGAAGCCCCCGACCCCATTGAAAGGGAAGCCAGGGCTGACCTTGGGCTCCGGAAACGAAGGGGAGGGTAGCTTGGAGGCCCCCCCCCCCTTAGCTAGGGCCCACCTAGCTCCGAAACGCCAACAGAAGGAAGGGAGGGGGGGTAGCTTTGGAAGTACCCCCCCCCTTTTCCCAGGGAGGGGGGGGGGTAGCGTCACGCTGGGGCCCCCCATTTAATGAAAAGTATACCACGAGCGCGCTCTTTCAAAAGTCCCAGTGGCGGCGCAGTTCGCATGCGTCCCCGCCACCAATTTCGGCAAACACGCCCCACACGATTCGTGGCCCCTTAGGGGTCTTCACTGAGGTCCCAGTGGCGCAGATCGCATGCGTCCCCGCCGCACAGTTCGGCAAACGTCTCACACGCTTCGTGGCCCCATGGGGAGCTCCACCGAAGGTCCCAGAGGCACAATTCGCATGTTGTCCCGCACCCATGTCGGCGCACCCCATCACACGTTTCGTGGCCACATAGTGAGCCCAACCGAAGGTCCCAGTGGCGCAGTTCGCATGCGGTCCCGCAATGCACTCGGCACACCTCTCGCACGTCTCGTGGCCCCATCGTGAGATCCACCGAAGGTCCCAGTGGGGCAGATCGCATGCGGTCCCACACCCAATTTCGGTACACACCTCACACGTTTCGTGGCCCCAGAGAGCGCTCCACCGAAGATCCCAGTGGCGCAGTTCGCATGCGGTCCCGCATCCAATTCGGTACACCCCTCACACGCGCCATGGCCCCATAAGGAGCCCAACCGAAGGTGGTAGTGGCGCAGTTCGCATGCGTCCCCGCCACATATTGCATTTCGGTAAACCCCTCGCACGCTTCGTGGCCACTTAGGGATCTGTACTGAAGGTCCCAGTGGCGCAGATCGCATGCGTCCACGCCACATATTTCGGCACACGCCTCACACGCTTCGTGGCCCCATAGAGCGCTCCGCCGAATGTCTCAGCGGCGCAGTTCGCGCATGCGTCCCCGCCACCAATTTCGGCACACTCCTCACCGTTTTCGTCCCCCCCTCGAAAGATCCACCGAAGGTCCCAATGGCGCAGCCCGTATGCGAATCCCCAACCCAGAACAGCGCTTCGTGGCCCCATGGAGAGCTCCACCGGAGGTCCGAGTGGCCGCGGCCGTATGCGCCCCCCCCTCTCCCATCTCGGCACACCCCTAACACGCATCGTGGCCCCGTAAGAAGCTCCGCCGAAGGCCCAGGTGGCAGTGCTTGCATGCGGTCACCACACCCATTTCGGCACACCTCGCACACGCTTCGTAGCCCCATAGGGAGCTCCACCGAAGACGGTGTTCACACCTGCGTTACTCACAACTGCACATGGTTGAGTCCTTCCCCTGGCCAATTCAGCGCGCAACCTTCGCCACATTTTTGGACGAGCTCTAGGACCAGCCAACTGTCGACGATGCTGGGCCAAACTTCGCCCCAAAAACGATGCCTAAACATACCCAGACACCGGCCCGTTTTCAATGGAAGTGAAAGCACGGCTGCGGCCCAACACGGGAGCGCTAGCTCTTGGGCCGTCCAGAAGCTTGCTGGGCCGCCTCGGGCCCATCTTCGCACCTCTGGACTCTCTTCGGTGCCCTGTTCGGCCCTTGTCGGCCTCTGGGCTGTCTTCAAGCCACCTTGGTCCCGTGTTGGGCAAGTCCTCGCACCGTCGGGGGGTACGGGGACCGCGCCCGGGAAATTTAGAGCCAGCTGAGTATTGTGTCCGGCCATCTTCGACACACGCGGCGAAAACTGGAAAGATCAGGCGGTGAACGCGAAGCATCTTCAACAAGGAAAAGGTAAGCGCCGTTTAACCCTCCCTATCCCCATGGGCGTTGCCTGCGCCCCACTGGCCGTTTTACCCCCTGGATGGGGGTAGAGGTTTCGAGGGGCATATCCCCAACTGGGGTGCTGAGATGGTGTGGAACTGGATAAACATGGGGATGGGGACGGGGATGGGGGTCGGTTGAACGACCCAATACGTAGGCGTTGCGAACGGCGATGGGACCCCATACTCCGCCAGTTTATGGCGACACGATTCTACATGGCAAGTGCTGCTGCTTGCAAGCGATGACCAGAACATGTCTCTAATTGAGCGTTGTAGACACCAAGACGGTGCCACAATGCGAGTAACACGTAGCTACAGAGCGTGTCTGTATTTTCGGCAACGACGAGCGTCATGGGGGGGGGGCGGGCGGGGGTATGACGTAATGCCCTCCCCCGCCGTGTGGCTCCGGCACCACAGCCGCGCCCGCGCGCACGACGACGATGAACGACGAGCGACGAGCAACTAGCGTCGACGACGACGGCGACACGAGAAGCATGTAGGTGGCGATCTGCCCCACAGCGCCTGTGTCCACCACAGTGCTCGCGTGCACCACAGCGCGCGTGTACACCACAGCGCCTGCGTAAACCGCAACAGCCGTGTGCAACGCAGCGCCTGTGCACATCGGAAGGATTGCGTGAACCAGAACGCCGGTGTACACCACAGCGAACGTGTACACCGCAGCAACCATGTGCAACACATCACCTGTGTACACCACAATGTTTGCGTGCATCGCAGCGCCTGTGCACACCACAACGCCTGTCTACACCACAGCATCCGCGTGCAACGCAGCGCTAGTGTACACCACAGCGCCTGCGTGCACAGGACTGGTACAAGGAGCATGTAGGGAAGGACCTGGTGCGGACAGCTAAACGCCACGCCACGGAAGTGGTGACAATAGATTGCGACGGTTTTCCCTCTTCCCTCCTCCGCCACCTCCTCCTGCACCTCCACATCCTCCTCCTCATCCTCCTCCTCCGCATCCCCTCCCCTTCCCCACTGTCGCGCGTGTCGGCGCTACAGCGCACGAGCGCATCTCAGCGTGCACCGCAGAATGCTCTATCAAATCAATTCACTTGGTTCTCGGACGGCCACGTTTGCTGGAGCCTCGGGGACGCAAATGGGAAGAGTCAGGATGATGCGGGCGAACCTGGGAGGACTACTAGATTCAAGCGACACTTCTTTTTACATAAGGATTCCGTTCCAAATCCTATTAGTACAATAACTCTTTTCTGTGGAATTCACATGCGCTCCATTCTGTCATACAGATTCCTTCGAACATTCCATCGGCAACACCAGTGCTTTGTTGCGCACGGTTACTGCTCCACTCGTGGTGCACACAGGCGCCGTGCTGTACGCAAGCGCTGTGTTGCACGCAAGCATTGTAGTGTACACCGGTACTGTGTTGCACACGGCTGATGTGATGTACGCAAACGCTATGGTGTACACCAGCGCTGTCGTGCCTGCAGGCACTGTGGCACACACTGGCGCTGTGTTGCACGCGGCTGCTGTGGTGTACATAGGCGGGGTGGTGTACACAGCCGTTGTGGTGCACGCAGGCACTGTGGTGTACACGGGCGTTGCGGTGTAGATCGCCACCTGCTGCTGCTACCCGTCCTCCGCCATTCCTAGGCAAACGTGACGCCATCGGCCCCCTCCACCCCCACCCCCCCCAGATGATTGCCGCCATCGGCGTGCAACAAAAAACAGGCTCCAGCCGCGTCTGGGCGCACGACGACGATGAGCAACGAGCGATGAGCGACGAGCGTCGAGCGACGACGACGACGACGACGATGACGACGACGACGACGACGACTGCGGACCAGACTCCTATGCGGATTCTTATGCGGACGCCAGTGCGGATCCCGATGCGCACGGCGGCAGTGCCCGGAGCACACTGGGGGGGGGGAGCGTTACGTCAGAAGGGAGGTAGGGGGGGCGGGGGCCATGACGCCCGTCATGCCCCAAGCAATGAAGAAACACTCTCCCTCCTATACTCAGACAGAGTGGAACACCATAACACACATCCACTACAACTATGAAAGCCCGCGTGCACAAACCCATCCTCGCTGACGTCGTCCCACTTATCCGCACCCGCGCCGTCGCCTGCACCCGCGCTTCCATGCAATTGAAAAGAGAACAGGGCGATACAAATGATCGATAAGGGAGGGTCAATATCACGCCGCAACTGCATGTCTTCACACTTGCCTCACTGCATACCATCTGGCTCTTTCTGCCAGAGCGCCACAGCAATTGTGGGGCGGTGCCTCGGCCCCCCGCCCCCTTCTGCTGCTCCAGCTACCACGCCTTCTCTCGGGCAGCGCCCTCACACTGAGAGCTTCAAATGGGGTCAGGGCAGCGAGGTTGAACCTCACCCATGGGCAGCAAGCGCGATCCGTGTTTCTGGGGCGGTGGAGAAGGGGGTAATGTTCATATGGTAGGAGCAGTCCTCAGCAGCACACTTGGCTGTAAGAGCGGACCTATGATCCGAACTTCTTGCGAATGGGGGTCGTAAGGATTGCTATTGATGGATCAAACGCTCCCCTCCGCAACGACCTCCAACAGAGAGGCTTAGTCAAACCCCGCTCCGCCTAACCCCCCCGTCCTTCCCCCGTGACAGGGGGCCAGTAAACGGCGGCCGGGCCAGCCACCGTGCCCAACCTCTCTTTGGGGCCCTCTGGTACCTTGGCAGGCACAACTGGCAAGCGTGCAGGGCAGCTCGTCTGCTCGAAGTTGTCCTCTGCGGCGGCAGGCGCGAGCATGGCCTTCTCCGACCCAGGGCCACCAAAGCTCGCGCTCTCGCGCCGCCACCTGGAGAAGATCACCTCTCCAGCCCAGGCCTCGAGCCGCGAAGCGCGGTGGTCTTCGCGATCCCTGCGGGGGGCCGGGGTCGCGAGGCAGTGCCTGCGACCCCCACATGCCGCAGCTGCGTGTTGGAGCCAAGTTGCCTGGCAACGGAATGGTGGCACCCGTGAACTCGACCGTTTGAACTTGCCCGCCGAGTGGCACTCGTGTACTCGACCGCTTGACCTTACCCGCCGAGGCCCTGGCGCCCCGGTCGGTGTCACGCTCGCCGCCCGCTCGTGGCGACGGGCATGCATGACTGCGCCACTCGAGGCCTCCAACATGGGGTCCAACTGGATGGGCCTGGAGCAGCACGCCGCGACGGCGACGTCGGCGATGCATTTGCGACGTCGGCGCGGAGAACATCGGGCTCCACATCGAGCCGCATCGCGAGCCGCAGCGCCGATGCATCGGCGATGTGGCGCGAGCATCTGGCCCGGCCCCATCTACAGTGAAGGCCAGTCCATGAACACCCGTTCACAAGAAACCCAACCCTGAGACCCCAGATTGGTGGGAACCTCACACGTTCCATCGCAAAACCATCGAAGTCCAAGACACCAGGGGCACCCGGGAGGCAAGCAGGGTGCTTCCTGGCATGGGTCTCCACGGTACTCCCACCCCATCTGAGAGGCCCAGCTGATTGGGGGCCGCACCCCGGGCCGTGCGCGACACTTCTCCTGCCGAAGCGCGAGGCCGCGGCGGCCCGCCGAGTCCTGATCTGCCGCCCCCTGTGCCCAACGGCGTGGCCATTGGGCCCCGCCGGCTGACCCCCCTGGATCCCTAGATGCGGATGTCGGCCGTGTCCCTCGGGCTTCGAGGGGCATGTCCCCGACTGGGGGGGGGGGGAGATGGTGGGGGTCTGGACGGGGATGGAGGTGGGGATGGGGGTCGGTTAAACGATACTGAGGGGCAGATGGTGTCGGCCACTGCTGCCTCGCTCCGCGCGCACGCGCAAAGCCACCGAGCACGAGGCCCGCCCACCGGGGCCCCCTTGGCGGATTGGGGCCCGGAGGACGGCGGCGACTGCGCCTGCAGGGGGGGCGCCACGCCCAGAAGCCGGGGGCCTGGCGACAGAAGGTCTGCAGCGCAGGAAGGCAAAACAGCATAGGCATCAGCTTTCGAGAAGAGTCGCGCGGGCTTCTCGGATCGGCGCTGAAGGCGCCGCCGGGGAGGAGGTGGCAAGCGCAGATCCAAGAGATCCACGCGGAGCTCTGAAAGCTCATCTTCGAGCGCCACGATCGCACCCGGCGGCAGGAGCTTTACAGTGCGAGCCTGGAGTGAAGGCTTGGCACGCTCGAAACGGGCACGTACAAATAAGCACGCTGCCCAACAGCAAACGTTGTCCCAAACCGACAGCGGCCGCTGCTGGGCAGGCGGCCTCCTGTCTCAAATGGACAACTTCCGCGGCGACACCAGCAGCGAGTCCTGTTCAACATGGGCCAGAGATGCTGTCGGTCTTCGATAGACGAAGAAACAAACACATCAAACATAAACTTGTGGCGCTCCGCGAGGATTTCTTGGATTCGCGCTGGACCCCCCTCCCTGTGGCGCGCGGAGCGCGCCAGGGGCGGCGCCGAAGGCGCCGCCAAGGGGGGCCCAGCGCCGATCCAAGAAATCCGCGCGGAGCGCCAACAGTTTATGCTTATGTGGTTATTTCTCCTTCGATCCCTACCCGTTCTTTCCGTACCTATTTCGCTCGCACCGAAAGATGGCCCCCGACGCGGGCAGCCACCGCGCGCCGAAGGCGCTCCGAACCCCGTCGCGGCGCGACGACGAGGCGAGGTTGACCCCCGTCGGGGGGATACCCCCCACGCGTATTAAGAAACCCAGAGGGCCCATTCTTCGCACCGGAAGATGGTCTTCCACCCCCCCAGCCAGCGGGCGACAGCGGTTGTGAGATGACCTCTCTCTATGGGTCTTCGGGGGGGGGGGGGCACGCGCAGAACGCGGCGCAGCACAGCTCTCTCCGCCCCAGAAAACGTGCCAGAAGCAGCAGCAGCAGCGGAATGCGAGGAGGAGAGGGGAGGAGGATTTGCTTTTCGGGGGGGAGGAGGAGGAGGGGGAGGAGGGAGGAGGAGGAGGAGGAGGGGAGAAGGAGGAGGAGGAGGAGGGAGGAGGGAGGAGGAGGAGGAGGAGGAGAGGAGGAGGCTCCGTTCCCATGCGCCCCCATCCCGCGGGGCCGAAGCCAGCTGCAGCAGATTTCGTAACCCCCCCTTTCCCTATCCCCCTCCTATCCCTCCTCCTCCTCCTCCTCCTCCTCCTCCTCCTCCTCCTCCTCCTCCTCCAGGAGGAGGATTCGCTTTGGACGTGGGCTAGAGTCAAGCGACAACTCCCAGGCAGGAGCCGCACAGCGACGAGGGGGGCCGACGGGGGCCCGAGACCGAAAGGGAGCGAGGGCCGGAGCACGAGCGGCGGAGGGGCCGACCGAACAGAACCGAGGCCCGAAAACAACGCAGGGAGGAGAGGAGCAGGAGGAGGAGAAGCAGGTGTACGAGGAGGAGGAGGAGGAGGAGGAGGAGGAGGAGGAGGAGGAGGACACGAGAGAGAGAGAGAGAGAGACCCAGACTCAGACACCTGGCGCTCCATTTTTGTTCGATGCATGGATGCCCAGAAAGGCCTGGACCACTTCCAGAGTGCCGATTTTTCGACCCGAGTCGTGCCTGGACAGTCCTGCAGCCCGCTAAGGGCCGCCGGAAACCGAACACGGCCCCAAACCCGCCGATCCGACTGCCTCGGAGCCTCAGCTCTGTGGGGAAGCTACTCTGCCCTCTGCCTCCGTTCCCCCCAGGCTTGGCAGCGCGCACAAGGGGGTAGGGGGAGGGGGGAAGGCTTCTTGGAAGGAGGGTGCTTCTTAGAAGGCGCCGGCCTTACATCTTTAGACAAGGCCCGCACCTTCTAAGAAGCACGGGTGCTTCTAAGAAGGCTTCCCCCCTCCCCCCACACGCCTCTGCGCGTGGCCGATAGGCGTCCGATTGGCCCCCCGGGCGCCGCTCGCTTGCCGGGTGGGGTCACGGACGCAGGGGTTCTTCGCCCCGCAGGCGGCCATGGCTGGAGGCCGCTCTCGGAGGGGGCAGCGCCGGGCGCTGGCGGGAGCGGTCCTGGCCCTGGCGGCCCCGAGGGTCGGCTACACGCAGGAGTGACCCTGGGTAAGAGTGACCTTTGGTGCGCGGCTTTTCGGAGGGGCGCGGGGGGACCAAACCTGGGCGCGCAAGCCGCTGCTACCGCTTCGTTTTCAGCCATCTGGGGACCCATCTGTGCCCGCACCAAAGGTCACTCCGGCGAAAGGTCACTTCACTCTTACGTCCAGTCGAGAGGGGCCCCCAGCGAGGCCCACGACGGGCGCCCGTGGCCGCAGGGCGGCGCAGAGCTGGGAGCGCCTGGGCAACGAAGAGAGGCCCAGACCCCGTCGAGTCATGGAAAGATCACGCCGGCCGGCTTTCTCCATGTTCGCCCTCTGGGTGCCCGGGCCAGGCCCCGGGACCGTCCAAGCATGACTCAGCACGAAAAGCCGGTCCCTGGGAACAGGTGGAGACCTCTGGGGGTCGACGTTCTTAAACAAAACATCATGACGTCGGGTGTCTGGGGGGGGTCGTGCAGTGAACATCTGCAGCAAGGACGGGCGGCAAGGGCGCAAGGGCCTCGGCCGCCGAAGGAGTGTCCCGCAGGAGGGGCTGGCCGGTGAAAGCGGCGAGAGACGGGTTGCAGCGGCAAGGACGCAGGGGTGCCGGAAGGAACGTCGCGAGCCCTCGCTGCTGATTTCGCCTGTGCACGCGCGACGATACCAGAGCGGCCCGACGCGAGACGCCAAGTGGAGAAGGGGCACTCGTGCGCGACCCTGCTTACGCGGGCAGCCTGCACGCGGGCGCCTGACGTCCGCGTTAGGCCCCGTCCCTGCGCCGCTCTCAAGTGGTTGCTTGGGCATGTCCCCCTGCAGGCGGATTTTGGACGAAAAATCAAGAATACCCAAACGATACCCCAACATAGTGAAAAATGGTCGACACATCGTCCCCTGACTATTTTAAAACTATTTTTGAATGTTCCTCCTGTAGAGGGACACGCCCGACTTAACTCAAGTGGCCCCAGACGGGTCGCGGGAGGGACGCCCGACGGCCGGGACCCTTCTCTTGACAGGGACGCTCCTCGCCGGGGACGCTCCTCGGCCGGGGCGCTCCTGCCAGCACCCGTAGGGGCGGGAAGGGGAGGGGGGGGGGCCGCGCGGTCGGGGGCCGCGCGGTCTCCCGGGGCAGACAGAGCCGCCGCTGCGAGGGCGCGTGCCCCGGGGACCGCCCTCTGCCTCTCGTCGCCCGCTCGCGTGCTCCGTCGGCGGGGGAGGCTCAGGAAGGCACAGCGCGGAGACCTGGGGGTCGACACCAACACCAACATCGGCGATGCGCGTCCACCGAGGGAAGATGATTCCGATCTCGGTGGTGGTAACTTAATACTCGGGCTTCTTGGGCGGTCGACAACTTGCCAACCACACCATCATCCAGGGTCATCTTTCCCCGGTTGAGGCAGCCCCCCTGTGTTGGTGCTGGGTGCTCATGTCCAGGCCTCCCAGCAGCGCTTCTCGTCGGCAGCGCTGGCGCGGCCGCAGGCGCACCTGGGGCAGAACCGGCGGGCCGCGAGGGGCACGGGCACACCATGGAGGGGGTGGAAGTGTGCTCGCGTAGACCGAGCCGCAAAAAACTCTCTCAGGTCCGCGCGGATGTCTTTGCTTGGCACTGAACCAAAGGGGCGGCACAGGTGGCGCCGGCCGGGGTGCACCGGGGGGAAGTCCAGCGCCGCGCCAGAGCTTCGCGCGGAGCTCCGAACGAAAACTCTCAGGCTCTCTTACTCCTCGAAGGATGCACAAAAAAGGCGCGCGGGACAGGCTGAGCACAGTTGTTGTATGTAATCATGTTTGAGCCGAAAGCGCTTCGGCCCAGATGGGTTTGGCCAAGTAGCTTGTACTTGTCAGGATCCGGCTCAGATGCTCCAAAGAACACTCTCGCGTGGGCTGAATTGCACGTGGGGATATGGTTGGCCGAGATTGGGCACGTTAGGTTAGCTCATGGATGGCTTGATGCTGCTTGGTTGAGATGCGGGTGTGGTTGGTTCGATTAGGAAACATACCACGCTAGCCTGCACGGCTTGAAAAGAGTTGTGATGCTTATATTGCAAAGGCCATGACAAATAACTAGATTCAAAAAGGTCGTTTGGATTAGGTTTGGATAGGCGCCCTTTTACGCCATATCAGCACTACGAATATTGGCACAACATAATTTGTTCGGCCTGATGGGAAGAGTTAGGTTGGCACGCCTCAGGCTTGACTATGATACTTATGTTGCATGGTATGTTCGCATTTGCGTCTCGCTTCGGTTGGGTTGCTTGCGGCTGGATTTGTCTTGTGAGGCTAGGGGGCACGGAAACAGGCGAACCGACCCCTTGAGGCCACGAGACGGCCCTGATCACGGAGACTGGACCTAACTTTGGCATCTTGTCTGGTTCCCCAAGGGATCGCATTGCCAGTTGGAAAAGCTGCATAAGTAATGCCTTTTGGAGGTCTGCCCGGACTTCTTGGATCCGACATGTGCGCCCCTCACTGGGGTATCCAACGCAGACCTGAAACAACCTGGCGGGCGGAGCGCGCCCGGTGGGGGGGGCGCCGAAGGCACCAGCTCCAAGAAGTCTGCGCGGACCTCCAGCAATTCATGCTTAAGTCGTTGCTTCCTCCTCGACAGCTCCCGGGCACCCCCTGGCTCTCAGGGTGCCCAGGCGACCACCCCGCCAGCTTCGAGGGCGGCGGCTTTTCCACTCCACGGCGCCGCCCCCGCGCGCCAAGGCCTCAGCTGCCATGCGTGGCCGCCTGCCAGGCGAGGGAGCTGCCGCTGCTCGCGGTGTCGTCGGCCGCGTCTGCATCCGTGTCCGCCGCGTCCGGCGCCTGGCACGGGCGCTTCTCTGCCGCGCCGGCGCCCGGCGGCTGCCGCCCCTCCGTGGGCCCCACGCTGCAGGGCGGTGGGCGGCTCGAGAACACGGCTGCCACCGCCTCCTCCGCCCCGAACTCGCGCACTGTCCGAACCTCCAGGTCGCCGACGCGGTAGATGATCGGACGCGACGAGGGGGGCGAATAGCCCGGGGGCAGGCATCACACGTCTCCGCTGGGGGCGGCTCGCCGAAGGCGTGGGCGATCGGCGCCCCTGGATACGTGTAATTCTTGCTCTGCTCGCCCCCCTCGTCGCCTCCGAGCTGCGGAAGCGGGCACCGTCCCCGGCGCACCTGTCGAACTCGGGCGACGCGGAGGCCAGCGCGCGCGACAGGTCGCGCCGCTCGCAGTCGGGCCGCGGGTGGGGCGCAGGAGCGGGAGCCCGCGCGCGCCCCGCGGGGCCGGGCCGCGGCGACCCGGGGGGCTCGAACAGCAGCCCCGCGCAGCCCTGCGAGAAGTCGCTGCTGCAGAAGTGGGCCCTCCGCCTGGCCCTGCTCTGCTCCTCCTCCTCCAGCAGGCGGCGGAGCCGCCCGCCGCGGTCGGAGCCCAGCGGCGGCGGGACGAAGTGCTCGCCCTCCGCACGCCGGTCCGACAGCCACGGATTGAACAGCGCCCGCCAGACGCCTGCGTCGTCCTCGCCCACGGCCCCAGAGGGAGCCGACTGCAGGCACGACCAGAAGCGGCTGCCAGAGGGCGGCGCCAGTGTGCCCACGGTGATGGGCCTGTTTTCCACCACCACCACCACCACAAGTTGGAGGGAGGAAAGGAGGAGGAGGAGGAGGAGGAGGAGGAGGAGGAGGAGGAGGAGGAGGAGATGGAGGAGGAGGAGGAGGAGGAGGAGGAGGAGGAGGAGGAGGAGGAGGACCCCCTTCCCCTCCCACTTATGGTGGTGGCGGTGGAAACCAAGCCCACCACATTGAGCCGACGGCCCGCGTCCTGCCAGGCGCCGCGAGGTCGAAGTCGTGCAGCGACAGGTCCACCCCCTTGGGCGCCAGGGCTGCCAGAGCCGCGGGCATGAGGCCCCGCAGCTCGCGGGGCGGCGCGCGGGTCCTCAAGCTCTGAAGTGGGACCGCATCGAAGTCTGAGCTGGTGTCGAAGCCCTGCCCGAGGGCCGAGAAGCCCTGACCCGTGCTCAGCACGCCCCGCACTGCAGCAGCTGGCAACGCAGCCGCCGGGGCAGCCGGGGCCGCCTCCGCCGCGCTGCCCTCCAGGTCTGGGCCAAAGTCGAGTATCACGCCGCCCAGGATCCGGCTCTGCAGGATGCTCTGCACGAGCTGGACGTTCTGCTTCACAAGCTGAAGCGCGTCTACGTCCGGCAACTCCACCTCCTCTTCGGTGGCAACTCGGAGCCTCCCACACCATCTTGTCGGCTCTTGTGAATCGACGCTATATGGACGCTAAGTCAACGCTAATCGAAACTAATTGGACGTTCATCGACACTGACCGACGCTAGATTGGCGCTACCTCCTCGACTCCCAGACGCTAATCGACGCTAATCGACGCTAAAGGCAGATTTGCGAGGGTACACACGGCTCCCATGCTTTGCTACCGAACTCCTCCACTCTCAGCTGCACGCCCCCGTACAGCCCATGAGCACGGCCGTGCGCCTCGCAGGGTGCCCCCTCGTTCCACAGCTGGGGTATCCTTGGGACGAGCTCGCGCCTCGGGCTCTCCTCCACGGAGAGGAGGCGCTCGTCCAGGTGGATCCTGGGGTCCAGCAGGAACTTCGCCAGCACCACCGCCTTCGCCAGCTCGCGGAGATGGTACACCACGCTCTTCCTCTCGGCGATGAGGTCGAAGAAGTGCGTGAACTCTTCGGCGTACCTCGCCAGCGGATGATCCGGGTCTGTGACGGGCGCGTCCTCCAGGCCGCTGGGCCCCCTCCTCTGCAGCCTGGCGGAGACGCCGAGCGCCACGCGGGGCACGAGCGCGGAGTCGGGCGCGAGGCGGACCTCCGCCTGCCGGATCACGAACCACTCGCGGGCGTCCCAGTCCTCCTGGGAGCCGCGCTCCGCGTGCAGGTCCAGGCAGCTCACCATGCCGACCACGGGCTGCGGGTGCTCGCCCATGGAGAGCTCCTTCAGGTAGACGTCGGCCTGGAACATCACCTCCCCCGCGTCCGTGCCCGCCAGCCAGCCCGGCTCGAAGTGCTTGACCTGCCACTCGGGAGGGTCCCCTGGGCCCTCCGGGTCGAGGGTCGAAGAGACGAGAAACGGCATGAACAGAAACTTTCGGAGCTCCGCGCGGCTCTCTTCTGGATCGGCGCTGACTCCCCTGGCGGCGCCTCCGGCGTCGCCCCTGGAGCGTCTCGCTTGCCAGGGATGGGGGCCGAAACGCCGATCCAAGAGAGATCCGCGCGGATCTCCGGAAGTTTGTGTGTCTGCGGTTGCTCCCTCTTCGAGAGGGAGAACAGCGGGTCGCGGCCCCCCTCCCGGCGGACGCGCAGGGCGGTGGAGAGCGGAGGAACAAAAAGTTGCACAAGCATGAACTTCTGGAGGCCCGTGCGGATTTCTTGGATCGGCGCTGGACCCCCTCTCCCTGGCGCGTAGCGCGCCACGGGCGGCGCCGGAGGCGCCGCCCGGGGAGTCCAGCGCCGATCCAAGAAATCCGCGCGGAGCTTTAGGTCGGGCATGTCCCCTTACAGGCGGATTTTGGACGAGAAATAAAACATATACAAAAAATGCTCCGAAATAGCCAAACATTATCAAACATCGTCCCCAGATTATCTTTTACTATTTTGGAATATTCCTCCCGTCGAGGGACAGGTCCGACTGAAGCGAAGCTCCACAAGTTCATGCCAATGCCGCTTTTTCTTCTCCGAGAGAGGTACCCCAGGTGGACCGACGCCTCTCGGCCGCGCGCACAGGGTGGGTTACATGGGGGAGGGGGGAAGGCTTCTGAGGAGCAGGCTGCTCCTCGGAGGGCGCCGGGCCTGCATCTGCAGACAAGGCCCGCGCCGTCTGAGAATGAAGGGGAACTGGGACACACAAATAAATACACACAAATAAAAGGATCCCCCATATTTTCCCATATTTTCAGGGTTTTTGTCTAACCCCCCCCTTCCCATATTTTCCCATATTTTCTGGGAAATCGAGGATTAATTGTGTCCGTGTGTTTCTTTTCCTCCGAAGCCCTCCCCCCCCCCCTAATGACACCCCCCTCTGCGCGTCGCCGAGCCTCTGGGCAGCCGACGGCCACGGGCCGCACGCGGTACCCGGCGCCCGCAGCCTCGAGCGCCAGCCCGCAGAGGCGGGCCGGCGGGCCGAGGCCGAGGCGGCGGGCGTGCGCCGAGGCTCGAGGCGCCTCCGCCGAGGCCCGCCAGCCGATGCGCACCAGCCTCGAGCACAGACCCCCGTCCCGATAGGGTGGGCAGCACCAGATCAGGCTGCCGACCTTCAGGGCTCCGTGTTTCCGAGGGCGCATCCCCGAGATTGTCCTCGCCTTCGGGCTTGCCAGTCTGTCCAGGGGCAGCGACAGGGGGACTGGCAGAGGGGGGGAAACAGCGGCCTGGAATCGGCGAGACATCGCCGATACGTCGGCGATGGGCCCCCGATGGTGCACCCGCACGTTCCTGGGCAGGTTGGGGCCATCGGGCACCACTCGGCGATCAGTGGGCGATTGGGGATCGATGCAGCCCCCATATGCCTATTCCCCCCTTATCGTTGCCCCTGATCCCCAGAGATCCGATGTAATCATTTTTTCAATACGGGGTCCCCGAGAAGTCTCGACCCGTTCCCCAGAACCGGTCTTTCATCCCGAGTCGATGCTTTACAATTTCCGAGGCCCGGCGAGGGCCCCTGGGGGCCGAAACTGACAAAAAAAACCTCCGCCGTGCTTTCCTCAATACGTCGGATCCCTGGGTCTTCGGGACGAGGATCGGATCGAGGCTGGTCGGATGCCGTACTCCGCGCGGAGCGCCGCCTTCAGCTCCGCGGTCCGCCCGCGCCGGCCGCCCTCCGCCATCCGCGCGCCCGCCCGCACGGCGTGCGGCCGCGCCGCGCCGGGCGCCGCGGCCGCCGCCCCGCCGCCGCCGCCGGGGGCGGCGGCGCCATGGCACGCCGCTCCGCTCCGCCGCCGCCGCCGCCGGCCCGCGGGAGCCAAGCTCTCTGCGGAGGGAGGGGACGTCGCTGGAAGGAGGACAGAGGGCGTATAGATTTGGACACCCGAAAGGGGTACCGAAAGGATGGGTACAATGCCCAACAACAAATGCTGTCCCAAGCCAGCAGCGGCCGCTGTTGGACAGGCGGCCTTCTGTCTCGAATGGACACAGGCCGCGGCGGCGCGGACAGCGAGCCCTGTTCAAAATGAACTGGAACTGCTGTTGGGCATTGTACCCATTCTTTCAGTGCTCATGCCGGGCGTCCAGAATAAAAGCATAAACTTTCTGGCGCTCCGCGCGGATTTCTTTTCGGGTCTGCGCTCTGGGCCCACCCCCCCTGGCGCGCGAAGCGGGCCCGGGGCGGCGCCGGAGGCGCCGCAGGGGGGGCCCAGCGCGGATCCAAGAAAAATGCGCGGAGCGCCAAAAGTGTATGTTTATACTATTTGTTCTTCAAGTCGCAGCCGTGGTCGTCGCCGCCGCCGGCGAGGGCGGCGGCGTAAGCAGAGCAGGCAGCGCCGGCAGCAACTCGCAAGGCTCTCTCGGAAGTTCTCGGGAAGCCCTCGGGGCCCTCCCGGGAGCCTCCCAGGAGCCTCTCGGGAGCAGACCAAGAGCATCGCAGCATCCTGCTATCAGCGTGCTTTGCTAGGAACATGCGATTCGAACCAGGATGCAGGACAAAGATGCAAATCCTCTGGATGTCCAAATTACACCCCGCCACAAAGGTAATGACCCTTGGGGGATTGCCAACAAGTTTGGCAGGGCATGGGCAGAAAAGCCAGGGCCAGTACTTGGAAAGCCAGCACATTGTTATCAAACACAGCGACTGCAGAAGGAAGCTGAAAACAGACTGACACCTCACTATAATCGCGACATAACGAAGAGGCGGACATAGCTGAGGAAGCTGGCCAGCTCACCGAGAGAGGCCTTTAGAAACCCCCCAATCGTGGGTAATTAATTATTGTCGGCGACCTTATTCACGGACTGGGGCTCGACCAGTAGGGGGCAATTCATGTTTTTTTTCCGCGGCAACCGCCGCGCAACAATGACGATGACAGCTACGACTACGATTGCGACTACGACTACGACGACTACTAGTAGTACGTATGCCTCAGGAGCGCCTCAGAAGGAGAGAAGGAGGAGGGGGAGAGGGGGAAGGATGAGGAAGAGGGTTTAGGACCAGTCCTATTCACCGCCGAGAGAAAAGGGGGGGACCAAAACTACAGACCTATTTCGGTTATCCTTCCCGACTTCCCCATGGGCTGCCAACAGCGACCGTGGGTAAACAGTCGTGGGCAACAACAATCGGGAACAAGACCGTACAGTCGACCCGTGTCATCAGGATGCACTACAAAGATGCAAGGGCCTGGGAAGACCGCTTCGAAGCTTTTCGAGCGGGCCGCGGCCAGCGAAGCGAAAGTGGTCCAGGATGGACCGAGGAGGCAAGGATGCAAAAGGGTACCGGTAGGAAGATCGCCCATCCTTCCTTTGCGAGTTTGCACCCAGCCTTTTTTTCAGCCGCGCGGTCACGGGCCTCGGCGACGGCACGGCGGCGCCAGCACCCTCCCAGTCACGCGGGGGGAGAGGGGGGGGGCAGAGGACGAGCAGGTACAGGAGCAGCAGCAGCAGCAGCAGAATACCAGACCCCCCTCGCCACGGTGCAGAATCGAGGCGGCGGCCAGCTGTTCCCTCGAGTTGGGTCCCTGAGGTCCCTTGTCGGGAGGAGATGAGATGAGATAAAGCACAGTAGGAGCTCGACCACAAGAACCCTTCTACAATAAACCCAACCCTGAGACCCCGGGACGTGGATTGGTTTTTTGGAATGGGAAAGTCACGATGTCCATAGCAGAACCATCGAAAACCAAGAAACCCGGGGCACCCTGGAGGCAAGCAGGGTGTTTCTTGGCATGGGTTTCCACCGTAAGACACCGGAGCCGGCTCCAGGCAGCATGAGCGAACCTGAACAGCCAGATTGGGGGATGCGTATCATGTGTTGGAGCAGGGCGAGTTGAAACAATGGCAGCCCTAAGTCGATCCCCAGACCCCTCCTGCCCTCCTGGGGTCCAAACGCAACCAGTGTCCGAGCTGCATCCGGCCGTGGCGACGAAGGTGGCTCTGCGACCTGCGAAGGCGAACTGCCGTTGTCTCAACTCGCCCTCCTCTGTACATGACCGCCCTCCAACGGCCCAGCCCGGCGGAGGTAGAGGACTCACACATGCGACCTCCTGGCGTTGTTCGACACGGGGTTCCCGAAAACCCCCACTCTTTCCCCAGGGCCAGCTCTTCGTCCCGAACCGTTTTTCCACGGTCCCAGGGCTTGGCGAGGGCCCCCGGAGGTCGCAAACGGCGAAATCACCTCCCGCCGTGTTCTTGCTCACGACGCGAGGCATCGGAGGAGGAGGAGGAGGAGGAGGAGGAGGAGGAGGAGGAGGAGGAGGAGGGGGGGGGATGAGCGCGCGGCCGCTTGCCGCGCCCCCGCGCCCGATCGGCACCCCCGTCGGCGAACGGCCGCTCCCCCGATCGCCCGCGCCTCCGCCGACGCTAACCGACGCTAACCGACGCTGAACGACGCTGAACGACGCCCATCCACGCTACATCTAGGGGAAAAAGAACTATGCACATACACCGATTCTGGCCAGGCCCATCCTGAGCCCAGGATCGGTGCATACGCCCTCCTACCTTGGCCAGGAAGGCATATGCACCGGTCCTGGGTCAAGGATGGGCCTTGCCAGGATCGGTGCATGTGCATAGTTCCCTTCGCCCGAACATCGACGCTGACCGACGCCAGATCGCCGCTTGCGAATCGATGACCAAACGCTGGGGCGCGCTAGCGTACTCTGAGGACGGACGCACCACATCGCCAGTGCATCGTCGATACATCGACGGCGTCGGCATGGATAAAATCGGGCTCCACATCCAGCCGTATCGCCGACGCATCGTCGATGCGGCGCGATCCTCCGACCCCATCCACCCGGACCCCATTGGGGAAGCCTGGACGAACGCGCCCGCGCCGCAGCCGCCAGCCTCAGACCCGGGAGTCCTGTCGGCGATTCCGAAGCGTGTGGTTTGCGAGGGGTGTGGATTGCAGCCGGCACCCTGGGGGGCACCCTGGGTTGCGGGCGGGGACCTCGACAGAGCTCTCCGCCGCGCCCCGAGGAGGCTCGACGAGGACTGCGTCGTGCGCCCCGGGCCCAAACGGTGCCGATCGCAGACCACACCCCAGCGCAACCCCACCCATTGCCCTGCCAGCGCTCGGACGTCCATTCCCCGTGCATTTCTCGACGTCGTGCGTACTTCACTGGCTCGAGGATCCTGGATGCTCCTCGATGGCCCTCGCCGAACAAAAAAAACGCACACGTCCGAGCGATGCCAGGTGGCAGCAGCCGAGGTCCTGGCTGTTCTCCTTCGTCACCACCAGGCCCTCCGCCGTGAGCAGGCCCTGCGCCCGCCGCGGCGGACGCCCCGCCCCCGTCGGCGCGGAGGGCGGGCGCCGCGGGAGAGGCCGGGCCGCGCTCGAGGCGAGGCCGGAGCGGCGATCGAAGGGAAGCGGGTCGGCGGGAATGGGCAGCCAGGCCGCGAGAAGCCGGAGTCGGCGGGCGGCGGCGGGCCGGTGGGGCCCACGGAGCGACGTCTGAGCCGGGATCCGGAGCCGAATCGGATCGGAATCGGAATCGATCGGGGCCGAATCGAACGGGAGCCGGGGGAGACGAAATGAGCCCCGGAGCTGCGGGCGGAGCCGCGATCTTCGCGTTGGCCCGGGGCGTCTCCCTGTTCTTCGCGCCGTACAGCTGTGGGGGCGTGGCGGGCGCTCCCCGCGCGGGAGGCTTGGAAACGGGCACCAACCCAAAGTCAGGAGGTTGTGTCCACTGGGGTCTCGCCATCGCTCGGACGTGCATTCTGCTTGCATTGTTCGACGTCGTGCGTATGTTGTTTTCGCAAGATGATCCCAGATGTCCTCGGTGGTCCTCGACCCCCCAAAAAGGAAACTGCACACGCCCGAGCGAGGCCAAGGGAGAAGATGATCCCAGCTGTCGGCGTCGATGGTAATACTTCGGCCACCCAAGAAGCCCAAACCTTACCACCACCACCGAGATCGGGATCATGTTCCCTCGGTGGAAGCAACTTGCCGATGTTTGCGGTGGTGCCAACATCCAAGCCTCGGATCGTCGATAGGCCCACGTCGACGACGGTCAAGATGGCGACGACGACCACCACCACCACGACCGCTGCGGCGGCGGCGACTGTTGCGATGACGACGCGGCGGCAGCGAGGGGGAGGCGAGGGAAGAGCGGCGAGGAGCTCCACGGCAGGATTGTGCATTCAAGATCCAGGATTAGCGGGTTCCTACCAGAGGCAGCACGGGCCGACGACTCGCTGCTACTACGTTCTACCCCGTCGCTTTGAATAATGTGTCAAATATTTCATTCTTGGTTGCCAATTTTCCACTGGCCGAAAGGGGCCAAGACGTCCGTTCAGAGACGATTTGCATGGATCCACCGATTGCCACTCTGATCCCTTGAATAAAATGTTGTCCATGTTCTGCTCCCAGCGCCAGACGCGGACCTTCCGCCCGCGCATGATTGCGTTGCGGCGCGCTCGTCCCGGATCCACTTGCGCTTCCTGTTTTGCAGAAGAAAGAACGAACGCAATACGGTCCGGGTCGTAATCCCGGAGCCGATCAACGTGCCCAGCCCACGAAATCATGCGTTATTGATGAACCCCAATTCTGGAAGCAGTTCGTCTTCTTCGCGGCCTACACTCTTCGATGCATGAAATTTCTGTGCTTCTGAGGGCCACCGTCTCATCGGCATCATCATTCTCAACGTGGTTTGTTGCGCACCTGGGATCTCGGACCGTTGCTGGGCCGTCAAATTCCAGCCGCCACAACACCAGAAGAGATGCGGAGACAGGCGGCTGCAGCAATTTGAGCCTCTCGGAAAGTGGTGCCCTCCGGCAGTAGCGAAGGTGCTGACATGTGTACGCGGCCCTCCATGATCTGGCATATAAGTTTTGTAACTCGACTTCCGCATTGCTGTCGACTGCGAGCCCGTGCCGAGCACGTTGCAACCCTTGCCCCGCTTAGCCCTGGTCTGCTCCACGTCGCAAACCTCGACGCTGCGTGGTACTTCGTCGTTCGCAGTATACAATATAACGCCGCGTAACTTCATCGAGGCCAGCTTCCACAAGAATGCTCAACCAGGGTGTTGTCATCTCTAAAAGTTGCGGCGCGCTTGAAGCCAAAATTCAAAGTTGCCAGCGAACGAAAGCAAGCTTACCCAGCGCCGTCCGCCCAACTGGAAACCCAACCCACGAGCTCGGCCAGCGCGCAAACCTTGGCCGCCGAGATATCTAGCGCCACGTTGCACAAAACTGAGGCTGCGGGGCCACCCTGCCAGAGCGAGCTGGATCGCCGCGCGCAGCCAGAGACGACGCCCCCGATCTGCGACTCTCTCGCAACCGCGCAGCTGATAAAATCCGCGACGCGCCCTTCGCGTCCAGACAGGCCAGCAAAGTCGAATGCTTCGCGTCATCGCGCGGTTTCAGCAGGCCCCCGCCCAGCGCAAACAAAGGAAGCTCCCACTCGAAAAACTTCCCAACCAAGCTGCGGAGTATGTAAACCACCTCGCGCGCCTGATGGCGTTGCCTGAAGGGGAACTGCGGCGCTGTGAGCTTGTCCACACCATCCCCAGCCATGGTCTGGAGCACCGTGAAGCGCGCCTTGCTGAGCGCCGGCAAAATGGCGATCGGGCGGAATGACGGGCTCGATATGTTTGAAAACCTTTTCTTGAGAAGCTCGACCACGCGGAAGCCCCGTGGCCCGTCGTCGGCGCACGGGCTTAACGTTGAGGATCCTAGCCTTGCAGAGTTGCGCCAACACCGCCATGGCGTCGTGCCCAGCTCTTCAACCATTCCGCCGCCAGCAAATCATCTGCGCAGGTTGTCTTCTTCCCCAAGTGTCGCGCAGCTTGTCGCGCGAGTGCGCCGTTCAGCTGGGGGGGCGCATTGATGTCCACCGTTCGCCACTGCGGTGGCGCTGGCAGCGGCGCCTGCTGCATGGCATCGCCGTGGAAAAGATCGTGATAGAAGGTCGCGAGCATCGAAACCATGGCGGACACAGAGTTGATCTTCTCCCCTTGCCCTCCGGGAGCGTCCTGGCAGAGATTTTGGATGCGGGCGCCTCGTCGGTTTCCGCGCGCGGCGGTGCTGCCCCTGCCGCTGGCAGCCTGCTCGCACTCCAAGGCTACTTGTCTCTTACGGGCTCTGCGCCGCACGCGGTAGATAGCCGGCGCAAGCTTTCGTAGATGCGTTGGATCGCGCACGTCGCGGCTTTGCGCCTCCAAAGACTTCGGAAGCATGATATCGAGGTCGCTCGCTGGGAGACGCAATCTACTCCTCTTCGGCCTGCTGCCTCACCGGGGCGCGACATTGGCGACAGACGCCGCAAAACCAAATATGTCCGGCAGGGGCCCCCGCGCGGCGGAGTCGCCGGCCCTCTCAGCAACGGCATCGTAGAAAGCGGGCGCGCCCCAATCGGACAAGTGCAACAGCCGAGCCCCGAGCTCCGCGCGCATGTCCCTCTCCTCCGCGCCTCGCTGCATCGTCGGCGCACTCATTGCCATGATCGCGGCTGTGGCCTTTGACCCAAACGACCTGGATGTGCCGTCTGCTCCTCGCCCATTCCCAGAGGTGTCCAGCCAAGAGAGCCAGGCGCATGTTCTCTGTGGGTTGCAAATTCCCGGCGAGGATGCCGATCGCACAGTTGGAACCGCAGTGCAACGCAACGAGATCACCAGTGGACAGTTGCGCCACGCCCTGGACAGGGCAGTCGGCGAGCATTCAAAACACACTGTCAATCGCAGCTGACAGGTCGGCAGCTTTGCTCGCGCGAGTCTTGGCCCCAACGAAAAAAAAGACTAGACCGATCAAGGATGACAGGGGCAAATGCTGTAAGCAACGGATCCTGCTCCAAACCAGGCTCGGCGCCAGACTCGAAAGCAACAAACCCCCAACCGGCAGAGGTAGTCTCACGGCCGTCGTTTCGCAAGGCAAGAGCCATCCATCTGTATAGGCATGTGGAGAACAAGAGGTGGACGGTGGGTCCTGTCCTGGAACGGGCAACAATTCCAGGCCTATCTAATCCAGAAACTTGATCGCCCGTAACAATCCAGCCGATTGGTGCGCGGGTCCTCCGAGAAGCAAGCGAAACAAAAACCTGGATGGCGTTGTCCTTCCCACAATTCTTAAAACCAGAGCCTTGTGGTCGGTCACGGTTGCTTCGGACATGTGTACAATACACTATCTTGCTGCTCTTCTGGGGAGGTTCGAACAAATGTCGTAGATTTGGTTGGGCCCTTGCTTGAGGAACAAATAGTATAAGCTCCGAGAGGGTCGTGTGACTGTGCTTGCGACGCGAAGCTTCCCAGAAAGACAGAAGCAAATGAAAAACTCACCATTCTTGCTTTCGGGACCCTCAGCAAAGTCCCCCAACACTTCTGCATCATAATACCTATGGAGCCCCAGCGCGTCTGGTACATCAGCGCAAATCACGGAATGATGTCCAACATGCGAGACCGATTATAAATCTCCAGGATCATATAAAACTCGTTCGCATGCGCTGAGAGTGGGTCCGTGCGGCAAAATGAACACGAATCAAAATGTAGACGTCGCCCATGCCGGTCCACGCCTAAGCAGCAAAACCTTCCCGCCGATGGAAAATAATCCGGAGCAATCGAATGAGCCAGCTGCGCATGCACGACAATCGCCGCCCGTCGCTGCCGCGATCCTGGAGGCTGTGCGAACACCGAGCGGCCGTCGGATTTGTGATTAATTCGTTCACGAGAGCAGCTAAACTCCTGGAGCAAAAGCAAGCCCAATTGTGCCTCCTTCTCCAGCAATCCCCGCCACACTCCAAGATACTCTGCCGAGCTCCCCGGGGATGTCGGCCGTGTCGTCGCGGCCTCAAGCCGCGCTGATCGTCGCGAGGTTGGCCAGGGATGTCAAACGCTGAGACCACCGACGCCGCACGCCTGGACACACGTGAAGGGCCTGTGCATCTGGGCTGCGGCCGCACAGGCGTGTGATGTTCCCCGCGGCCAGCTCGTACCAGTCGATCCCCTTGTCCCAATATTTGGTTGACCCGAAACGGGGGTGCAGCTGAAAGTGGGTGGTGCAATAGATGTGGGGCAGTAGTACTGCGAACGTGTTGCGCCAGAGAGTTGTAATCGATTGCGCTGCAGCTAACGTACTGCGCCGAAGCATCCAACAATACATGTACGACCTCGCATGTACTGCAAACCCCACATCTATTGCAACCCCACAAATCTATTGCACCAAATCTATTGCACCATCCCCTTTCAGCTGGGCTGGACCCCTCTTGGGTCAACCAAACAATCACAATCGATGACGGTCTTGCACGTTCCCGGGTCCAAGCCGACCTTCTCTGGGCCCTGAGGAGGTGAACCGCTTTGAACGTACGCTTCGAAACGATCCTCTCCTACATCGTCCTGTCGATCAGGTGCGAAAGACGCTTCCCATCGTATTTCTGGCCCTTTATCAGAGTGAGGGGGCTGAACCGAACGGTCATTCACTGTCCCTGGGTGCGTGGCTAAAGTGAAATTCCGCGATGCGGATTCTTGTTGTTGTTTGTTGTTTGTTGTTTGCTGCTGTCGTCGTCCCACCCGCGACCCACCCGCGACCCACCCCGCGACCCATCCGCGACCCACCCGCGACCCACCTCGCGACCCACTCGCGACACACCCCGCGACGCACCCGCCACCCACCCCGCGACCCACCCGCCACCCACCCGCGACCCGAACGCGATCCACCCCCAGAACCCCCCGGCGACACACCCGCGACACACCCGCGACCCACCCGCGACCCACCCGCGACCCACCCGCGACCCACCCCGCGACCCACCCGCGACCCACCCGCGACCCACCGCGAACCACCCCGCGACCCACCCGCGACCCACCCCGCGAGCCACCCAAAATGATCGGCGCCTGCGGCGGGATTATTTTGCATTCGTTCCAAATGGAGAACCTGCGACCCACCCGCGACCCAAACCGCGCCCGCGACCCACCCGCGACCCGCCGCGACCCACCCGCGATCCACCCGCGACACACCCGCGACCCACCCAAAATGTTCGGCGCCTGCGGCGGGTTTCTTTTGCATTCGTTCCGGGTGGAGGACCTGCGACCCACCCGCGACCCAAACCGCGTTCAATGTACAAATCAAAATTTTCGGCGCCTGCGGCGGGCTGTTTTTGACTCCCTTCCAGGTGGAGGTGGAGAGCCCGTGACCCACCCGCGACCCAAGCTACGTTCATTGAACAAGCCAAAACTTCGGCGCCTGAGGCCGGTTTCTTTTGCATTCGTTCCAGGTGGAGAACCTGCGACCCAAACCGCGTTCAGTGTACAAATCAAAATTTTCGGCGCCTGCGGCGGGCGGAGGAGGAGGGGGGAGGATCGGGATGAGGGAGGAAGAGGAGGAGGAGGAGGAGGAGGAGGAAAAGGAGGAAGAGGAGGAGGTGGAGCAGGAGGCGGACGACGACGACGACGATGAGGACAAGGACGCGGACGAGGAAGAGGAGGAGGAGCAGCAGGAGGAGGGCGCCATCGACAGGGAAGGTGACGGCCACGAGGCCCGCCGGCTCGACGCCCGCGTCGCCCGCGCCCGCCCCCTCACTCGTATCCGCAATTCCGGGGTGCTACGGTATTCGGTGAGTGAGCCCCACATGTTCTCAAAAATGTCGAGCTGTAGAACGCCTACGTTGGAAAATGTCCCGGATGCCGCGACCTTGGGTTGCGGGTCGCTGTCCTGAACAAACTTCTTACTTCTTAAGCCTGTTCTCGACATCGGCCTTCCTCACGTTCACAGTCGAGGAGATCTGGGCCCCGAGTGGGACACGCGGAAAGGCATGCGCCCCCCTTGGAGGCGCAAGTACGAACCGCGCACATAGAGCGCCCACATGTCTCGAGGACGGCGAGAAGGCCTGGTGCAAAAAGGGTGATTTCGACGGCTGCTGGGGCGCCTCAGGTCGTGCTGGAGTGCCTGAGGTCGGGCTGGGGGGACCGCGAGTCCAGCGAGACCCACCTTGTCCAACGAGCCCTTCCGGCAGCCTCCGAATGCTACGGTATGCAGTTTCCCGAGCGGCATGGGCAGAAAAAAAAACGCCCGCCGCGGAGCCTATGCTGTGAGGTGCCGGAGCGTGCTCGTCGCCCAGGCAGGATCCGACACACATACACACACAGTCTACAAGTATGCCCGGGTGGTGCCGATTGCGTGTAAAACAGGAGCTCGCCGACCTGCAGTGTCAGCGGGAGCTGCCGACGATCTCGGACGGGGAAGAGGGAAGGCGAGGAAGCGCAAGCGGATGGAGACTAGAGGATCGATGAGGACGGAGGGTGGAACAGAGACGATGGAGGATGGACGAGGGAGGGCGAGGGATGGAATGTGGAGCATGCGGGGAGGAAGGCGGAGCATGGAGAAGAGAGGAGACAGGGAGAAAGAAATCAAGATAGAGGAGGCAATGGAAGATGCAGCGCGGAGCATGGGTCATGAGAGAGAATGCATGGAAAAGAAAGGATGGAAGAAGAACGGAGGACGGGGGAGGGGATGGAAAATGCAGAGCGGATAATTAAGGATGGAGGATGAAGGAGAATGCGAAACGACGATGTAAAATGAAGCGTGGAAGAAAACTGAAGGAGGATGAAGAGAAGAACGAGGGAGAAAGGCGAGGAGGGGGAGGAGGGAGGTAAGAGGGAGGTCGAAGGGAAGGGGGAAGGATGGGGAGGAGGCTGGAGAGGAAGGGCCTTTCCAGTGGGGATGCCGTTGCAGGCCGAAAGCAGCTAACAAGCAAGTCAAGGCAATTCGGTTCGAAAAACAAGCCAACACTAATCTGAATGTAACAATCACGTGTTCAAGAGATGCAGATATTGAGTGCGCGCGGAGTTGTGACTGACTGCTGGAACATCCTAGGTCCAATGAGGGGCGGAGGTCTCATCCTGCCTTCCTTGCAGGCAGAAAGAGCTGCCATCGCACATGTCAAGGTCAGCTCTTCCTCAGAACATACCGGCCTGGCTGACTCTTCGTCATTGCATGTCAGAACCAGTACTGCGACGCATCGTATACCCTAAAGCAGAAGGCAAGCTGATTCTAGGAAGGGTACAACAAATTGTGTTGGAATGGTCGCGTCATCAAGCGACGGCTCCTGTGCGTAACTTCTGACGTGCAATATCAAATCCGAATCACACGAATTGAAACGGCATCTTTATTATACTCCCCCCAAGCTTACTGGTACACAAGAGTGGAGCATGCAAACGAGAAACGTCAAGTTGCAAAGCGCTGGCCTTCTCACTGAGAGGGACCTTGGGTCCACGAATACACATCAGAAGACGCGAGCATACTTCAATCAATGCCGCCACGAATACTGGACGCAATGACACAATTAGACATTGGAATGGTGTCCTCAAACAGTCATCGAACACTTTCTCTCAAACTGCACAATGTTTCACATCAAGCCCCTTTGCTGGCACCATGAAAAACTGAACCCGATGGACAGATCAACGGATTCGACAACACGTGCACCGAGCAACATCACTGACCATGGCGGCGTGTTCCTACAACCCTTCACGCTCACCTCGCTTCTCCACCTCGAGTACGTGGTCAAACAAAAAAACATTGGCCGCCCTTGCTCCTCCCTATTCCGTCTCCTCCTCCTGCTCCTCTTCCTCCTCCTCCTCCTCCTCCTCCTCCTCCTCCTCCTCCTCCCTCCTCCTCCTCCTCCTCCTCCTCCTCCTCCTCTACATCCCACTCTGCATCCTCCTCCTCCTCCTCCTCCTCCTCCTCCTCCTCCTCCTCCACCCCTCGCTGCACTCTTCTTCGCTCCCTCCTCCCTTGCCGTCGTCCTCGCTGTCCTTGCCCTCCATCCTCCAGCCCCGCCCCTCTCGGGCGGGTGGGTACTGAGGGGGGCGTGACGTCAACGCGGGGCGAAGGAAAGGGCCCCACAAGGGAGCCCCGTTGGCGGCCCCTTCTGGAGACAGCAGGGGGCCCAAGAGGGGCCCCCAAAGGCCCCTTGTGTAGGGTCCTCTCCTTCACCCCCTTGTCGAAGCCACCCCCAATGAACCACCCGCCAACCGACGGACCTGGACCCGCAAAAACAACGGCCGCGACACCCTCTCGGGAACCGAAAACGGCCAATTCACTGATCGACGTATCAGGGTAGGAGGTCCATCTACCCCCGAGAGAATGACAAGGCGAAGGTCTGAGGCTTGGCGCGAGCTCCCGCGGCAGGCGTCCCAGGAAAGCTGGACCGTCCGAGTCCGGGGCGGGCTCGCCAGATAGCGTCGGCGGGCCCGAGCTCCGGCGAGCTCGGGTTTCACGTTTGTTTCCCCGACGGTTTGTGGGCGGCTGCCAGGTCGCCCGCGAGCTACATGTGCATGGAGCACTGGGAAGGGCCCGTCTTTGAGATGGGCCCACCGCCTGCGTCATCGAGGCCCCTCCCGCGGAGCGCTCCGACAGACCAGTTCGGAGCGAACCCTGCCGTTGCGACGAGGGCCTCCCAGGAGGCCCGAAGCGCCGAATGCGAGGCAGAGGGCAGGGACAACGGCAGCCATCGGTCAGCAGATGTAGGCAGAACCATGAAGCAGGAATGCGTCGAAAGCAGATCGGGTTCAGTCTGGCCCCCGAGGAGGACGGAAGAGGTGAAGCCACTCGATCACTGAAGCAGGAAGGCGCTCACATAGAAGAAGAAAAAACCACATAAGCATGAACTTTTGGCGCTCCGCGCGGATTTCTCGGATCCGCGCAGGAACCCCCTCCCTGGCGCGCGGAGCGCGCCAGGGGCGGAGCCGGAGGCGCCGCCGGGGGGGCCCAAGCGCGGGTCCAAGAAATCCGCGCGGAGCGCCAACAATTTACAATTTGTGCTTATGTGGTTTGTTCTTCTTTGATTCGCGACAGCTGGGGAACGGAACGGAACGGAGCGGAACGCCTGCGCGGGCATGCGCCGGGGCCCCTTCAGGGCAAGGCCCGTGAGGCCGCGGCCTCGCACGAGAGGCTGCGCGCGCCGGGCGCCTGCTCAGGGAGATTTTTTTCTGCGCAAAGGCGAGGCGAGGTGCAGTAGCAGCAGTGGTCTGGCTGGCGGGGCAGCGCCGGGCCTACCCTCCAACGAAGTGCCGCACAGCATCTAAGGCAAGGCCAAGGAGGTAAAATACGAACAGATAGAAGGCAAGGACAATCGCCCTGAGCAGGCAGGGCGCCTGCCCAGGAAGACGCGGCAGCCGGGGGCGCCTCGTTGAGGCCCATGGGCATCCAGGCTCGCGCGGCGGTGCTCCCTGCTGGCCGCACGCCTCCCCGCGTGTTCCGCCCTGCCCTGCGCGGCCGCGCACCGTTCGAGCCCGTCCTGCGCGGTCCTGGCCCTCTCCTCTTGGCGAGCTAATTGGGGCTCCCGATCCCGTCGAAACCCCGCAGCATCGCTTCCCTGACTCGGCCCAGGAAGTTCGTGAATCACTACTGCGATGGCGGCCAAATCCCCCTCCTTCTGGATCCATTCCTGGGGGGGGTCTTGAAAGACAACCTGGAACTGCCCAAGAGAGATGCTCACCATGCTTCTCTCCGCGGAGGGGGGATGAATAAGCCTCAGCAGGCGTCCTTGATCTCTCTCTCTCTCTCTCTTTCTGCAAGTTTGCTCGACGGCAGGGCCGCGAGGGCGCCCTGGCCCATTTCGCTGACCAACTCGTCTGAGTCTACCTCGGCACCACCGTGGCCCCCGGCAGGGTTAGCACCCGACCGCGGCAGCCGCGCTGCCAGTGGCTGCCGCCTCGCCCGCGCTCAGAGGAGAGGGCCGCGACGGCGCCAGACCGGCCTGCACACCTCGAGGGCTTGGCCTCGGTGGCCACGCCGCCGAGGCCCGCGCGCTCCCGAAAAGGACAAGCCCCCCGAAATTGCGCACCCCCCCCCCTCCCCCGAGCCCCGACGCCGCTGGCTCCGTGTCGCACCTCGGGCCCCCGAAGGTCTGGACCCTGCCTCCGAGGCTGGCCTCTCGCGACGCGCCGCCCTCGCGCGGCCCCCGGGCGTGGCAGAGGGGCCCCCCTGAAGCCGAGGAACACGGCCAGGAGCCCTCCGTCGCCACCTTGTTCACGACGCGAGGGGTCCAAGTCTCTCGAGCCTTGAGGGGCAAGGATCGGGGGGGATGGGCACAGGGGGGGATGCATCGACCTGGAATCGGCGACACATCGTCGATAGCTCGGCGACAGGCCCCCGATGGTGAATCCGCACCTTCCTGGGATGGGGTGGGGCTATCGGGTCCCCGTCGGCGATCAATGGGCGATTGGGGGTCGATGCACCCGCCCCTATGCCTTTTGCCCCCCTTTCGGTGCCCCCGAAGCCTGCCCCCTCCCCCAGCTTCCCCCCCTCGGCGCGCCGCCGAGCTTGGCTTTTGTCGGGTCGTATGGCTCGGGTCTGCGGCGGCCGGTTCGGGACGATCCTGGGCTGAAGTCGGGCCGGTCCCTCCGCAAGCGGCTGCGGGAGGAAACTTAACAACACGCCAGAAGTACGCCCAAGGAGTCCCAACAAATATTCGAAAAATCCTCCCAGACTATCTTTAGTATAGGGACACGCCCGACTTAATCCTAGGCGTCCGCGGGTCGCCCTCGGCGAGGCGCCGCCGCTGGAACGCGCCCCGATGCTGGGGAAAAGTTCCGAGGACCGACGAGGGGACGCCCGAAAGCCTCCAACCTCGAACCCGAAACGCCCACGAGCCTCAAGCCTCAAGTCGGGCCTGTCCCTCTGCAGGAGGAAAATTCAAAAATAGGCACAACAAAAATATGGGGATGATTTTTGGAGTATGCTTTAATATGTTTCCATCTGTTTGAGTATTTTTAGGTGTTCGTCGAAAATCGGCCTGTAGGAGGACATGCCCAACCTAACTCAAGCCTCCAGAACCTCGAACCCGAACACACGCCCGAAAAAAAAACCTCGAGCCTGGGACCTCGAGCCCGACGGGAACGCCCGAAAATCTGTATCCCCCCCTCGGCGCGCCGCCGGTGCGAAAGCCCGCGGCCCCCGGGTCGTGGTCGTCGTGCTCCCGCAGCTGGTAGTCGATGTGGACGAAGCAGCGCTCCACCTCCTGCGCGAGAGAGGGCGCCGCCGCGCCATCGCGCCGTCGTCGGCTGCAGCGCCGGCGTCAGCAGCATATCGCTGGCGTCGTCCTCGTGGTCGTCGACGTCGGCGCTGCAAGTGGGAGGACGAGGGGCAGGGGGAGGAGCAAGAGGAATATAAGGGGAGCGAGGTTGAAGAGGAACGGGGTGGCGTAATTGAAAGGAAAAGGAGGGGTTGCTTCATCTTAAATGCCCCGAAGACAGCCTGCCCATACCTGGATAACAAAATTTGGGACCGAGAGCTGGAACCTCACCCCTCCACCAGAATGAATCTATTTTGCTGGCAAGATGCAACAAAAGCGGAGACCAAATCACGCTGCTGCACAAAAGTGTGCTATGGTGCGACATCCTGCGCAATAGTTTGAAAAGCTGCCTCGTCTGGAAGACATGTGTGCTTGATGTGATTCGGACAGCCCGACGGACGAAGAAATCGGCGCCTGCGGGAGACGGAGGGAGGAGGATGCGGAGGTGGCAACACACTGGCCTGACTCCACTGTTAAATTCTGATCGTGCTCTGGAGATCTCTGCGCCAGACGCTTGGAGATGTCTTGAGTAGGACTGGGGTGTCAGGTCTGCAGAACACCCCAAACGGACGTCAAAGGGACAAACCAACCTGTTCGGTCAAACTGAAATTCATGCACCACGCCCAGCGTCAAGCCAAAACTTTGGACATGAGCGAATGGCTGGATGTTGCACATCTTTGTCGGCTTAACCGGGCAGGCGTTTGACCACCTTGACGTCCCTTTTCTGCAGAAGAAGGCGATCTCTGACCCTCGGACCTACTCAAAAGATGTCCGCGTCGGATCGTGCTCCTCGATCCCTCCTCCTCCGTCCCCTGCCCATCGATCATCGACACATCACACTCCTACTCCAATCCTCCCCCTTTCCTCCTTCCCCTCCTACTCCTCCTCCTCCTCAAACCTCGATTCCCAATCCCTCCCCCTGGTCCTTGATCCTCAATCTCTCCCCCTCGGCCCTCGGTCATCGGTCCTCGACAACTTTTCCTCCTGGATCCTCGGCCCTCGAGACTCGATCCGTCATCATATTGCTGAGGTCTCAATCCTCGATCCTTCCTGCTCCCTGTCGATCAATGCTCCTCGACTCCCCGATACCGTCCTTTCCTCGATCCTCGGCCCTCGATCCTCGATCTATTCTCCTCGTCATCGATCCTCGATGCCTCACTCCTCTCCTCGATCCTCGATCCGTCCTCCTCATCATCGATCTCCAATCCTCGGTGTCCCCTGCTCCTGTTTCCCGACCCTCGGCCCCTCATCCTTCCACCTCCCCCTCCTTCTCGATCCTGGGCCCCCCCTTTCCAATCCAGGGCCACCGATCCACCATCCTCATCCTCCTTCTCCTCCTCCTCCTCCTCCTCCTCCTCGACCATAGAGCCCCCTCCCCCTCGGCCTGCTCATCCCACTTCCGTGAAGGAGAGGAGGGGCCTCACGCGATGACTACCGCCAGCGGGAACCCCGCGCGTGAAGCACCGCGAGCGGGTCTTCGTGGTCGTCTCCGGTTGTCGTCGGCGTCGGAACGGCACTGTCGGAAAGCAACCCACGGAAGCATTTTGGTTGTCCCTGTGGCGCCCCATTGCGTGCCCAGTCGCGGGCGAAGCGGAGATGATGCATCTCCCTTAAGTTGCACTATCGGACGCTGTTGGTTGCTGTTGGGCGCTCTGTCAGCACTGCGAGGCGCCACAAGGGCGCCGCGGGGCGCTGCTTAGCGCTGTTGAGCGCTACTGTTAAGTCGGACATGTCCCTCTAGAGGAGGAATATTTTAAAATTGTTAGCAAAATAGTCAGGTCACGATTGCTTGACTAGGTTTGACTGTTTTTGACTATGTTCGGGCTATGTTTGATTTGTCTTCCAAAGTCCGCCTGTAGGAGGACATGCCCAACCTCACGTTGATGGAGGCTGTTCGCAGGCATACGCCCAACCCAAGGCGAGTGCTATGTTGCTCCCACCGTACTTGAGGACCACATCCCAGAAACAATTTCGAGCACCTGGAAAAGTGTCGAAAGAGCGTCGAAAGAGCGTCGAAACAATGTCGGAGAGTCTCCCAGGGCCCGACGCGTGAAGACCCTAGAGTTCCAACACTTTCTGGCGCGCGAAATTATTTCTGGCGCTCAAGGCTAAAGCAGGTTGAAACATCAGAAGATTCCGCGAGGAACTGTGCGGCGGGGCCTCTATGTTCTCGATCTCGTGCTGGAGCTGCAGGCCCACGTCGTGGCTCTCGCGCAGGGGCGTGTCCTGGCGGGACCCCCCGTCGGGCTCGCCTCCCTTCTTTGACCTCGTCGTCGTCGTCGTCCTCCTCCTCCTCATCCCTCTCCCCTCCACCTCCTGCTCCTTGCCTTCGTCCTCGCCATCCTCCCTTTTCCCTCATCCCCATCCTCATCCTCCTCCTCCTCCTCCTTCTCTTCTTCCTCCTCCTCCTCCTTCTCCTCCTCACTCCCCTCTTCTCCTCCCTCCTCACTCCCCCATTCCACCTTCCTCCCATCACTACTCCATCATTCCTCCCCCCTCCCTACAATCACTCAATATGAACACTACGACTTCTCTCCTTACAGCGCCCCTCTGTATAACCATCACTCCCGCAAATG
>CAUYUJ010016080.1:47089-129589 GCA_963575745.1 Prorocentrum cordatum | reverse complement strand
CACAAGCGCCATTCGTTCCGCCTTCCAATGAGACCAACAGCGTCGTGCAGTAGCATTGTCGTCACGACAATAAACAGCAGCAGGCTGAGCGCGCACACTTGAGAGACGCGAGAGACGCTGGACAGCTGCGGCCTCGGAGCAGAATCGTCGCCGCATTCGCTGGCGACAAACGTTCCGTCAGTCATCATCACGCCTCATTGTCAGAAACTCTGCTGGGGCCCCTAGCACGCTGATCGCGCCCAGTGCGCTGTCAATGCGGGCGCCGCCGAACACCTTCTTCCAATCCAGGGGGACAAGACTAACGCGGTCATTCATACTTGCCACCGCCAATTCTACGTCGCGCCTCGCAGCGTAAATGGGGCGCTCCTTACTGCGCCCAGCCCAGATGCCAAACTAGTTTCGCCGCAGCTTCTAACCGCTGCACGCCGAAACTGAATCTGCGCGGCGCAGAGGCGATGGGCTCAATACGAAAAACGACGCGCGCTCAATCCTCGAAGTCGGCGCAACAATTTGAAGCAAAAGCGCGCGACGTTAATGCGACGGCCTCGCCACGGCATAGAGCGGCCCAGAATCCATCCAACTACTTATGCCAGGTTCGAACGAACGCACGCGGCGCGCGGGCTAAAAGGCCGCTTGGAAAACGGTCCACCGCGCACCCCTGAAACTGGCGCTGACTGTTGGTGCGAATTCGCGCGGCTGGCGCTTGGGAAATCGGATGATGATACGTACTTTTCAGCGCCGGTGAGGCCCCATCTGCGCGGGGCAAAAGCGGCCACGGGTGCGAAAATATCCATCTCTGGCCCGCGCCTCAAGCAGTTCAGCGCTGACGCGCGCGACGCTGGCAGAACATTGCAACGGGCGCGGCCGCTTAACGGTCCGAGGCGTCGCTAGGCCGAGGGGGCCCGAGAAAGGATGCAAAACGAAGTCTGCTTCTTCGCCTGTGACAGGCCCTGTTCCGGGGCAAGTCGCCCGCCAGGCCCCGTGCCAAAGCGATCCGCCGATGCGAGATATAGGCGACCTGGCTTTCCGTCTCCGACTTCGGTCGCAGAGAGTGCACGCCGCACCATCAAATCGGAGACAGGCTGACGAAGAAAGGCGTCCGTCGGCACATCAGCCAGTGCTCATTCTGTCAAATGTCCATTGTGCCAAAAATGCCCCCCTCATAATGTCGATGCTTTCGATTCACGCCAGCACCCCCTGACTAGGGGCGCCAGTTCTCGGGCCGCCTCGGCGGGGCCTCGGCGGCGGCGGCTCGCGCGACGCCTGCCCAGGCGCGATCCTGGGCTTTATCGTTGCATGGTCAGGGCCTCTGGCGAGCGCCCGCCCGCGGCCCACGGACTGCTTCGAGCGTTGAACCCACGCGAATTCCCGAACACGGCCGTCTCAACATAACATTGGTCCTGGGCTTCCTGTCTGAAGGATAAGATGGCGGGGCGCGGGTCCACGGGCGCGCCTGTCCGCGGGCGCTTCGGCCGCGGCGCCGCCCGAACCGCTGGGCCCGCCAACACTCACCAAATCATAGCGGCAGGAGACTTATCAGAGGGTGGCGTGGACAGACTGCGCCGAGGTTCATTCGCAGCCAGGAGCAAGCAGCAGTCGCATCGCTCACGCTGCCGTCGAAGTCGTCGTCAGCGCAGAATTGCGCAATAATCCCCGCGCCCGGCAGCCCCCGCCAGGGCGCGGCGGGCGCGGGGGCTGTGGCGGAGACGCCCCGTCGGAGGACTCGCAGGGGGCGTTGCAAGCGCCGGGAAGCTTGCCCGTGCCTGATGGCGTTGAGGCGTGGCCCTCTGGCTTTCGTTTCGGCCGCTGACCATCTGCCGGCAAAGCAGTGGCCTCTGCCGTCGCCGCTGCGTCGCGCGACTCGGGAGCTCCGAGGGCGGCGCAATTCTCGGGGCAGCCCTGTCGCCAGTCCTGATCGGCAACGGGTTGGCGTCGCCGGCAGTGATTGTCGGCTTCGCGGATCCGTCGCCAGTGTCAATCGAAGGCGGCGTCGGAGGCTCAGCATGGCCGTTGACTGCGGGCCGTCGCGGAGCCGTCGCGTCGTCGGTCTCGCCGCAGGTGCTGTCGCTGGTCTTGCGGTCGGGTTCGGCTGGCCCCAGCTGGCCCAAGAAGCGGTCGCGCTGCTCGAACTCGCCGCCCAGCTGGGTCGGCGCCGCGAACATACGACCCTCGTCGCAGGGCCGGCAAGGGCCGGTGGATTCCCCGCGCGGCCCATCCGCAGGGGCCCAGTTGGGCGAGCCCCCCGGGACGCTGTCTTCGCCCGCGCGCCGCACACTCTGCGCAAAGGCGCACGGCGCCTCAATCTCCAAGGCCCGTCAGGAGCACCGATCCCGCGCCCGCCCAGGCGCAAGCAGGCTGTCCGTGAACAAGCTGTTCTCGCGATCCGCAAACACGATGACATGATCATGTTGCGACGAGATGGTCCACGGCAGTCAGGCGCCCCCGTAAACTATTCAGCTCTCGCTCGAAGCTAAACATCGCTTGCTCAGCGGAGTCAAAAAAACTGGGAGACGCATTCAATCCGCCTCGGGGCCCTTCGAAACACGCGCGCTTGGCCAGACTGCAAGCCCGCCGGTGCTCGCGCGCATTGACCCAGAGGACCAACGATTGCAAGTGTTCGCGTGTTCAAGTGTTCGAGCGTTCGTTTGTTGAGCCTTTATGTTTCCCGGCCTAGGTTAAATTTTCAAGTGTTAGCGTTTTGTTTCAAGTGTTCAAGTGTTCAAGGTTTCAAGTGTCCAAGTGCTATAGAATTGGGATGTGCACGATATGCCGGCGTTTTTTTAAGCATTGCTTCCGTGCTATTCAGTTCATCAAGTTACCACGAGATGTTCACGTTTTATTTCGACGCAATGCAACGCAATACAACGCAATGGAACGCAATGCATTGTTTCACTCAAGAATTCTTGCGGCGCGACAACCAGAAAGAAGAGGATCTTGATTTCACGTTTTCTTGTTCCACCAGATGCAATCGTTGCGCACATTCCCGCAACCATTTGCCACGCGTCCGCCAATGTCACGAACGCAGGCGCGGCAACTATAATGGGCCTCCATGGTCCGAGCGCACGGCGGCCTTCGACGCCGCGCGAACAAAACACGGTTCGCGACTTGTCGCGCGAGCACCATGCGTTAATATTAAAACGGCGGTTCGCGACGCCGCGCGCGCCAAGGATACGTTTCGCGCCGCGCCGCGCGTGCACCAAAAACAATTGTTTCTTCTTTCTCCTCCCCTCCTCCTCGCGTGATGCTGCCTGCTGCTCCTCCTCCTCGAGCTCTTCCAGATCCTCCCTCCTCATCCTCTTCCTCATCCTCACCCCCCCCCTCCTATACCTCCTCCTTCTCCTCCTTTTCATATATCCTCCTCCTCCTCCTCCTCCTCCTTTCCCTCCTCTTCCACCTCCTCTTCCTCCTCATCCTCACCGTCATCGCCCTCCTCTCCATCGTCCCCCTCTGTCCCCTCATCCGTCTTCTCCTCCTCCTTCTCCTCCTGCCGTCATCGTCCTCTTCATCCTCCCTGTCATCACGGTCCGCCTCATCGCCCTCTCCCTACTTTTCTGCCCTCTCGTCCGCGTTCTCCTCATCTTTCTCCTCCTCCTCCTCCTCTTCCTCGTCCATTGGCCCGTTGTTCCCCTCGATCATCCGTCTCCTCCTCCTCTTCCTCCTCCTCCCGTTCCTCCTCCTCCTCCTCCTCCACTCGCCCCCGTGCACGCCCCCTCCTCACCCTCCTTCTCTTCTTCTTCCTCCTCCTCCTCCTCCTCCTCGTCACCATCTTTCCTGTCAGTCCTCCTCCTCTCCCTCCGTCGTGCGTTTGTTCGTTGCCACCGCCCCTCGCGTTCGCTTCCCGTTGATTTTGGAAGGCGCGCCGATTTCGTAGTTAAGTTAGTGTTCGGGCTCAATCATCACAGGGAGGCTCCCCAGGATATCTGCCTGACAGCGCTGGTACCCTTCTCACGAATCGTTGTTAAGACGGGGCGGCGGATGGCAACAGCCACATCGATATTTGCACGCGCGTGTGTTTCCTCGTTTTTGCCGCACTCGGCGGAAGAAAGCCTTGCTGTTCACTCCCTGCGCCCGTCCTTCGACGGGAACAAACATTCGAACATGACAGAAACGGGCCGTATACGGACGGGCTTTTCAGTCGGAGTCCAGCTTGGACTTGGAACTGATCCTGGAGAGAGGAGTCGAGCGGCGTACCGAATTTTCCCTGGCTGTATCCCAAAGGAGGGCCCGAATTTTCCCTGGGGGCATCCCAAAGTCTCCTCAGGGCCCGAGTCTTACATGGCGGCAGGCGCCCTAAAGCAAATGAACACAGCACGACGGGCGGTATAAATCCCCAGCGCCATCGTAATACAGCCAGCATCTCAAACACGTCAGGCACCGCGCTGGCAACTCATTCTGCGGATCGTTCACGGCCCCCTTGCCAGATGGAGTGGGCAGATGGAGTGGGCGGAGGAAGGAGGAGGAGGAGGAGGAGGAGGAGGAGGAGGAGGAGGAGGAGGGTCACACTTTTGCGGAGGCAAACGTGCAATTCTGCACCCCGCAGTGGCATCAGGGGTGGGAGGACATGGAGAACGAGGAGGAGGAGGGGGAGGAGGAGGAGGCGCTAGGAGGAGAGGGGAGGATGAGGAGGGATGGAGGAGGAGATGAGGAGGGGGGGGGGGGGGGGGGGGGGGGGGGGGGGGGCTCTCGAGGGAGGAGGAGGAGAAGGAGTAGGAGGAGGAGGAGTGAGAAGGAGGAGGAGGAAGGAGGGAGGAGAGGAGGAGGAGGGGGAACAGGAGGAGGGGGAACAGGAGGAGAGGAGGAGGAGGAGGGAAGGAGGGGAGGGGGAGGAGGAGGAGGGGAGGAGGAGGAGGAGGAGGAGGAGGAGGAGGAGAGGGGAGGAGAAGGGGAGGGCGGATGAGAGGGAGGAAGCGGAGGAGGAGGAGGAGGAGGAGGAGGAGTAGGGGGAGAAGGAGGTGGATGGAGCGATCCAGGAAAAGGAGGAAGCTTGGTGGGACAGGAGGGGGAGGAGGTGGAGGAGGAGGTGGGAGGGGGGGAGGGGGGGAGGAGGAGGGGGGGAGGGAGGGGAGGAGGAGGAGGAGGAGGAGGAGGAGGAGGAGGAGGAGGAGGAGGAGGGAGAGGACTCTGGAAAATAGACGCATCACAGGATATTGGACACACATCCTGGATGAAGGCGTCAAGTGCATTGTTCGCAAGAGCTCTTCGACCTTTTCGCTCCCCAGGTGCCTCCCTCGAGACCCAGGAACTTCAGACATAGATTGGGGCGAGGGGGGGCGGGAGCGGATGGGGGAGTGCGGTGGGAGAATAGAAGTGGCATGAGAGGGAAGGGCGCAGGAAGGAGAGGGAGGGGAGGCGGGGATTGAGGGAGGGAGGGGGAGAGGGATTGGGATGGAGAGATCTCCCAGGATGTGCTTAACGCCTTCATCAAGCCTTCTCCCAGGATGTGCTTAATGTTGGGACGCCGAAAAGGTGGAAACGCCAAAATCTCTCCAAAACCTCAGGAAAAAAAAAAAAAACAATGATTTGTGCCTCTTGGGGCCCTCCTGGGGCCGCTTGGGGGCCTCTTGGGGCCCTCTGAGGGCCTGTTGGGGGCGTCTTGGGGTCTCTTTGGAGCCTCTTGGGGACTCCTGGGGTCTTCTCAGGGCCGAGAGCTCGGAATGTTGATTCGTGTTCCCCCCTGGGACCTCTCTCTCTTGGGGCGTTCTTGGGGCCTTCTTGAGCCGTCTTGGAGGCCGCTTGGGCCATTTCGGTGCCCTATTGGGACGTCTTGGAGCCCTCTTGGGGGCCTCTTGGGCCCTCTTAGGGCGGTCTTGGGACCCTTTGTGCCGTCTAGTTGTTTCGGGAAGCCGAAAAGGTGGAAACGCAAAAATCTCTCCAAAACCTCAGGAAAAAAAGCAATGAATTGTGCCTCTTGGGGCCCTCCTGGGGCCGCTTGGGGGCCTTTGGGGGGCCCCCCCTCCTCCCCTCCTCGTCCAGCGAGCGGAACTGACGCACATAATCCTCGAGTGTCGTACGATCGAGGGTCATACTCCTCGTGAAGTAAAGAAGCTATGAGGAGGTGGATGAAATCGTGGGCCGAAAAGCTAGCCACGGTGCGCAGAAGCCAGCCGCAAGCGCCGATTATGTTAGCACCTCAGCGTTGCTGCCATCACGTCGTTTTTTTGACTGATCCTAGTCCAGACAGCCCGCCGCAGGCGATGATTTCAACTTATTGCTCTTTGCAATATTTGCTCGTTCTGTCTTTTGTGCGCAATTGTGCTGTTTGTCTGTCTCTCTGTCTGTCTGCCTGTCTTTCGTTCTGTGCTTCTGTCTGTCCCCAATAGATCTCTCTCTCTCTGTCTCTCTCTCTCTCTCTCTCTCTCTCTCTCTCTCTCTCTCTCTGTCTCTCTCTCTTTCTCCCCTCTCCCCTCTCCCTTCCTTCTAGCCCCTCTCCCCTTCCCCTTCATCGTCCTCTCCTCCTTCTAGCCCTCCGCTTGGTCCTCCTGTATGTTAGTTGTTGAAGGGAGTGGGGTGGTGTGTGTGTGTGTGTGTGTGTGTGTGGGCGTGCGTGGGCGTTTGTGCGTCTGTGTGGGAGCGTGGGGTTGGTGGTGGGGTGGGGGGTGGGGTGGGGTGGGGGTGGGGCGGGGGTGGGGGGGGGGGGGGGTGGCCGGGGGGGAGGGGGGGGGGGAGAGGGGGGGGGGGGGGGGGGGGGGGGGGGTCGAATGCCGCTCTCCGCCCTGCCCGCCTTCGACGACCTGCAGAGCATCAACCTCGGTCGAGGCGAGCCCCCCCGAGCCAAGCAGGGGGAAGAGGGGGGGGGGCAGATGGAGGAGGAGGAGGAGGAGGAACGGGAGGAGGAGGAGGAGGAGGAGGAGAAGGAGAAGGAGAAGGAGGGGGATGAGAGGAAGGAGAGGGAGGAAAGGGCAGCAGTCAGAACAGTTTTGGTGAGCGTCAGGGCGACTGGTTGGAACCCCATGCCATACTATGAATTCCCCCCGCCGTCTATTGCGGCTCATGGGGCGCAAGCTCTCGGGCGGTGCATTCCAGCATCGGCGTCGAGAGGGGGCGAGGGGGGGGTACAGGTCTGGTCATGGGTATACCTTGCTTTTCTTATACGTACTTCTTACATCCCACGGCAATCTACGTTAACACGGGGAGCGGTTCACACTATAACGGCCGTCGCCGATGCGCCAATGCCGAGGTATGATTGCAAGTCGAGGCGGCTGAACATACCTTTCTCGTACCCAGCTGGATGAGATGATTCGGCCAGCGCACACAACAGAGAATTGAGCGTCTCATCCGTGAAAGTCGCGTACATGCGAGGGTGCCCAAAGTGTTTGATCCTGTTGGGGAAGTCTCACGCTTATCGACTGATCCCCTGTTGGATTGCCCTCTGCTCCTCTTCCTCCTCCTCCTCGTCCTCTTCCCCCCTCTGTCCTCCTCGCCGCTCCCCGTGCTCTTGTCTGCCCGTACTGCTGATGCTGCTGCTGCTCTTCCTGCTCCTCTTCCTCTTCCTCCTCTTCCTCCTCCTCCTCCTCCTCCCCCTCCTTCTCCTCCTCCTCCTCCTATATCCTCTGTCTCCCCTGCTCTTACGCGCCGCCAGGTGGTCAAGAGCGCGGGCGGGGCTCTGGGCCAGGAGCCGATCGCCCGATGACGCCCACCCCCTCTCTGGAGCCAGGGGGCGTTAGGGCCAGGGCGGGCGAGAAGGATGGGGAGGGGAGAAGAAGGGTCGGGGAGACGGAGGGGGGAGGGATGGTGGAATGGAGGGGAGAAGGGGGAGCAGGACGGGAAAGGGAGGAGGGGTGGAGCAGGGGGAGATGGGGTGGCTGCTGTTTCGGATAATGCCCGTCCTCTCTGTAAGATGCCACATGAGATGGTGTTTAGGTTTATACGGCACCTCCGCCAACTCGAGAAGGACGAGGTGTTTCAAGCATAAGGTCTCCAGCTCCATGCACTGGCCTAGGCTAGGTACATCTGGTAATACTTGAAGGAGCCTGTGCCACTGAAACAGATGCGAGGAACACTCCTGCAAAGAACGGCCACTTGACACCACATGTGCGCGCTTAGGAATGAAGGTCGTGGCGACAAATTCAAACATCCACGATGATTCGGCCGCCTTCAATGACATATCCCCTCTCTTTGTGGCGTTACCAAAGATGCCGACAGTCGGATTGGAAACTTCGACGGGGCGCCGACCTTTCGCCCGTTGCTCCTGGCACCACTCAGAATACCCCAAGATAAACATATCGAAAGCAATGCTTTGCCGTGTTGTCTTGTCCAGATGTTGGTTGACAATGTCATGACATTCGGGGGTCCTCCAGAACGCCTCGAGTATGATTGAGTGGAACACACCCAAGCAGATCGTGTGCATATAATCGATTGCCAGAGAACCCGAAACTGTTAGCCCAGCGATGCCGCCAAGAAACGGGACACGGTAGTTACACAATGTTTGTTCGCTCGGGCGCCAAAATGATATCCATTGGGGGTATTTCATGACGGCGAACTGTGCTATGTCTTGAAGGCCAGTTTGGGCCCTGAGTACATCCCCTGGTTGAAGAGCTGCGCTTCTACCATTTAGCTGCGGCGCTGCACTTGACACCGTAAGGCCCTTGCCCCTCGAACGCCTGTTGAAATAGAAAGATGCTTGTTCCACGAGCTTGTCTCGATCCCGTGCCGAGCGGATGTACACCCACGCTCGGGGAGGGCAAACCATCGACGCCGAACTTGGCCAGAATCGTCCATGGCATGCCCTCCTGGCTAGGCTGGGAGGGCGCACGCATTGCTCTTGGACGAGTTTGGCACAACATCGGCGGCTACAGTTTGCAATCCCCGACATACCTCTGCCTGTTCACAAGCCCTGCGGTGCGCCCCGCAGTCGCGACATGTCCAGGGTTGTGCTGGAGACCGCAGCGCGCTGGGACGCGTGTTATATGCACGCGGCTGGAGCATCACTCGCATTTCCTTCATCCTCCTGTTTTTCCTCTTCCTCTTCCTCCTCCTCATCCTCATGCTCATCGCGATCATGTGTTCCTCCTCCTCCTCGCGGTCCTGTTTTCCTCCTCCTCTTACTTATCCTCTTCCTCTCCGCCCTTTATCGTGCTTCCCCCCTCCTCCTGCTCCTACTCGATCGCCGTGCTCACCATTGCTGTAAAGTTTTTTCGCGTGCTCATGTTTGTAAGTCAATGCTCCGTCGTTTCATCATTGCACCCTCCGCCTCTTAGAGCGTTTCATCGTTTCTGCTGCTCGCTGCTTCTTATATTCGCTTAGCTTCCGTATCATCCCGTTTGCCGTCTATTCGACCTTATTTGAATTTCCTCGCTCTTGGTACCCAACTCACCTGCGCCGCCATTTCTTCCACCACATCCTCCTTTATCGTTCCACCCGTGGGGCTTAAAATCCAGGCAATTGGACCCCGATCCGAAAAAAGACAGCGTTGCATGCGACTTGAAATTCAAGAGAACTGGCGCGAACGATCGGTGGGCTAAATGTTGGCAGCCCCCCCGTTTCGTCGTTCCTCCTCCACGCCCACTTGAAGTCGCTCATCGTCTTCCCTCTTCCCACCGGCTCCGAGAGGACGAAATTGGCTGGCTTCTTCAAGGCCACCTGCCCGCACAGAGCCCTAGCGCGAGGGGGGTGGCCGGTCAGGGGCAGGGGAGGAGGAGGAGGTTACATGCGGAAAAAAAAAAAAGAGAGTCCTGTATTGATGCCACGCTTCCCGCGGAGCGTCGCATAGAGGACACGGGCGCGCGCTGCGAGACCAAGAGGGCAAGCCGAGGGACTGGCACACGCCCTCCCAGTCCAGCATCAAGTAAATGATGGCAGCCTTCACGCCCATCGATTGACCAGCCAAGTCCCGTCGCGCTCCGTCGGTCGATTCCCAGGCGGCACCGTCTGGCTTCGCGAGCGGGAACGAGCCCTCCGCGAGAGCTTCGGTGGACCACTGAATGAAATTGTCCAGGCACCAAAAGCTGCAGCGGCCTTGACAGCCGCACTTGCACTTCATATGCTTTCTATACACAATTGAAATGTGCCTGACTCCCGTCAAGACGTTGATCAGCGTGACTACAAGCTGGCTTTTAGTCCTGCCTCTTGCTGCTGCGCCGCCGTACTGGGCTCCGTCGATGAAGATGGCACAGGGCACGACGAGCTCGCCATCGACTGCTGACTGCACCACCTGGTGCTGAGTAAAAGCTGGTGGCCAACTTCGAGCAGCTAAAGCGTTTTTCATCTGGGCCCTGGACGTGTCAGTCCTGAAGACCTCCTCATGGAGCAGCTCGTGCATGGGCCGAGCCTCCACGTCCACGAGCACGCGCCTCCTGGATTTGTGGCTCTGACAGGGCACCTTCAGCGGGATGACATCTACTTTGCAAACGTTGAGCTTCTGTATCTGCTCATCGATCTTCCGCTGAAAATGGCCAGTTGGAGACCCGCGAGGCAGTCCCCACTCGCGCAGTTCATCGAACTGCGCGCCCGATCTCCAAGCCTCGTACGATAGTTCGCCGAAAAGTTTTGCTGTTATCTCGCCTCGACTGCATGCGGATTGCAATGTAATGAGAAGCGCCTTGCCCGCTTCCCGCTGTCCCTCATTGGACGGCCTCTCGTGTTTCGTTCTCTTGCGTTTAGCGGGAAGCATCGGCACGAGAAATAGCTTGAGTCAAAATGACTGCACTACAGCATTGATTGGGGGGATACGAAAAGGAGGAGGAGGAGGAGGAGGAGGAGGAGGACATAGCTCGGGTGATACCGAGCATTGAAGTGGATTGGGCGAGCACCAGATGCTAAGGAGAGAGCTGGATCAGGTCGGAGGCCGCGCGAGGAGGAGGATATTAGAAGGGGAGGGGCAGCAGCAGCCGCAGGAGCAAAAACGCATGGGGATGTGGAAGCAACGAGGAGGAGGCCTCCTCCTCCCCCTCCTCCTTCTCCTCCTCCTGCCCCCCCTGCTCTTCCCATGTTCTCCTCCTGCTCATCCTCATTCTCCTCCGAAACAGCTGAAAAGTTGACCAGGCGAATTTTCATAATCTGCCTGATCATGTGTTTACGCGTTTTCTCATGGCTCCCTTCCTCACCTCATACCCCTATCCACCATTATTCCACTTCCTCCTCCTCCTCCTCTTCCTCCTCCTCCTCCTCCTCCGCATCATCCGCGTCCTCTCTTCCCTCATTCCCCCTCCCCCCTCTCTTCATTTACCTCAGGTCCTTCTCATCCTCCTCATATTCCTCCCCTTCGTCGACCTCCCGCCCTCCTCCTCCATTCCTTCCCCCCTGCCCTCCTCCCCTCGCTCCCTCACTCACGTTCTGAGGTCGACGCGTGAGGGCACCGCCGAAAGAGGACCCCAGCACGATGGGAAGCAGAACCACAGGGGTTCACCAGGGGGCGTGGCAAAATGAGGGGGGGGGTCCTCCTCCTCCGTCCCCCCCTCCCCAGCAGCGCGATACATTTAACCCCCCTCAGCAGCATTTTGGCGCGAGCGCCCTGGAGGGACCCAGGGAGGCTTCTCGGCGCTCCGTCCTCCTCCTCATCCTCCTCGAATCCTCATCCTCCTCCTCCTCCTCCTCCTCGTCCTCGTCCTCGTCGTCGTCCTCCTCATCCTCCTCCTCCTCCTCCTCCTCCTCCCCACCCCTCTATTCCTCCTCCCTCCTCCATTCTTCCTCCTCCTCCTCGTCGTTCGATCTCGATCCTCGATCCTCGATCCTCCTCCTCCTCCTCATCCTACTCCTCCTCCTCCTCCTCCTCCTCCTCCTCCTCCTCCTCCCCCTCCTCCTCCTCCTCCTCCTCCGCCTCCTCCTCCTCCTCCTCCTCCTCCTTCTCCTCCTCCTTCTCCTCCTCCCCCCTTCCTCTTCAACCTTAACTCCTCTCACATGGCCCGCGTTCTTTGGCCGACGCGTGCGGGGGTCACTCCCAAAAGAGGACCTCAAGGGCCCGTCCAAGGGTTTTAAGGTGGCGACTCGCGATTATCAACGCAAAACAAGCGGGGGTGTTCTTTGAAGCATACGATTTGGGAAGTTCAGCCCTTGCAAACGATCACGCGCAGGCAATCATAGGGCTCGCACCAATCAAACCGAGCAGACTCAGCAACCTTCAGCAACTCCTCAGCAAGTTCAGCAACTGGGCTCAGCATCGAAAACCCGGTTAGTTATCAGGTTTCGAGGCTCCGACTCAGCAACCTCAGCAACTGGGGACTCAGCAAGTGCTCAGCAACTTTTCTGGGCTCCGTGGCGAGCCAAGATAGTAGATTTCTCGCTCCCGATCGGCAGTGCGAGCGTTGAATGGCGTGCCGACGGTGCCAAAAAAGAACAGAGCGTCTCAGAATTGCAGCTCTGCTGTGCCAAAAAAAGAACAGAGCGTCTCAGAATTGCAGCTCTGCTGCGTCCCCTTGCCAAGCGCTAGTGCGGTCGAGCTTGTGTATCACCCTCCTGTAGCTCCTCCTTCTCATCCTCCATCCTCGGGCAGGTCGGAGCGCAGGCGCCCCGAGCAGCAGGACCTCTTAAAGATCGGTCCTCGCAATCCACCTGGCCCAGTCGAGGCCGCTCGCACAGGTAGCACTGGCCTGCATAGAAAAAGAAACGCTCTACTTGCTCCTCTTCGACTTTTTCGAAGCCGATTCCTGCTCTACCTCATTCTTGCGCTTCTTGGTCTTCTGCTCGTGCATGATGCGGACCCGCTCGCACGCGTCGTCGAGATCCGAGATCCGCTCCTGCGCGGACGCTCCATGTGGCTTCCTCCGTCATCCTCCCCCTATGCTCTCCTCCTGCTCCCCGGCCTCGCTGCGGCTCTTCCTCTCCTGGCCTCCTCCTCCTCCTCCTCCTCCTCCTCCTCCCTCCCTCCTTCTCCTCCCTCCGCCTCGCCCTCCTCCCCTCCTCCTCCTCCTCCTCCTCCTCCTCCTTTTCCTCCTCCTCCTCCTCCTCCTCCCCCTCCTCCTCCTCCTCCTCCTCCTCCTCCTCCCCTCCTCCCTCGCCGTGCGAGTCCTTCAACGTCGTCTTCATCTCCTCGTTCGCGGCGATGGTGTCCTTGGACTTCATCTGCTCCTTCACCTGGAGGCGGCCGCTGGCGGGGCGCCAGGGGGAAGAAGGGGCAGAGGGCGAGGGGGGGGAGAAAGATCGAGGACCAGGAGGGGATTTGGGGAGGAGGAGCGGCAGGGCAGTGGAGGAGGAGAGGGAGGAGGAGGAGGAGGAGGAGGAGGAGGAGGAGGGAGAAGGAGGGGGAGGGATCCAGAGGAAGAGGAGGAGGGGGCAGGAGGGAGGAGGAGGAGGAGGAGGAGGAGCAGGAGCAGGAGCAGGAGCAGGAGCAGGAGCAGGAGCACCTTGCTGATCTGCGTCTGCGCGAGCAGTAGCTGCGCCAGCGTGTTATTGCCGAAGCACTTGTTGACCCTCCTGAGCGCTTTCGTGATCATGCCGACGACGTCCTTGCAATTCGCCCACGCCCACTGGTTGCCCTCCACAGGAGACTGGATCAACGTCTCCAATTTTTCTGCCGCCGTGATGCTCATCTGTGATGATGTGATGAACCTCCTCGCCTGGCTCAGGGCGACCGTCTCAGGCGGGGTCGCCTTCGGCTTCTTGGGCGGGCGTTGTGGCTCGGGAGCAGGCTCAGCCTCAGTGTCGCCATCTGCCAGTGCGGGCGTGCTGTCCTGTTGGGTGACGCGCTGCCACATCTGCTTGAATCGGTCCTTGTACTCCAGCCTGAACTTCAAGAACTTCACTGACCCATTCTGAGGATCGGCCTGTATGTACGGGTAGCCCAGCTCGATGCATTGGACGCACGTCTGGCGACAATCTGCGATTGTCTGGGGGTCTTCTTGGCCTTTCGGCCCCCCCCTCAACGTACAGCATCCTCATGAAGCCCATGAGCTCTCCTGTCTCGATCCACTCTTGCGAGTGCTCCTCGACCGTGCGGCGGAACTCCTTGATCTCATTCGGAAACGTTTCCTCCATCCACTTTCTCTTGAACGCCGCCTTGTTGATGCAACCCTGCCACTCTAGATTCAGCTTCCTGCCGTAGTCCGAGTTCTCCTTTCTCGCCCTGTAGAACTTGTTCCCAAGAGCCGACCGCATGTCGAAGTTCCAATCGTCGGACATCAGCGCCTGTGCGAGCTCTGTCTGGGCGGCCTCCCCCCACTGCCCCGCAGTCTCCTGCTTCCTCTGAGCCAGCTGCTGCAACGCGGCCCTTCGCGCGTCCTCTCCGCCAGGTGTCCCAGCGCTTGTAGCCGTGGAGGCCCGTCGTGGATCCCTTGTCGGACTTCTCCTTGGCGCGCACTGCAGCGAGGAGCTCGGTCTGGGCGGCGAACGCCGCGCTCTTCGGGGGGGTCCCACCGTCGAGCATCACGGCCCTCGGGAGGAGAGCGAGAAGGGGGTGGAGGACGAGGGGGAGAAGGAGGAAGAGGAGGAGGAGGAGGAGGAGGAGGAGGGGGGGAGGAGGAGGAGGAGGAGGAGGAGGAGGAGGAGAGAGGAGGAGGAGGAAGAGGAGGTAGGAGGAGGAGGATCGAGGAGGAGGAGGAGGAGGATGGAGGAAGACGACATCAGCACGACAAACTTAAAGCTTACAGTTGTAGTGCCAACCCATTTGGAATATCGATCGTGGAGCCGTCTGCGTTCTGGTGGCGGTGTGCGTGTGTGTGGGGTTGGGTGTAGGGGGAGTGGGTGGTAGGTGGGGGTGGGAGGTGGGCGTGGGGGGGGGGGGGGGGGGGGCGGCGTGTCCCTGCGTTTCGAGGGGCCCCGCCAGCAGCGAGCGTTTAAGCTTTGAACCTCCTCTGGGCCTCCTGGAGTGGTGCTGATCCCATTTCGGGGTAGAGGTAGCGGACCGCCCCTTCTTAGGAACTATAGGAACTAGAGGAGAAGGAGGAGGAGGAGGAGGAGGAGACGGGGGGGAGGTGGAGGAGGAGGAGGAGGAGGAGGAAAAGGTGAGGAGGAGGAGGGGGAGGAGGAGAAGGAGGAGGCAGCATCAGCAGCAGCAGGAGCAGCAGCAGCAGCAGTGCGGCGAGCACGTAGCCTGTCGCTGCAGCTCTCCATCACAGGCGTGTGGATGCCGCTGCTGGCCGCTGCCGCTGAACCTGGGGCACTGCTGCCGCGCTGGCTGCGCGCGGTGGATCTCGCTGAGCGCCTGGCCGCGCGAGCCTCCTCCGCTGCCGCCAAAGCTTTCTTAAGTGCGTCGACGTCTGGGTCCCAGCTCTCGTCGTCGGATGACACGAAACCCGTGCCCCAGCCCTCCTGCGGCTCACGCTTTGACAAGCGGCGCTGCTCGGCGACCCCGACGGGCTCGGCGAAAAGGGCCAAGTCCACCCTCGAGCGGCCGCGCCGAAGGGTCTCCTTCCTGGCGACCGCGCCTGCAAGCGGGCTAGCCGCGCCGCGGGTCGGCTGCTTCGGGCTGTCTCCTTGGCTCGACTTGCCCCTGAGCCGCCTCCTCGGCGGCGGGTGCTGGCTCTGGCTCTTGGGGCTCTTGGAACGGCAGCTCGGGGCACGGCTGCCAACGTGTTCTGCCAGCTCTGGCGGGCTCCTCGAGCGCGCGGCGGAGTCCCCTTGGCTCCTCGGGCGTTGGCGTGGCCCCCTTGGCTTCTCGGGCGGCGGCAGGCTGGCGCGCCTCTGCCTGCTCGGCGGCTCTGGAGGCGGCAAGCTTGCGCTCCTCTGCCTGCGCCTCGGGCTGCGCTCCTCGGCCGCTGCTGACCTGCGCCTGGCGCGCGCTGGCGGCCTGGCGTCTGCTGGCGAGGGGCGGTGGAGCCTCGCCCTGGGTCCAGGTGGCTGATCCTCAGCGCTCGAGCTCCTCGCCGGGCTGCGCGAGACGCTCGGAAAGCCGCGCAGCGCCTTGCTGCTCGGCGCCCTGCTCGGCGCCCTGCCTCGCGTGCTCGGCGGCGGGCTCGGCGACGGCGGCGGGCTCCGCGGCGGCTGCGGGCTCCGTGGCGAGCTCGGGCTGCTCTCGAGCCGCCGACGCCGACGATGCGGCAGCGGCGCTGCACTCTCAGCCTCGGGTGCGGGCTGTTGCTCGTCAAGGCTGCTGTCCTGCACCTCGATAGCGGCGCCCTCGGGCGGCTGCTGGGCCTGCGGGGAGTCGGCAACATCGATCTGCCTCGCCAGTTCCGCGTCCTCTTGCTCCTCGGGTAGGGGGGCAGGCGGATCAAAAACTCATCTTCTTCTTCCTCCTCCTCCTCCCCCTCTTCCTCTTCCTCTTCGTCCTCCTCTTCTTCCTCCTCTTCCTCTTCTTCCTCCTCGTCATCCTCCTGTCCCTGCTCCCACCCCGTCCTTCCTCCTTCCTCCACCTTCTCCTCCTCCTCCTCCTCCTCCCCCCCCCCCTCCTCCCCCCCCTCGCCCGCGCTCTCGCCCCCGCCCTTCTATAGGACGGACGGATGGAGGGGGGGGAGGAAGAGGAGGGGAAGGAGGAGGAAGAGGAGGAGGAGGAGGAGGAGGAGGAGAAGGAGGAGGGGAAGGAGGAGAAGGAGAAGGAGCAGGAGCAGTTAAAAGAGGCCCCGATCTCCCTCTGGATGCGCTCGAGCTCGATGACCTGCTGCTCCATGCTTCCAGCGTCGGGCAAGCTCGCGAAGACCATCCCGCCTGGCGCGGGGCGTGGGGGCATGTGGGGGGCAGCAACTGAATGGAGAGCAGCGCGGAGGCAAGGAGGATGAGGGGGGAGAAGGACAAGTGGAGATGATGAGGGATAGGAGAGGGGCAGGGGATCCGAGAAGGAGAGAGAGGATACTGACGAGGTCAAGGGGAGCCGAGAAAGAGGCAGGAGCAGGAGGGGGAGAACGAGGGGGGAGGAGGAGGAGGAGGAGGGGGAGGAGGAGGAGGAGGAGGAGGAGGAGGAGGAGGAGGAAGAGGAGGGGTGAAGGAGGACAAACCGAAGAGGAGGAAACTCAAAGAAATGTTGAAGACGTTTGGATCTCGAGGAGGAGGAGGTGAACGTCGGAGCAGGCAGAAATGGGTCAGCCATCCCTTCTGACTCTCCCCAGCTTCGTTTCTCCCTCGATCCTTCCCAATCCTCATCACACACTGCCCAATCGTCATCTTGAACTCCCCCCCCCCTCTCATTCTCTCCCCCTCCTCCCCCTGCCCCTCCTCCTCCTCCTCCTTCATCCTCCGTTCTCCTATTGCTCTCCATCGTTCTCTTCCCGATCTTGTTTTGCATTGCATCGAGTCGCGCCCGTGGTAGAAGCGGGCTACAGCACAAACGTGGCGTCGACCCTCGACGCGAGGCACGGACGGCAGAGGGTTCCTCCTCCTCCTCCGCCTCCTCCTCCTCCTCTGACTCTGACTCTGAACTCTGGACCCGCATCTCATGACTATTGCTTTCCTAACCCTCTCTCCTCCTCATTTCATCCACCTCCTTCCCCTCCTCCGTTCTCCTACTCTCCTCCTCCTCGATCCTCAATGGTTAATTCCTGGTCCTCCTCCTCTAATCATTACTACTGCCCCCTCATCATTTCCTCTCATTCTGATGCTATACCGCTTCATCATTGGAACTGCCCTCATCACTACGCAGAATAAGACTAACTAATCCCCTCACCTCCTCCCCCATTCCTCCTCCTCCTCCCTCCTCCTCACCTCGCGTCCTCGTTTCCTCCTCCTTCCATCCTCCTCCTCCTCCTCCTCCGCCGCCGCACGGTCCCGAGCCCTGTCCTCGTCTCCTTCCTCCCTCTCTTGCCTTTCCTGTTCCCCCTCCTTGTCCTCCTCCTCCCCCATTCCTCCGAGTTCTGACCCCGCTCTCGCGCCCACACTCACCTTCTTCTCCTCCTCCTCCTCCTCCTCCTCCTCCTTCTCCTCCTCCTCCCCCCCCTCCTCTGAAGCCCTACTTTGGCTCGAATGCGCCAGCGGCCCACCTTGCGCGGCCCACGAAGGCGTTCAGCAGGCTGTCTGGCGGCGGCGGCAGCTGCCCTGGCGCGCTCTGCGCCGTGGCTTCGATGCAAGGGGCGGCGCTCATTGGCTCGCTCACTGGCTCACTCGCTGCCGGCCTCCTCCTCTTGGCTTGCGGCGGCTCCGAGGTCTGCTTGGGCGCGGCAGCAGGGCGCTTGCTGGCTGGCTTCTTCTTCGGTTTCTCCGCCTCGGCCTCGGCGTCGATCTCCTCTGCGATGTCCTGCTCGGGGGCGTCCTCCTCTGGATCTTCGTCGTCGGGAGCTTCGCCACTGCCTCCCTCATCACCAGCTGGAGCTTCGCCACTGCCTCCCTCATCACCAGCTGGAGCTTCGCTGTCGCAGTCGTCTCCCTCATCGCTAGCTGGAGCTTCGCCGCTGCCTCCATCTGAGGCGCCGTCACCTGCACTCTCAGGATCCTCACGCGCTGCAGGCTTGATCCCAATGGCCGCCGCAGGCTTCTTGGCCACTGGAGTGCATGCAAGCTTCTTGACTTCGACGCCCTGGGACTTCAGCAGGCCATCCCTCATGATCTTCAGCTCCTGCTCCGTGGCCTTGCCCTGTGCGAATCTCTTGGCGATCTTGTTCATCCATGGAGTAGCCTCGGCCTCGTCGACGTGCTTGAACGCGAGCTGGAGTTTTTGCTGTCCGTCGACCTTGAGGACTACGCCGCACTCGACGCCTGACTTCGTGCTCGACAGGCCTTTGCGCTCCACCTTGACGTCGCCAACGGGCGAGTCCTTGTCCCTGAAGTACGCTGTTTTCCCTGCCGCTGTGACACTGGCCTTCTCCTTCTTGCTCCCGTTGTCGCCGGCAACCATCTGCGAACGCCACGCAGCCACGGTCAGCGTCGGCAACTCGGCGACGCGCCCGTCGTTCCACCGAGCCTTCATGAACCCGCCTCGGTTGGACCTGTCCTCCGTGAAGAGGTCCTTGGACGGCTCAGGCGTCTTCCCGCCAATCTTCGTGCGGAAGGCCATCCGTTGGACGGCGTCGTAGGTGATCTCGTATTTCGGCTCGCTCGCGCCGTGCTTCGGGCCCTTCTCGCGAGCGCCAGCATCAGGGGACCTGCCAACCGCTGGCGAAGGCGCGCTCGAAGAGGTCGAAGCTCCCTCGCGCAGCTTCTTGAGCCACTTCGGCGCGGAAGACTCTTTTTCCTTTCTCAGGGGGTCGTACAAGCGTCTTGTCATCGATCGCAACCTGGGGCTGAGAGAGGAGGGGAGGAGGAGGAGAAGAGGGGGAGGAGGAGGAGGAGGAGGAGGAGGAGGAGGAGAAGGAGGAGAAGGTGAAGGGGGAGGAGGAGGAGGAGGAGAAGGAGGAGAAGGAGGAGGGCATGGGCTGGGGTTTCCATGGCGTTTTATCGAACCCCCCTCCACATCGCGGACATGCTGTCGGCCCAGGACTCCTTTTTCTCCTCGCTCCAGTCCTCCCAGGCCGACTTGCTATTTGCGATGGAGAGGAACGTCCGCCTCGCCGTCTCGGGAGCAATGGCGAGGTTCGGAGCGACCGACTCCAGCTCCGTGAGCATCTGCAGATTCAATCCCTTGCGTGAGTCTGATGGGGCGCGTCGGTTGGGGTGGGATGGTCAGGGGCAGGGGCCGTTGCCCCTATAGGGGCAACGGCCCCTGCTCCTGACGGGGCCTATAGGCCCCGTCGCCCCGACCGACGCGACGCAGCAGACTCAGGCTAAGTATTGAACTTGCAATGGCCTTCCAATGCGTGGTCACGCGCTCGAGCGCCAAATTGTCGAAGCTGCCCTGGCCTGGGCTGCAGCCATGCTCGAGCCACTTCGGGCTCGAAACGCAAGGTTCGATGATGGCCTGCAGAGCATCGTGGTTCCGACACAACTGCCGAGACATCCTGAAAAAAAGCCGAAACAGCTACGTACGAAAATGGATCGCGAGCGAAGCTCGAGGGATCCAAGGCAGAGCAGGAGGACACGGAGTGGAGAGAGCCCAGTTCGGCATCTTCGCGCCTTCGCATGCCCACGCATGGCCTCGGGTGCGCGAGGCTCGCTTATCTTCGCGCCCTGTCGACTGCGATGCGTTCGGAGAATCGGCCATCCGTTCATCCTTCCTCCCTTCATCTCCCTTCTTATCTGCAGGTTGAGGCTGATGCAGGCTGAGGCCGAGGCCGAGGCTGAAGGCAGATTGAAGCTGAGGCTGAAGCAGGCTGAGGCTGAGGCTGAGGCAGGCTGAGACAGGCTGATGCTGAGGCAGGCTGAGCTGAGGCTGAGGCTGATGCAGGCTGAGGCCGAGGCAGGCTGATCGTCGTCCCGCTTTCCCCCTCCCCTCCTCTCCCTCTTACTTCTTCTCCTCCTCCTCCTCTTGTCCTCCTCGTCCTCCTCGTCCTCCTCCTCTTCCTCCTCCTCCTCCGCCTCCTCCTCCCCCCCTTCTCCTTCACCTTCTCCTCCTCCTCCTCCCCCCATCCTCCACCGCCTCCTCCTCCTCCGTCTCTTCCATCTCCCCCTCCTGATCTCGTCCCCGATCGCTCTCTCCAGCCGGCCCCGCGGCTGCAGGCCTGGCACCGCGAACGTCTCCGCGGCGTCGTCGGGCAGCGTGGACGGCGGCATTCGGCCCCCCAGGCTCGAGGCTGCCGCTAAGTGGCGCGCCGTTCCCCCCAAGACCCCCCCCCCCGAAAAACGAACGCCCTCCACGGGCCCCCCAGGGCCCCCCGACGCAGTCCAGGATCATCGTTCCCCCTGCCCCGAAAAAAGAAGATAGGCATGTTCATTAGTCGTTTGGGTTTCCTCCTCCTCCTCCTCCTCCCCCTCTTCCTTATCCTCCTCCTCTTCCTCCTCCTCCTCTTCCTCCTCCGCCTGCTTCTGTTCCTCATTGCCCCCTCCTCCTCATCCTCCTGTTCCTGCTCCTCCTGCTCCTGCTCCTGTTTCTGTTCCTGCTGCTGCTGCTCCTCGCCCCCCTCCTCCTTCTCAACCTCCCCCTCCTCCTCCTCCTCCTCGTCCTCCTCCTCCTCGTCGCCAAATCCCCATTAACTCGGGCGGAATGGCGCGCTTCCTTAGCGGCAGCCCATGCTGGGCCCCCCCCGACCCTGCGCGGAGAGAGGCAAGCCGCGGCCCAGGTTTGGGCCATGGGAGGAAGGAGCGCGAGGCGACGATGTGCAGGCAAGGCAAAGCACCCAACCCGAACTGCACAGGGCTCGCCGACCCGAATGGGCCACCAGGCGCATGAAACGAAGGGGTCCCCAATAACTCAACTTGAAACAGCTACACGGATGGAAGGCACTTGCGATTGAAAGGAACGCTCTCGCCTGGGCGCCGCGCGCATTCGTTTCATTTTTCGGCGCAGACACGGAACGATGAAGGCACATCGCGTGGATTTGTAATACAAGTGGTACCCATAATGTTGCAAATTGCAATAGCGTTGCTCATGTATGACATGAACAAAGTATAAATCATGTCATGTGATCAATGTTGCAATTTATACATACATACATATATATATATGTGTATGAACATGTGTTTGTAAACCATTTGTGTATATATATATATATATATATTCATGGTTTCATATTCAGTTATAAATATAAACGTAAATACGAATATGTATATAATATTATACAAACGTGTAAATATGTGTCATGTGTATACAATGCACACACATTGTATCGTTGCATCATATGAATGTATCGTTTCACTTGGATGAGGATTAGCGCAAGTGCTAGATCACTGGGATGAGTGTTGCAGTGGGCAGCGCCCACCAACATAAGTGTTCGATGCTGAGTGTTCAAGTGTTTCCGGGCTGCTGATGCAATTGGTGGGCCTCCGGGAGCCCGTTGAGGCGCGCGGCCTCTCCCACGTCGCCGCGCTAAGCTTAAGTCGGGCGGCCCCCCCCGCACAGGGGGATTTTCGACGAACAATGACAAATGGTCAAACAATACCCCAAACTTGTTTAGAAAGATTCAAAACATCATCCCATGACTATGCGTTGACAATTTTTGAATTTTCCCCCTGTAGAGGGACAGGCCAGGCTTAACGCTAAGCATTCAAACCCAGCTTGGCCGCGCGCCCAGCCAAGAGGCGCCCCCCAGCTGGCCACGGAACTCCGCGCAGCGCAACCTCTTGCCACTGAAGGGGGCGCGGGAAGTCATCGTCGCAGCGCAGAGTCGCCAGACTCACGGAACTCCGCAGGCCGCGCCGACGCGGCCCATGGCGCGCACGACCTTCCTGTCGAATGACGCGCCTGCGCCTCCCCGCGCCGAGCGCGGCCTCGACCAGGCGACGAATCATGCCGTCGATTCTCATGAAGCCCACCTGGTTGTGAAATGAGCGGGCGCGCACCAGCGAAGTGTCGAGCAATGCGCTTCCTCGTCGTAAGGGCTCTCGGAGTTCGGGTCATCTCTGTCGATGGTCGACCGCCAGCGCGTCTCCTGGCCCACCGGTCGAGACTCGCAAATCGGACGAAATCGATCACCCTGATCGATGCTGACCGCATCCATGGCAGGAGCTCAAGCCGAGCCTGAGATCATGGGGATCACCTACCCGCGACAGGCAAGAAATGCTCTCGCGAAGCCGCGCCCGTTGCGCCGCTCTCAAGCAGTCTTCCCGTCGGGGTCGCGGCGCGCCCGATTGTCGAGCGCTTCGCCGACCAGGGGGTGATCGGGCGCTGTCCGCCAGCGCCCCTGGCCGCCCCGCGCCGGCCGGCGCGTCGGGATGGCCCTCGCGGCGCCCTTCATCGCGCGCGCGGCGACTTCCGGCAGGCCACTACTACCGTGCGAGTCGCACCCGGCGGACTCCGCCGGCATCGCGCGCGCGCGCCCTCCAACGTGAGCGCCGCCGCCGCCGAACTCCATTGCGTCGCGCCGGGCGCCTCGTCGTCGCCCCTTAAAGATCACCTCGTGGAAGCCGCTGCCCGCGACTCCGCGCGCCAGCTCATTCGTCGCGCGCCCGTCGCGTTTCTCGCCAGAGCGGCCGCGGCTCAAAAAGCTGCCAGCCCCAGTCACGCGTCCTGCGCGACAGCGGGCTGGCCACGCGCGCCCTTGCCCCTGTCGCTCCGGCAGCCGCGGTCGCAGCCCGCCGCGGGGGCGCTGCTCTCTGGGCCGCCAGCGGCGCGACGGCGCATCCGACGGCGCCTGGCGCGGCGCCCTGGGCGCGCTCCTCGCGCTCTGCCAGCTTCGGCCAACTGGGCGCCGGAATTGCCGAGGCGCTCTCCTCGGCCTCCACCCCGCCGCCCGCGTCCAGAGGGTAAACTGCGCCGCCCCAACTCCCAGCGCGGCCTCAGGCGCGCCCAGTGCCATGCCCGTCGCTTTCAACGCAAATTGATGCGAGGAGTAGGCCCCGGAATCGCCGGCGGGAGACGCCGTCAGCCGAACCTGCCAAGGTCGTCTGTCGCCAGGAGCGCCGCGGAGTTTTCGATTACTCGGGAACGCGCGAGGAGGTTGACCGCCGCGCCTTCAGCGCCATCGGCCTCCGGCCCGAGGACCCGGTCGCCCCGGTAATGTCAGGCGGCCGCCCCCGGCAGCCACGCAGCAACTGCCGCTTTGGAAGAAGCGCGCCCGGCGGAGACGGCGCGAGCATGCCCCGACCTGCGCGCCGGAATCCACCCCGATGACCAGACACCCGCCCAGCTTCGCGCGCAGACCTCCGACGGCGCCCAGAGCGGAGATGCCCGCGTCCGGGCTGGGGCAAGCGCTGCCGCGTCGGCCGCGACCCCAGCGCCCGCCCGGCGCTCCCTGGCGACCTCCCATGCGTGGACCTTCGGCCTCGGGCGCTGGGCCGTCGCGCAGCCAGGCTGGCTGTGATTCTAGCAAGCCCCCCTTCTGTTGCCCAGTCATTATCTCCCCTACCCCTCGTCCTCGCTGCTTCTGCTGCTGCTGATGATGGGGTGGCAGCGATGAGGTTGATGATGCTGCGTTTCGCCTGCAGCCATGCACGCGCGCGCGAGGTGCCCGCCCCGCATTTACCGCATCTCATGCACGCCATTTACTTGCGGGGCTGACCCGTTTTCTTTCCGGCGCGCTGCTGCTGCGCCCGCTGTCACTCGCGGCCAGCGCGCGGACCGCCTCCGCTGGGTCTGCCGCGGCCGCCCAAATTGCCCACGGCGCCGACGTCCGTCGCTCCATCGGCACCGGCTGCGCCTGCGCAACGGCAACCGCCTGGCCGATCGCCGCGAACTCCGCCCAAAATCATCGGCCCAGCGCGTCAGCCGGGCGACTTCCGCCAAGAGTTAGATCTCGATGGGCGGCTCTGGGAAACGCAAGAGGGGCGCCCCAGCCATCAGGCGTCTTCTGCGAGCCACGCTCGCGTTTTTTTTTCTCTCTCTCTCTCTCTCTCTCTCTCTCTCTCTCTCTCTCTCTCTCTCTCTCTCTCTCTCTCTCTCTCTCTCTCTCTCTCTCTCTCTCATCTCTCTCCTCTCTCTCTCTCTCTCTCTCTCTCTCTCTCTCTCTCTCTCTCTCTCTCTCTCTCTCTCTCTCTCTCTCTCAGTCTCTCTCAGTCTCTCTCAGTCTCTCTCAGTCTCTCTCAGTCTCTCTCAGTCACTCAGTCTCTCAGTCTCTCTCTTTCTCTCTTTCTCTCTCTCTCTCTCTCTCTCTCTCTCTCTCTCTCTAGCTATGCGTGCGTGTAGTGTCATAGTGAGGGGGCCGAGCGGTCATTCATTGTCCCTGGGTGCGTGGCTGAATAAGGAATTCGTTGTGACATGTATGCTTGTTGCGTTGTTGTCGTTGTAGTCGCTGTTGTCGTTGAACTTTCATTTCTGAAAAATAATTATTGCTTATCCCCCCCGTCCGGTGCACATTGTTTTTTTCGATTGAAATGCCTTTCCCAGGGCTCGCGCCCTGCTTTTTTTAATCCGGGAAAATCTCGAGCGTCAAACTGTGTCGTTGGCCCCCGGTTTACAACATCAACGGATCCCGCCTGAGACTTCTTCGCAATTTAGCCAGGACCCCCGCTTCCGCCCGAGATTTCCTCGCATGTCATTCAGGAATCGCGCTCTCGCTTGGGACTTCCTTACAATTTATTCCGGAATCGCTCTCCCGGCGCTCTGGAGTCGCGCTCTCGTTGGGGACTTGCTTACGATTTACTGAAGAATAGCACCCTTGCGTTGGAATTTCCTGCAATTTATTTACTCAAGCGCCGCGCCCCCGACACCCAGGCACCCAGGAGTCGCGCTCGCGCTTGGCCCCTCTGCTCTTCTTTGAAGCCAAAACCATTGATGTTACTACGGTTTTGGCCCCATTTTGGCCTTCTGAGGGGGCCGCGCTCATCTTCCTTCCTAGCAAAATCATTGATTTTACAAAGGTTTTGGGCTCATTTTGTCTTTCTCAGGGGGCAGCGCTCATTTGCGCTTCTGAGGAGGTCGCAAGAGGCCCCAAGATGGCCCCAAGAGGCCCCCAGGAGGCTCCCAAGAGGCCTCCAAGAGGTCCCCAAGAGGCCCCCAAGAGGCCCCCCCCAAGAGGCCCCCAAGAGGCCCCAAGAGGCCCCCAAGAGGCCCCCAAGAGGCCCCCAAGAGGCCCCAAGAGGCCCCAAGAGGCCCCCAAGAGGCCCCCAAGAGGCCCCCAAGAGGCCCCCAACGAGGCCCCAAGAGGCTCCAAGAGGCCCCCAAGAGGCCCCACGAGGAGCCCGAACGACTCGCACCAGGACGAGGGGCCCGAACGACTCACACCACGAAGAGCCCGAACGACTCACACCACAACGAGGGGCCCGAACGACTCACACCCGGACGAGGCGCCCGAACGACTCACACCACGAGGAGCCCGAACGACTCACACCACGACGCGGGCCCCGAACGACTCACACCACGAGGAGCCCGAACGAGTCACACCAGGAGGAGGGGCCCGAACGACTCACACCAGGACGAGGGGCCCGAACAACTCACACCACGAGAAGCCCGAACGACTCACACCAGGACGAAGAGCCCGAACGACTCACACCACGAAGAGCCCGGACGACTCACACCAGGAAGAAGGGCCCGAACGACTCACACCAGGACGAGAAACCCCAAACGACTCAAATCACGAGGAGCGCTTTCTCTCCCCCCCCCTCCGCCTCGCCCTTCTCCCGCCCCCCCCACAAGGAGGATGCGCGAGGAGGCGGGGGGGGGGGGGAACAGGGGAGATATGCGGGGCCAAGCGGGCACACGCCTGAAAAACGCGAATGTCGGCATGCTTCGCAAGAGTTGCTGCTGTGAGATGGGCTGGTGGGGACACGCGAAGCGTAAAGAATTTCCTGCAATTTATTTACTCAAGCGCCGCGCCCCCGACGCCCAGGCACCCAGGAGTCGCGCTCACGCTTGGGACTCCCTCGCAGATTACCTCCGTATCGGGATCTCGCTGCCCTTCGTGGCCCCGTTGCAACCCTTCGTGGCCCCCTCGTTTTGGTCCGTGGCCCCGTTGCAGCCCTTCGTGGCCCCCTCGCTGCCCTTCGTGGCCCCGTTGCAGCCCCCCGTGGCTTCCTCGCTGCCCGTCGCGCCCGCGTTGCAGCCCTTCGTGGCCCCATCCATTTGTTTCGTGGCCCCGTTGCAGCCCTTCGTGGCCCCCTCGCTGCCCTTCGCGGCCCCGCCGCAGCCCTTCGTGGCCCCGTTGCAAGCCTTCGTGGCCCCCTCGATGCCCTTCGTGGCCCCGTTGCATCCCTTCGTGGCCCCCCCGCTGCCCTTCGTGGCCTCATATATGCGCGCCCTTCGCGGCCCCCGCTCGTTCGCGCCCGTGGTGGCCCCATATGCATGCCCTTCGTGGCCCCGCTGTCGCCCTTCGCGGCCTCCTCGCTGCCCTTCGTGGCCCCGTCGTTGCCCTCAGTGGCCCCGTCCTTGCCCTCCGCGGCCCAGTATGCGCATGCCCTTCGTGGCCCCCGCTCGTTCGCGCCCGTTGTGGCCCATGCGCATGCCCTTCCTGGCCCCGCTGTCGCCGTTCGCGGCCCCCTCGCTGTCCTACGTGGCCCAGTTGCTACCCTCAGTGGCCCCATCGTTGCCTTCTGTGGCCCTGCATTATCTGCCCTTCGTTGCCCCCGCTCGTTCGCGCTCTTCGTGGCCCTATACGCATTCCCTTCGTGTCCCCGCTGTCGCCGTTCGTGGCCTACTTCGCGTCCTTGTGGCCCTGCTGTCGTCCTCTCTCGCCCTCGCTTTCGCTCGTCGTCGTCGCCGTCGTCGCCGTCGTCGTCGACGTCGTCGCGGTCGGTCCCCTGTCCGTCCCTCTTGGGGTCGGGTCGACGGTCCGCGACCGCCCCGCCGATCAGCGCTGCCGCTGGCCAGGCCGACGGTCCGCGGCCGCCCCGCCGCCTGTCGGGGCCTGGCCTGCAGGGACAAAAGGTATACCACCCAAAAAGGGTTCGATCGAAGACGAAGAGGGCGGGCATCGAGGGTTTGGGAAATACGCTTTATTGGACACTCGAGCAGGTAAGGGCGAACAGTCTCAAAATGATTGTCGTTGTTGTTGGTGTTGGTGTTGTTGTTGAACACTATTTATTCTAAAGAATAATTATTGTTGGCCCCCCTGGTGCGCGCCCCCCCTGCGCCGCCTAGGCCGCAGCTACATTTTCATCATTTTCGTGAGGAAGCTTCAGAAAAGAGGGTGTGTACAGGATCCGGTTGTTTTGTTGTAATCCGCTTTCCCTTGCAAAAAACAATAGAAAATGACATTTCTTGTTCTAATATAATCAAATTTCAAGAATCCCTTGCAAAAAATAAGGTAAAGTGGACATTCGCGCGCGCAAGACGAAATCCTTCCAAAACCTTAGTGTTCGCAGCGATTTTAACATAAAAACATCAAAAAACCAATGGTTTTTCAACAAAAAATTGTCAAAATCTCATCCCGCGCGCTCTTGCGGATTCGTAGGAAACCCAACACTTTTTAAACATTTCTGTCAAACGGGCTTTTGCGAGCAACTTTTTCGAACTTCTGCGACAACGGTTGCGCACCTGCCAGGGCCATCATCCCTGTCAAATAATACCATGCGGGACACATTCGTTTTTTCTTCGCGCGCGCACGCCGTCGTCGTCGGCCGCGGGGCCCTGAATAGTAGCCACGGTCGTCCGCATGCCACGAAGTGAAGTGTCCGAACGTCATAGGGCGGGAAGCTGGGTGTGGGTGGTGGCGAAGAGTCGTATGGAAATTTGGTAGAGCTTGAACCGGCCCCCCCACAAAGTGGGGGCATTGCCCGCCTCCTATGAAAACCCTGGCACTGGTGAGAACGGAGTGTCCCCAGTCTTAAATGAGTGTTTTTGTTTTTGTTGTTGTTGTTGCTGCTGTTGCTGTTGCTGTTGCTGTTGCTGTTGCTGTTGTTGTTGTTGTGGTTGCTGTTGAATGTTAATTACTCAACATTCTTTTATTGTTGGACCCCCTAAAAACGCTTTGGCGCTATCGCCGAGGTGCCGGCTACATGTTCATTGAAAAAGAAGCTCACGCTCGACCGGTCTGGGGGACCGCCACAACCGGCCCTCCAACAACAACAACGCCCCCGCTCGAGACTTCCTCCTTTTTTGCTCACGGCGGGCGTTCTTGCTCGCCGCCGAAAGCCGCCGTCCTAACAAAACCAGCGTTCCCGCTCGAGACTTCCCACCGTTTTACCTTGGACTGGCGCGCTAGTCTTTCTCTCATCGGCGCCGCCCCAACCAAAGCAACGCCCCCGCTCGAGGCTTCCCCCCTTTTTTACTCAAGGCGGTGCTCCCCCTCGCCGCCGAAAACTGCCGCCCCGACAAAACCAGCGTTCCCGCCCGAGACTTCCTTTCGTTTTACGCTGGGCTGGCGCCCGACTCTCTCTTGAATGGGCACCGCTCCCAGCAAAACTAACGCCCCCGCTCAAGGCTTCCCCCTTTTTCCTGAAGACGGTGCTGTTCCTCGCCGCCGACAACCCCCGCCCCGACAAAATCGCGGTTCCCGCGCGATGTTTCCTCCCTTCTTACTCAAGGCGGTGTTCCTCCTCGTCGCCGAAAGCCGCCGTCCTAACAAAACCAGCGACCCCGCTCGAGACTTCGTTTTGTTTTACGCTGGACTGGCCCTGCTCTCTTTTGAATTGGCGCCGCTCCCAGCAAGAACGACGCTCCCGCTCGAGATTTCCTCTCGTTTTCCTCGGGGCGGCGCTGTTACTCGCCGCCGACAGCCCCCGTCCCGACAAAACCACGGTTCCCGCTCGATGCCCCCCCCATCTGAGTCCAGGCGGCGTTCCTCCTCGCCGCCGAAAGCCGCCGCCCCGACAAAACCAGCGTTTTTGCTCGAGACTCCGTTTTGGCTTACGCTGGACTAGCGCCTTACTCTCCTCAGCATTGGCGTCGCTCCCAGCAACAACAGCAGCCCTGTTCGAGACTTCCCCCTATCTATTCAGGGCCAGGCCCTTGCATCACAGCCGACAGCCCCCATCCCCTCCAAGGCAACCCTGTCGTTCGATACTTCTTTGTGTTCTATCCTTCGCTGGGGTTTCACTTGCGGTCTCGCATCGGCGCGGGCATGTGTTTTCGAGGCGGGATGTGTTGAAATTCCTCGGAGGAGGTGTTTGCAACACCTCATTGGTCGGGAGATCTGGGAATGGGAATAACGGACCCCGCTATAGAACGACCCCCCCCCCATGATGCGGATGGTTATCATGATGGTCGCATGCTTCGCGTGGAAACATCGCGCGTTACGGTAAAATGATCGATGTTGTTCTTGTCGCCCCACCCGCGATCCACCCGCGACCCCCGCCGCGACCCGCCCCGTGACCAATCCCGCGATCCACCCCGTGACCCACCCGCGACGCACCCCGCGACCCACCCGCGACCCGCCCGCGACCCGCCCGCGACCCACCCGCGACCCACCCCGCGACCCACCCGCGACCCACCCCGCGACCCATCTGCGACCCATCCGCGACCCACCGGCGACCCACTCCACGACCCACCCGCGAGCCACCCCGCGACCCACCCTCAAGGGAGGAAAAACCACCCAGACCCGACAATCTACGTTACTAAACGGCCGTGGGCGTTTACAAAACAGCCCTGTCCTGTTCGATGCATTCGTTGTGTGCGTTTACTAAACGGCTTCGCTTGTCGGGCGATTATGATGGGGTGGATTTTTTTTGCGATCTGCGCCCGCGACCCACCCGCGACCCACTCGCGACCCAACAGCGACCCACCCGCGACCCATCCGCGACCCATTTGCGACCTACCCACATTGGTTTAACGAATAAATCGGCGCCCGCGGCCGGCTCGTTGCATAAAGTGTGAACCTTTGGCGCCTGCGGCGGGCTTCCCCAGAGTCTCGCAAACTGCCGACGCCCCCACCGCCCCCTCACTCTTATCCGCACCTGCGGGGAATCAAGAACATATGAGCATGGGAATGCACGTGGATAACCACGCGTCTCTGAAAACGAAAACAAATTCGAACGCGAATATGGTCATGCAAATTCCCCAAACACTGGTTGCACTTAGGAGCTCTTATTTGTGGCCTGAAGAATGTAAGGCAGGAGGGCGAGGCGGCCTGGAGGAGGTGGTGGCGGCGGAGCGGCGCCTGTCCGAAGGTCGAAAGAAATCGAACACAAACCGCCGCCGCCCCCCCCCCCCCCGCCTGGAGGAGGAGGGGGGGGAGGGGGAGGAGGAGGAGGAGGAGGAGGAAGAGGAGGAGCGCGGGCACCCTGGGGGGCGCGGGTCTTCCGATGCGCGCCGCCGAGCACAGAGACAGGCAGCGGCGAGAGCCCCCCCCTGACCATCATCCCACCCCAACCATCCCGCTGATGAGTTTGCGCTGCACCAGGGCGTGGGCTGCCGCCAGCGCGTCGGCTTCGGAAGCGGGCGCGGCCGCGCACATTTTGTTGTAAATGTGGAACGCCAGCGTGATCCTGCGCACCGTCTGATGGAGCGAGAGGTCGCTGGGCGCTGGGGGATATGCCGCGGATGGGCCCAGGCCCCACCGGATTCAAGCGTTGAGGAGAGGAGGGGGGTCAGGGGACCAAAGGAGGCTCAAGAGGCGAGGACAGGCAAGGTAGCGGGGAAATGAGCCAGGCATGTCCTGGCAAAAAGGCAGCCTCGACGAGCTAGAACGCGCATGAGGCACGAGGTTGTCCAGCCTGCCACCAGCGTCTTTAAAGTGGCCCAGCGCCAGCTGGGTTTGATCGATCCGAGTACGTCTGCGAGCGCCTTCCAGCGCTCCTCTAGGATGTCGGGGGCAAGATGATAGCCCCACGATGTCACTCGTTTCCCGAGCGTGACCAGAAACGGGGATGCAAAGGCAGATTGGCGGAGCGATGCTGCGAACGCGCGCTGAAAATGAGCGCGGCGTGGTGGGTCTGCTGCAAGGGCGGCGTGCATCTCTTCCGTCGCGGCAGCGCGGGCAGCGCGCATCATCGTCGGCGTGAAAACAGCGGTGCGCGATGCAGTGCGGGGCTGATCATAGCATTGCACAATCGCTTGCGGCTGGGCCCAGCACGGTGGCGACCACGAGCCAGCGATCCAGCGGTGGAAGTTGTGCACAGTGCTTTCCAGCCATGCAGTGTCACGGAGGCGCTCGAGGTGAGGCCCCCATGCGTTGAGCGGCGTGAGGTTGGCCGCGCGGGCCGCAGCCGACACATGCGCGACCCGTGTAGAACGCAGGACAGGCGGCGGGGACCAGTCTGCCATCGCTGGAAGGTTGACCTTGCGAAATGTGTTCGGCGGCAGGCTTGGCATCTTGTGGAAAACGTAGTGCCCCCCCCCCCCCCCTCTGCGTGATAGCAATGGGCACAGGATAGAATTGAACAACATAGCTCAATGTCGAGAGCACCGATGTGTTATGGAGCCTTATTGTAGCACCACTGCCAGACTGCACTAAATGAAACAGGTCCGCCCGCTGCCACCTTTTTTGCCCAGGGGCGCGCCATTCGTCGGCCAGCGAGGCTGCAGGGACGAGGAAAGCCAGAGTATTTGGCACGCCCCGAGACCGAGAACCAGACCAGGAAGGAGAGATCACGGAACGCAGGGCCTGGGTTTGGGCGACGGTGGCTGGCGGAGCGGCGCCCCAGAAGGGGGGCGGCAACGCATTTGTGAAGCTTCGGCGACAACGGGGCAAGACGTGCGGCAGCGTCAAAGGGCTCAGTCACTCTGCCCACGATGCCAAAGGAGCCCCGCAGGGTGCCGATGTCGTCAGCACACGCGCCCAGGTAGTTGGAGCGCGGGTCGCAGCTCGGGTCCACGTGGTCGATGATGAGGGCGAGGTGGCGAATGATCGGGTCCATGGCGACCGCCCAAACAGATCCGCTAGCAGGGCAGCCTTGCGCGACGCCCGACTCGATCGCAAACATCTCGTGTCGGACGCCGTCCACCTTGACTGAGGACATGGGCGCGTAGCACAGAGCGCGAAAGAGGTTCATGAAGCCCGTGGGCAGGCCGAAGCGGTGGGGCGCCTTGAAGAGCCAGGTTCTGCCCAGGGACGGGAACGAGACGGCGAAGCCGAAGCCGATGAATACTGGGCGCGCCTGCGACGCGTTCTCGAAGAGGCCAGCGCGGCGCATCTCGGCGCCCAGGCGAACGCTGTGCTGCGCGAAGTTCCTGCCAACCACGAAACCTCGTCGGGCTTGGTGTATGCGTTCGGCGACATGCTGCTTGATCATGTTGCCCGCTGCACCTGCGATGTCCTTGGTATCCGTGTTCTTCAGAGATAGAGAGAGAAAAAGATAGAGAGAGAGATAGAGAGAGAGAGAGAGAGAGAGAGAGAAATAGAGAGAGAGAGAGAGAGAGAGCGGGCGGGCGTCCTCGGGGCGGCGATCCGTTGCCAACTCACCGATGAGGTTGCCACCCTTCGGCAGGAAGGCGAAGTCGGAGTCGTTCAGGTCGCGTGGGATGGAGTCACCCGAGCAGAGGAAGCGGGCGAGGTCGTCGAGGATGTCCAGCGAGCGGTCGCGCGCGATCCAGGCGTTGTACGGGAAGCAGTCGGGGCCGGGGGCGGGTGGCGAGGTGCGCTTCACGGAGGCCTTCGGTTGGCTCTTGGAGGGCGCGACCACGTCGATCGGGTCGCCCTACGGCACGTGCATCTCGACGCATTCGTGCACGGCGGCGGCGGCGACCTGCTTGGCCGCAAAGGCGGGCTGCCAGTGGGGGCGGAGGGTGCCCGCCATTGGGCCGCTCTCTCTGGCGACAGCTGCTGGACCTGCAAGGCCTGTGACTTTGATCCCTTTGAGGGCAAGGCCCGCGGAAGAGCGCGCTTCTGGGGAACCTGCAGGGCTTTCCGAAGTTTGTCGGGGGGGGGGCAGGGCGTCGGGATGGCTCCGCGGGAGCCTCGCTGCCTGCTGCGCCAGAGAGCGCTGGCGGGCCTCGAAGTCGCGGTGCAGGGCGGACGACAGGGCCGCGAAGCTGGCGTCATCGGCGAGCCTGATGATGGGCGCGGTGATGTCGAGAAAGCGCTTGCCCAGGCCCGTGGTAGCATGAAGGCGGCGTGCGAGTTTGGCGTCTTGGCGCCAGATCGCACGCGAGATGGAGCGCATGGTGATGACCCTTCCGTCCAGATAGCCAGGCCTCGCCAGGTCACCAGTGCTGGTGCGGACCCAGCCGCCCCTGACCACGCGGGCAGCCTCGGCCATCATGGTCTTGTTGGAGCGCCAGCGGTTCTCGGCAGAGTTGCGCTGCATAGTGGGCGCATCAATGAGCTTCTGCAGATAGACCGAGTAATTCGGGCCCGGAAGACTGCGGGGGGGATGGCTTGCTCCGCGGACGGAGTGCGCGCTTTGATGCCAATCGTGAACGAGATGACCGCGCGGTCACTGGGGCGCTGGTCAGACAAGATGGCCGCGTCGTGGAGGACGCGGACAACGATGGAGAGCTCCTGCGTCCTGCGTCGCGCGAGAGGGAAGGCTGATGAAGACGCGGTCGATCGAGGAGGCGGCGTAGTCCGCTTGAAGCGCGCGGTGAGCTCAGCCTCGACCTCAAGCATGGTGTCGAACAAGGTCTTCCAGAATGCTTGCTGCTGGCGGTTGCTGTTGCCCGAGAGGAAGCGGGCACGAGCCGCTTGCGGCTGGGGGAAGCTGTTCGGCGGGCGGCTGGCCGCATTGAAGCCGCCCATCGCGATGACGGTGCGCTTGGTGTAGTCGACGGCAGCCCAGTCACGATGGAGGCGCCGCGCAGCGCGGACCCTGTCATGGTCACGCGCGTCGAGCCCATCCCATGGTTGTGGGCGATCATAATGGCGAGGTGCTGGTCGGAGATGGCGATGCTGATGGCAAACTGCTGGGCGCGACCTAGCACCAGAGGGTCATGTCCGAATTCTGGGTGCTGCTCAGGTCGGAGTTGGGCGAGCTGCGCAGGCGTGAACCATGGGGCAAGAATCGCGACGCCGCCCGCAGCATACTGTTGCGTAGATGCGTCAGCGCGGAACTCAGAGAAGAAGGGCTTGCACTGGCACGGCTGCGCGTCGAGCCAGATGCGCAAGAGCGTCTCCGAGCCATGGGCCTCTGGCAAGAGGATCACCTGCCTGGCCCGCATGAACTTGATGAGGGTGGCCTGCTTGCGGCGGCGTCGACGATGGCGCGAGCGCATGAATGCGCAGGCGTTCCAGCTGACGAAGGTGGAAGGCAACGTCGCGTCTGTTCCGCGCCAAGGGGCCCATGGATGGCTAGGAACGCCACGCGGCAGACTCAATGTCCGCGAAGAATGCCTGGAAGTCCGTGAGGATGGCGCCTCGGCCCAGGCAGTTGAAGATGGAATTCTCCAGCGCCCGTTCGTTCCACTCGAGAATGGCGGGGTCGGCTTGGCCTTTGATGTTGAGGCGCACCAGCGGCGCCGCGTCACAGTGGATTCCACCCTTGGCGCGAATCGCGCGCCTTCGAAGCTGCGGGTACTTTTGCGACAAGAGCGAGTGCAGCTTCTTGCGCTGGATCCCCGCGCGGATCTGCTTCGGCGACTTGTCGGGGTTGACGTAGATGTCGGCGTGGATGCCATTGGTGTCGACGGCGTGGAAGCGACGCCAACGGCCTGCGGCGCCCCGACGGGCACGTTGAAGAGCGAGAATGGCAACCTATTTGTCGCCCTTGACCTGAAGGATGGAGCGGCGCGCAGGCCCGTCGCCATGAAATTCGACATGGTCGCGTTGAAGCCCAGCCGCGCCGATCCACTCCTGCAAGTTGTTGAAGACAGCATTGGGGGCAACGAGTCGCTGGGAGCCCATTGCGGATAAGGTGGCACCGGTCGAACGGCCCCACTCGGCGAGCTTGGAGAGGTCGGCGATGGGCATCTGAGCCTCGGCGAGAGCGATCGCGTCGCGAAGCTTCTTGGTCTGGGTCCACACCCCACGCCGGCCCTCGTTTTGCTTGTCCTGCCCGCGCTCGGCGCGGGCAAGTTGGTCCTGGAGGCTGTCCACTCGACGCCCAGTCTGAAGAACTTGCCGTTGAAGAAGTTGGCGGAAGCTGTCGCGCGACTGCTCCACCAAGAGGTCGGCCTGTTGCTTGAACGTGGCAGCGGCGTGGGAGATCTGCTTCTGCATGAGATTCTGGAGGGCGCTGCCCAGGTCATCGGGGAGCCCTGGGAGTCGAGCGGGGGCACTATCAGCAGCTGAGCTTGCAGGCGCTTGAGGTGTACGTTGGTCTTCTCCTGGCTGGTCTGCTTGCGATGGGAAGGTGGGGAACATCTCCAGGTCGCGCCCCGCGCCCTGCGCGAATCGTTGCTATCCACCGTGTTGTCGTTGCTTTTGACGATGCCATGGGTCAGCTTGCTGCAGAGGGTCGGCTGCTTGATCGCGTGGACCCGATGAACCAGGGCGGGCAGATGACCAGCCAGGTCGCGCAGCTCTCTGACGTGCAGCACCAGAGGAAGCCATGATGGTGAGCGCGTCGGCAGCGGCAGCAGCACGGCGTCCCCGACGACGGCGTCGTTGGCCGCGGCTGGTGCTGCGCTCTTCGTCGGAGGAGGCGACGACAGACATGATGTCGAAGTGCGCGCAGGACGTGCTGGGCTGCTGGGATGAGCTTCGCCACTGACCAGGACCACTTCGTGACCACCACGTGATCCAGCCCTTCCTCCCGAGTGGTTCGGAGCCACGCTCAATGAGAAAATGTGGATGATGTGGAGGGCCGCCTGCCAGGCCAGTAAAATTAGCAGGAGTGCGTTTGGGCCGCTGCAAGCCCCTGAATGTGGCAGCGCACAGAAAGCCGAGGCTGGCGGTGGGGGCCTACCCCGCGGAGGCAGCGATGAGGGAACCATATTGGTCTTGAGCCAAAGTGGCCACGGAGGAGGAGGAGGAGGAGGAGGAGGAGGAGGAGGAGGAGGGGCGGCGCAGAGCAGGACGGCCCCCTCCCGAGAGGCAGAAGCAGAAGCCCTGAGAGGGCCCGCGTGGGCGGCCGCGATCTCACAACATATCCTCGCGTATTTGACATGCTCCGACTGGCGCTGAAATTGCCAGCTGCCGAGGGGACCTGACCCCGCGCACTCTCACGCGCATGGGCGCCAGCGCCCGGGTCCTGGGGAGCCGAGCTCTTGAGGGCGATTTCCTTCCGCCCTGTTGCGCGAGTGAAGGGCCTCGCTGGGGGAACCAGACAGTGCGGCGCCGAGGCCGGCATCCTGCGGATGCAGGCCGTGGCGAACCAAGCGAAGATGACCTGGCGAAGAAGACGCTGAGCAATCCCAGAGACGGCGGCCGCGCGGGCGCCGCGTTTGTCGGGGACTGTTGGGCGGGGCGGAAATGCATATCTACAGCAGCACCCTGAGCGCCCTAAGTGCGCGTGGCCCTCCGTCACGGTCCTCCCGTCGGCGGGCTCGCTCTTTCTCGCGGACGAAGGGGCGGGGGCCTCTTGCCATGAGTGGTCTACGGGGAGGTGCTCTTGGCGAGGGAGAGGGCTGGCGCTGCCCGCTCCCACCGCACCGAGTGCCATCCTCTCGACCTCATTCCAGACGCGTATGCCACGTGTCAGCCATCTTCCTCTCTGTCTGTCGCCCTCATCTCTCTTTCACCGCTCTCTCTCTCTCTCTCTCTCTCTCTCTCTCTCTCTCTCTCTCTCTCTCTCTCTCTCTCTCTCTATCTCTCTCTCTCTCTCTATCTCTATCTCTCTCTCTCTCTCTCTCTCTCTCTCTCTCTCTCTCTCTCTCTCTTCTTTTCTCTCTCTCTATCTCTCTTTTCTCTATTGTCTCTCTTTTCTCTCTTTTTTGTTGTTTCATTCTTTCTTTGTCTCTCTCTCTCTCTCTCTCTCTCTCTCTCTCTCTCTCTCTCTCTCTCTCTCTCTCTCTCTCTCTCTGTCTCTGTATCTATCTTTCTATCTCCTCTCCCCCCCCCCCCTCCCCCCCACTGAGCCGCTGCCCCGGCTCGAGGGATTGGGCGCAGCATCCGGGAGGCTGCGACCCTTGACCCAGGACTGCCGACGCGTTTCCCGGCGGCGGCCGCCCTCGCGTTACCGCGAGGAGGCCGTGCTCGCGAAGGTCGGCAGGGAGAACTGGCCTGGCTCCGTCGTGCTCGCGCAGAGCCGCGGCTCCCTGACGACGGCCCCGACGACGTGCTCGCGCGCGCAAGGGGGGACCTAGCGCTGAACGACTGGCAGCAAGGCAACTCCGTGTCCTACGACGTAGAATGCGACGATCGCAAGCGCAAGTTCAAGGCCGTCAATGCGCCCGGGCAAAAGCGGGATGTTCGAGAAGGCTTTCGCGCCTCGAGGCTCGGAGAGGCGTCGGGGAGAGCGGGTTTTCCATGGGGCCTCATCTGAACCTGGCCCCCCGCGCGTTCGGGGAGGGGGGGGGGGGGGGGGGGAGCAGGGGCCCAGAGGGAGCTTCGGCTCGGCCCGCGCGCCCGCTGGCGCCACGGGGGCCCGCCCTCTCTCTGCGGGACGTTTGGGAGGAGGGGGGGGAGGAGGAGGAGGAGGAGGAGGAGGAGGAGGAGGAGGAGGAGGAGGAGGAAAAGAAGGAGGAGTGAACGCACCTTGAGGCGGCCACGTCTGTCAGCCCAGCCCACGCGCAAGCCTGCCTAGATAGTGAGGCAAGGCGTGAGACGGCGGACAGCGGCTCAACGCCACAGGAGTGATTTCGCTGCGGCCATCGCTGCAGCAATATTTGCTGGCGACGGCGCTGCGTGTTGCTTCATTTTGTACATGTGGAAAGCAAGCGCAACCCTGCGAATCGTCTGCCGCAACGAGAGGTCGCTGGCAGGTTCGGAAGGGCACGCTGCTGCAGGGCCTAAGCCCCACGATGTATATGCGCTAAGGGGCGGAGCGGGGTCAGGGGACCAGAGGAGGCTCAGGAGGACGGAGCAGGAGAGGTAGTGGGGAAAAGAATCGGGTGCGTTCGGGCAACCGAATACACACGAGCGCTGAGCTAGTACATGCATGCGGTGCGTGGTCGTCCACCCGCCACTGAGCGTTTTGAAAACCGCCCAGCGCCAGCTGGGGCGGACCTCTCCAAGCGCTTTTGCGAGAGCAGTCCAGCGGGTGGCGAGCTCTGGGGGCGGCGGCGTACTCTGAAGGCCCCACGCTGCAAGGCGCTTCGCGAGAGTGACAGTGAACGGCGAAGAGAAAAAGGCACGCTGCAGCGCGAGTGCGACCGCCCTCTGTACCTTCGGGCGACGCGGCGGGTCGGCGTCGGGTGCCTCTCGAATTTCAGCTCGTGCGGCGCGGTTCGCCAGGGCCACGGCTGCCGCGGTGAATGGCGAGACACGCTGCCCGCTAGACAGGGCATGGTAGAATTGCACGATGGACGAGGCCTCTTCCCAGAAGGGGGGGGACCAGCGCCCAGCTTCCCACCGAGGGAAGGATTGGATCGTGCTCTCCTCCCAGGCGGTGTCTCGCAGGCGGTGGAGGAACGGTTCCCATTCTCCACTGAGTGTGAAAGTGGCTGTACGAATGGCCGCCGCGGCACATGTGACTTGGGCTGAACGAAGGACAGGTGGCGGGCTCCATTCCGCCATCGAAATGAGATCTACCTTACGAAAAGAGTTGGGCGGCATGCTGAGCATTTTGTGGAAGACATACAGTTCGCGGCGAGCAATCTTGGAGTCGAGCGGGAAGAACTGAGCAACGTAGCTGAGCGTGGACAAGACAGAAGTGTTATATAGGCGCACAGTGGCGTCACTGCCAGACTGGACAAGATTTAGCAAATTACTGCGCTGCCACCACTTTTGCCCTGGGGCGAGCCATTGAAGGGCAAGGGAGGAGGAAGGTCCAAGGAAGGTCCCGAGGTACTTGGCTCGCCCCGAAATCGTGAAGCCACCCCGGGAAGGGCAAAGGTCGGCCAGGAGCGCTTTCGTTTGGGCTGTGGTGGCAGGAGAGACAGGCGCCCACAGGGGCACTATTACACACTTGCGTGGTTTGAGGGCGAGAAGGGCGAGCTCCTCGGCGGCAGAAAAAGGCTCAGATGCCTTGCGCAGCGTGTCGAACGAGAATGTGAGCAGGCCGGTGTCGTCCGCACAGACCCCGAGGTAGCCTTTGTCGAAGTCGGGCGTGCCGTCGGGATGCTCGATGAAGGAGGCGAGGTGGCGGACGAGCGGGTCCATCGCGATGGCCCAAGCAGAGCCACTGGCGGGACAGCCCTGAGCGACGCCCGACTCGATGGCGAACATGAAGTGGCGGATCCCGTCGACCTTGAGGAAGCTGTTCGGCGCGTGGTACATGTTGCGGAAGAGGCTCATGAGGCCGATGGGAACCCCGAAGCGCTCGAGAGCCGCGAAGAGCCAGACCCGACCCAAAGACGGGAACGCCGCCGCGAAGTCGAAGCTGGTGAAAGACAGGATGGCGATCAGCAGCATCTGGACGTATCCCAGCGCGGCGCATTTCGGCGTCAAGAATGACAACGTGCTTGGTGAAGTTGCGGCCGACTACGAAACCCTGTTGTGCCTTGTGAGTCCGCTCTGCCACAGCGGGTTTGAGGAGAAAGTTGGCGGCGCCAGCGATGGCCTTGATATCAGTGTTTTTGAGCGAGAGCGGGCGCGTGTCCTCGGGCGCCCTGTCGGTTTGTAACTCGCCGACGAGGTTGTCCCCTTTCGGCAGGAAGGCGAAGTCCGAGTCGTTCAGGTCGTGGATGAAATTGGCGTTCGAGCAGAGGTGGAACGAGAGGTCCTCGAGCAGGTCCAGCGACGAGTCGCGTGCGAGCCAGGCGCGATAAGGAAGGCAATCAGGACCAGGAGCCGACGGAGAGGTGCGAGCCAGGAAGGCGCGGATCTGCATCTTGGTCGGCGCGCCCACGTCGATGGTGGCCCCCAGCGGCATGTGCTCGGCGATGTACTGCATGACCTCGACGGAGTCGACGAGCTTGTGTGCGAAGACGGGCTTCCAGTAGGTGCGAAGGGCGTCCGCCATATCGCAGCTCTCTCTGGCGACCCCAGGGGGGCCATCTGGGCCCGAGATTTTGATGCCCTGGAGGACCAGACGACGCTTCCAAGGGGCCCAAAGGAGAGCCCGCCACTGCGAGGCGCGCAAGATTCGGCGGAGTTTCTCGGGCTCGAGGGCCCCTGCCGCACCAGGGGGGCGCTGGGCCGCTCTTTGCGCCAGAGAGCGTTGCCGAGCCTCGAAGTCGCGGTGGAGCGAGGCTGACATGTCAGCGAACTCGGGCTGGTTGATGATCGTGATGAGGCCGTCGGTGATCGAGAGGTACTTGGCGCCAAGCTCGGTGGTGGACTGTAGGCGGCGAGCGAGAGCAACATCCTGGCGCCAGACCGAGCGCGAAATCGAGCGCGCCGTGAGGACCCGTCCGTCGGCATGGTTGGATTTGTTGCCGTCCCCAATGGAGCTGACCCAGCCGTCGCGGACGACCCTCGCGGCTTCGACCATGAGGCGCTTGTGCGTGCGCCAGCGGTTCTGGCTGGGGACGTGCTGGGTCTTGGTGTGGGTGATCAGTTGGTCCAGGTACTTGGCGTAGCTCGGGTCGCGGAAGATCGCGGGGGGGATAGCCTGATCGTTCGTCGGCGTGCGCGGCTTGATGCCAATGGTGTAGGAGATGATCGCATGGTCGCTGAGGAAGGAGTCGGACAGGATGGCAGGGTCGTGTACAATGTTGATCTGCGATGTGGGCTCGAGCATGGCATGGGACGGCAAGCTGATGAAAACGCGGTCGATCGCTGAAGCGGAGAAGTCGGACCTGTTGAAGCGGGTCGGTAAGTCGGATTCAATTTCGAGCATGGAATCGAAGAGTGCTTTCCAGAAAGGCTGCTGCTGACGGGCGCTGTTGTCCAGCGCAAGACGCGCGCGCTGAGGCTGGGGCTGCAGGAAGCTGTTCGGTGGGCGGCTGGCAGTGTTGAAGTCACCCATGGCGATGAAGGTGCGGTGCTGGTAGTCGACCTCGGCCCAGGTGCGATGCTGATGCCAAGCACGTTGCACTCGGACGCGGCCGCGAGCATCGATCTCATGGTTATGGACATTCATGATGACGATGGAGTTGTTCGTGACGGCATTGGTGATGGAGACAGTCTGGATGCGGCCCTTGACGACCTCCTCGTGGACGAAGGTAGGCAGTTGGTGCGGAGCAAGCTGCTCGAGCTGCATTGGTGTGAGCCAGGGCACTAGCGTAGCAACGCCACCAGTGCCAGGGCGGGCCTCGGCGCCATCGTCGCCGACGAACTCGGAGAAGAAGAGCTTGCACGGGCACGGCTGCGTGTCCACCCACGTGCGGAGCAGGGCCTCAGAGCCATGAACCTCCTGGATGAGGATGACGCATTGGCGGTGCATGTACTTCAGCAGGGCAGCCTGTTTGCGTCGGCGGCGCTGGCGCGTGTGACACATGAGGGCTCTGGCATTCCAAGTAATGAAGGTGCTGGGGACGGGGTCCTCGTTCGGTCGCCAAGGCGACCAGGGATGGTTAAACCCGCCACGTTGCTGACGCAGTGTCCGCGAAGAGCGCCTGGAACGCAGTGAGGACGCCGCCGCGATCCACTTCGTTGAAGTGATGGCCTTCGAACGCGTGCTCGTTCCACTCGAGGATGGCGGGGTCGGCCTGGCCCTTGACGTCGAGGCGTACAACAGGCATGGCATTGCAATGGATCTCGCCCTTGGTGCGGATGGCTCTCCATGGCTTGTCGGGGTAACGATGCTGGAGCAGTTGCAGGAGCTTCTTGCACTGGATCTCGGTGCGGATCTGCTTGGGAGACTTGTCGGGATTGAGGTAGATATCCACTCGGGCACCTGTCGTGTCGGTGGAAACAAAGCGCTTCCACCTGCCAGCGGGATCTCGTAGGGCACGTGAAAGAGCGAGGGCTCGCGGGATTGCGGCTGCACGATCTCCTTTGACTTGAAGAAGGAAGCGTCTGGACGGCTCGTCCCCCAGCAACTCCACGGCGTTGCGGTCAACGCTGGCGGAGGCGATCCACTCCTGCAGGTCGTTGAGCAGAATGTCGGGCGCGATGAGGCGCTGGCAGCCGATGGAGAAGATGGTCGGGTCGGGGGCGCGGCCCCAGTCAGCAAGCTTGGTGAGGTCCGCGATGGGCGCCTGAGCTTCAGCGAGCGCGAGCGCGTCACGCATCTGGTCGATCTGCTGCCACATCTTTTTCTGCTCGTCGGCTTGTCGGTCTTGTTCACGGCGGGTGCGTGCGACGGCATCATGTAGAACATCCACTCGGCGTTCGGTAGCAATGACTTGTTGTGCGAGAATTTGGCGAAAGCTTTCACGTGATTCATTGAGAAGAGCGTTGGCCTGGGCTTGGAAGGTGGCGGCAGCGTGTTCGACTTGAGTCTGCATGACTTGTTGAAGAGCAGCTTCGACATCAGGAGGCAAGCCTGATATGCTTGGGGACGATCCAGGCGTGGCAGTACCTCCAGCAGCTTCGGCTGAGGCTGGCATGTCCCAGCCATGAGGGGCGGCGGCGGTTCCGACGGCGGACGAGCGTCCAGCGGTGCGTTGGCCACGCCAAGGGTCACGATATCCTGCCAGTGGGTCTGCATGTAGGTGCCCTCCAGCGGCTGGAGCTGCCTCGACTGCAAGAGGTTGGGGGGGCGGAGCATTCCCTTGTCCATCGCGAGCTTGAACGGGGGCAGCCGCTGCGTGGCAAGCGACGCCACCGCGGTGTAGAAGGTCGTCGGCATCCATCGCAAACGTTCGCGGAGTAGACGGGCGCGCGGACGAGCGACCAGGACGTGAAGGTGGCGCCGAGGCTCTCCCTGAAGCACGTACGAGTTGCGATGCGACGCCAGCTTCTCCCATGACGTCGAGTGTAACCTTGGCAGCTGAGGCGCGGGAACATTTGTCACCTCGCGATATTTGTCTTGGCGTCCACGGCGACGTTCTTTCCTTCTGCGTGTCGGAGCGCTGCGGGACGTCGATCTCTCATCACTGCTTGACGACATTGTAGCGGACGGTAGGGCAGGTCCAATGAGCGGCTGTTGCACAGCTGTCCAATGTCCAGGGCGGCTGCGATGCCAATACGTGGTTGGCGGAGATGCTGGCGGCAGAACTCTGGACGGGCAACGTTCACGGCGGGGATGACGCGCTCGGAGCTGGGCTCGACGGCGGAGGCCTGGGACGCGGAGCACAGCTCGGCGTCGGATATGAGGTGCTCGGAGCTGGGCTCGACGGGCGATATGAAGTGCTCGGAGCAGGGCTCGGCGGGCGATATGAAGTGCTCGGAGCTGGGCTCGGCGAGCGATATGAAGGGCTCGGTCGAGCCGATATGTATGGCAGCCTGCAATGCCAAGGTGAGAAGCAGGATGAGCTGTGGGCTGCCGCACGCCCGTGGTTGTGGCGGCAAAAGCTTGGGGACTAGCCGCGGACTAGCGGCATCCATGAAGGACGCCGCAGGCACCATCATCTTGAGCCAAAATGGCTACGGAAGGAAAAGAAGGAGGAGGGGGAGGAGGAGGAGGAGGAGAAGGAGGGGGAGGAGGAGGAGAAGGAGGGGGGGGGGAGGGGGAGGAGGAGGAGGAAGAGGAGGAGGAGGAGGCGAGCGCAGGAGAGGTCGCCCCGTCTGCCGCCTACCAGCCCCCAGCCGAACTCGCCCAGGCACCAAGCGGGGCGGCGGGGGCGGGGGCCTCGGGCGCCGCCATCATGTCGGATGGGCGCGAGCTGGATGACGTCGCGGAGGAAGAGAGCATGGGGGGGGGGCATCAGCAGCAAGAGCAGCGCGCTGAGGGACGGACGGGGAAAGAAGGAGGAGAGTGCACACCATCCTCAGCGGCACTCGGCAGGCGCGGGCCCTGCCCGCCTCGGGGCGGGGCGCGATGAGCAGCACAGGGCGCAAGAACGGCTGGCGGGCGAGGGGCGCGAGCAAAGCAGATCGGAGAGATGGCGGCGCGAACGGTGGGAGGGGGGGCGGGCGAGGAGCCCTGAAGTGGAGGGCAGGCGATGCCAGGAGACAGCTGTGGCTGATGAGACAAAGGGCGGAGATCGACGGGGCGAGAACGAACTCGGAGACGAGGGGACAATCGCAGAGCGCGCGGGTGTCGGCGCCGCCGCGGGGGCAATTGGCCCGCTCGGGGAGGCTGGCGTCATTGGCGACATCGAGCATCCCGTGGCAATTCGCGTCGACAGCGTCGTCGGGCACATCGCAGCAACCGACGGAGACGGGCTGGCGCCAGAGAGTCCAGCACGCGGCGACGCAGAGCCCGAACACGGCAACGGGACTTGCGTTCTGGCGCGAGCGCGCCCAACAAAGCCAATGGTTCCTCCAGCAAGTGACGACGTCGAGCCCGAACACGACACCGGGACTTGCGATCTAACGCCGGTGGCCACCAGGCCCGCATCGACGCATCCAGAGCGCGACGACGGCGAGCCCGAAAACGACAGCGGGACTTGCGCTCAAACGCCAACGGCATGGGTCACACCGCAGGATGCAGCTGCAAGCGGCGACGGCGAGCCGAGCGCGACAGTGGGACTCGCGCTCTAACGCCCGGGCGGGAGCCCGACAAGGGGGGGGGGCCGCGGCCAGCAAGTGGCGACTGCGTGCCCGAACCAAGGAACGGGACTTGCGCTCTCACGCCACAGGACAGAGCCGCAGCCGACGAGGGGCGATCGAGGGTGCCGTCGGGGAGGCTCGCACCACACTGCGCCAGGTAGTCGTTGGCCTCCTCCAGGTCACTCGGCGGGGTGCGTGTCTGGATCGTCGGCGGGCGCCATCTCGACTGAAGGCTGGAACGCAGGGTCTCTCGTGACATCTGACTCGGCGTCGGGCCAGCTATCGGGGCCCCCCGTGACGCGCAACTCGACAGTGGGCTAACACTCGGGACCTCCCGTGACACCCGGATCGACGGTGGGCTAACACCCAGGATCGACGGTGCTGGCCGAGCTAGAGAGCACTCGCGCTCATCGCAAGCGTTGCCAGGAATATCATCATCAATCAACTCAGCGTCCGTGGCGATCTCCGCCGGCGCCGTCGACGGCGACGACGCTGCGGGCGCGGCCCCAGGGCTCGGACTTCGCGAGCGGCGCAGCGAGGAGGCTGTCGAAGCCGATGGCGAGGCGACCAATGGCGCACATCGCGGCGACGCTGAGGCTGTCGAGGAAGGAGACGTCGAGGATGACGAACCGCTCGGAAAACGCGGGCGAAGGAGAGCACGATTGTGAGCAGATCCCCCGCGGTCGAGCGAGGTTCGCCGACCGCGCGCCTTCCAGAGCGCGCGAGGCCGGCTCCTGCGCGAAGAGTAGCTAAGCCGTCAGGAGGCGGGCCGCATGACATGTGTTGTACGCGACCGCGATGCAGCGGCAGGCTGCAGGGGGTAGAATTCGGGAGGCCCCAGCGAGGGAGTACAGGGAGGGGCGCTGGCCTCGCGAGCGCGCGCCGCACCGCCTGGCGCAGGGGCCTGCAGCGTGCATAATGATGAAGAGCGTCGTCAGCGCGGCAGCCGAACGCGCAGGCTCTCTTCTCCGTATGATGCAAGATGCGGCGGGAGGTGGGCCAGCCATCGGCCCGCGCGCGGATCGTCGCCCACGCCCAGGAGCAAGGGCATGTCGCTAACGTAGCGGCGATGTGCTCCCGCGGAAGCCCAGGGGGCGCAGCGGCGCAACGAGGGGGCAGCTTGCCCAGCCGCTGCGCCGGCAGCGACACCAGCGGTGGCGGGGTAGGGGCCAGCGCGCGGATGGCAACATGCGCCGCGCGCTGCGTGCGAGGGCGGGCGCCAGCAAGCGCCTCCAGCTCCGCGCGGGCAGCAGCCGCCGCCGCCGCCGGCCAGGAGGAGGACCGCATGGTAGAGGGAGCCGAGGCAGAGAGCCCAGCCGCAGCGCGCTCCAGCATCCCGACAAATGCCTCCGAGCGCCAGAAACCAGGACATGGTCGAGCAGGGGCGAGCATCTCCACGGTGCGCCAGGCATCGTTGATGATCACCGACTCTCGGAGGCGGCGTGGGACGTCGGCGCGTCGCTGGAAATCCACCAGGGCTGCGCGCGCCAAGGCGGCGCAGCTCAGAGAGGCCAAGCGGGTCGCGCGCGGCCCGCCCCGCGAGTGGAGCAGCAGCCAGCAGGAGAGCGGGAAGGTGCCTGGCGCCGCTCGGAACGTCTGCGCCAGCGCCGCGAACTCTCGCGCCCGCGCCGATGACGGCACGTCGCAGAACAGGGCGACATATGACAGCGTGGGAACAGCGCGCGCGCGCAAAACAGAATGGCCGAGACGCTAGGAAGGGCGGCCCCAGGGCCGACGACTTGAGCCCGAGATCGCAATTGGGCCACAGGGTCGCGCCACTGGCGCTCAAGGGTGACGGCGGGGCCCATCCACGGGCCCAAGCGCCGGGGCTCGGCCGCGACCCCGAACGCGGCCCGCGCGGGAATCCACCCGCGCAGCTGGGCAGCCACTTCGGCCGCAAGCTCATCGGAGAAGGGCCTAGAGAGGGGGGCCACGGGGCACTTGGGGGCCTCGGGCACAGGTGGGCCAGCAAGGCCGCCATGTCCATCGCGCGATGCACGGGGGCAAGGCCCATCATGGACCGCGCCGCGCCACCTGCGTCGCCGGCGCAGGCCCGCGCGAGGCCTCGCACAGAGCCCCCCATAGCATAAGCCAGATCCATCGGAAAGACCGCCGTCGACAAAGCGAATAATGACCCCGAGAGAACACATCCCTGGATGATACCACTGCGGATCCAACAGAGCGACGCGAAGTTGCCGAACGAGGGCGCCGCCCTCTCGACGGCCGAAAAGAGGAAGGAGACAAACGCCAAGAAGAACCAAGGAAGGCCCAGAGTCTGCAAGATGAACACAAAAAACTGCTGATTCAGCGACGGGAACGCCTGCCCGAAGTCGAGCGAGAACAAAAGGGGGGCGTTGAGGGCGCGGGGGCACGAGCGACAACTCCCGAGCGCGCGAGTCGAGTTCCAGGACGTTGAATCGAAATTGCGACCGCCAGCGAATCCCCGCCGGCACGAGGTGACAACGCGTTGCGCCACAGGCTGGTCAGCTCGGTTCATCACCGCCGACAGTAGCTTAACATCTGCGTCGCGCAAGCCTAGCACCCTGACCTTATCGGGGGAACGGGTGCGTTCACCATCTCTCAGCTCGTCGTCGGACACGGCTTCGGGAGGGAACGCCTGGATCGTCGCAGAGGCACTGTCCAAAAAGGCCCGGCCCTCCCCCACCCCGTCTAACGCGGACATCAGAATGCGCAACCCAAATGGCAGAGCACCCCAAGAAGCGCACGGCAGCCCATCAATCCCAGGGGCAGAGCCCTGAGCTGCGCGCAGGGCCCGACGCAATAGGCCCAGGGTCGGCGGCGGGAGGTCCGAAAAGTCCGCCGAAGACAACCGCCGCGGAACATAAAACTGGGCCGCCTCCAGATTCCAAGGCTTCCTCGAAAACGCGGGCTTCCAATGGCGATGCGATCGGCAGGTTCATCAATCACGTCGGAATCAGGGGCGCGAATCGAGGCAAGAGAGACCCGCCGCGATAAGGGAGACCAGATTCGCGCTCTTCGCTCAAGCGCGCAACTGCAAGCGAGCCCCTCGGGGCGACCCTGAACCGTTCAACCTAGCCTCGATCACCTTCCGCCGCGGATCAGAGGCCCCACGCTGGATCTCGGCAGCCCACTCTGCAAACGAAGGAGGATGAATCAGACAGACCTCGCCACCAGAAACAGAAAGATGGACGCTCACTGTTAGGTGGGATTCAAGCATCCGACGCGCCAACTAGGCATCTTGTCCCCAAAAAGCCCGCGCTCATGCGAGAGACCTGAAGAAGCGCGCGCACACCGTTGGCCTTCTCTCTCAACAGCATGTCGCGAACCTCTGCAGCGGTAATTCTCATCGAGTGCTTGCAATGTTCCAACCGAAACGGAGACAACATCCGATCCCACTGAGCAGCCTCGACCAGGCCGCGGAGGCGACGAACGAAGAGGGGCTCTCTGCAGAAGAGACGTGGAATGGAACGCGCCGCAGTAGGACGAGCAGCGCGGGAAGCGATGGATGCAATGACTGCAGCGTGGTCCGAAATTCTTGCGTCGGACACCGCGGCCGCCGACCCCGCGGCAGCAGAAGAGAGCTGGAGCTGGCAATTCTGCCAGCCCTGCAGCGGCACGACGAGGCGGCCCAGCACCCGCGCCTTGCCCGAAGCCGCCTCGTAGCGCGCGGGCTCGCTGCCCTCGATCTCGAGCGCGTCGCCGATGATCGAGCGCCATGCAGGTGCACCAGCATGCTGTCGGCGGCCCCCCCGCCGAGCAGCTGCAGCAGGAGCGCGCAGATCCAAAGCGCCCTCGTCGTCGATGGTGAATTCGCCGTTGACGATCACCAGTGCCTTGGGTGGCTCCTCGCGCGCTTCACCCAGAGCGCGCCGAACTGCCGCGCAGACCGGCTGGATCTCGCACGGCTTAAACCCGCGGCTGTGGACGTTGAAAACGAAAATGCGGCCGCGGGCCGCCTCGAGCACCACCTGGAGCGCCCGACCAGGAAGACGAAAAGCGCGGCGAACTGAACCCGATCATCAGGAAGGTGAGCGAGCGGAGGGAGCAAGACTGCCACTCCGCCGCGAGCGTGGTCCGCCTGCGCGTCGCCGCAGAAGCTGGAAACCACCGCGGTGCGCGGGGCGACCGAATGCATAAACTGCTTCAGCTGCAGGGCGCCCTGGTGGACTTCATGAAGCGAGATGATGGACTTGGAGAGGCCTATCTTGGAGAGGTAGTGCAATTTCAGCGAAGCTTTTGCCCCGGCGCACTGCAGGAGAGCCCATGCAGTTCCACGTGGCCACTCGCAAGGCAGCGGCCTCCCCAGCAGAAGAAATTTGACGGTATGCAAATAGACGCGCCGCGTCAAAGGCACCACGTGGGAGCATCAGATGGGGTTCGGTAATGGACGAAGTGGCACGCTGCACCTGCTCCGTCGACAAACCTTTCTTCTCGAGCTTGATTGCGCCCCAGTAAAGGACAGGGGGAGATTCACCAGCAGCCGCCTCCACCTTGAGCACCTTGTCCCAGCCGGTGGAGACGACGCCGCGCCCCCTGTCCGAGAACAGCCGAAGGTTCGGGAACGCCTCCGAGAGCGCTGCTCTGCAGCGCCGCAACGTGATTTCGGTTTTGATCTGGCGTGGCGATTTGTCGGGTCCGATGTGGACCCTGGTCCTGGTGTCACTCCCAGGGACGTCCGCGTAGAACTCCTTCCATTCGCCCCCGTTCTTGAGCGCCGCCAGCGCCCGCAGGACCTTGCGGCCAGCGGAAGCCACCAGCCCAGTGAAGTGCACGGCGAACCGCTTGCAAGGGAGCCCGCCCTTCGCCGCGATCTTGCACTCGTCCTCGGAGAACCCGACATCAGAGAGGTAAGAGACCAGGCACTGCGACATGGCCTCCAAGGACGTGGCGCGCTGGGCCACAGCAGTGAGGAGGGTGCTGTCGGGGTCCCTGTCGAACCTCTGGGGGGCCTGCGGCGTGGGTTGAGGCCGCTGTTCAGCGACCGCCAAGTGACGCCTAAGCTCCGCAAGTTGCTCACGAAGCTGAGCCAGATCATCACCATAAGAAGCCAGGCGACGTTCGCACAGCGCGATCTTCGAGGAGTGTTCGTCGATTTGCGCCTGCAGCCGCCCCGCCAGCGCGTCCACCTGGGGGCGCACCGCGTTCTGGACCTGCGATCGACTCCGATTGCCCAGAGACCTGGGCGCGCAGCGCGTCGATGGAGCTGATGAGCACCGAATGGTTGGCAGCAACCGCTGTGCCCACGGACTCCGCGACCGAGGAAGTGAGCGCCTCACGCATGCCAGTGAACTCGTCCCTGCACAGCTGGCGCAGGTAGTCGTGGCTGGTCTACACGTCATCGCCGATATGACCCCCATCAGCATCAGAGAGAGCCTGTGCAGCACGCTTACGAGGGGGTGCTGAGCCCGCTCCCTTGCCGCCCTTGCCACGGCCGACGGTCTGGTCCTGGGAGGGGAGCGTGGATGTCATGTCGAGGCTCTCCAGCAGCGAGGCCGAGATCGCCACGCCAGAGGAACCATCTGCCATGCTGCGAAAGCCGATCAGCGCGAGATCTGAGGGTGCATGGGCCCACCTCCTGCGGACGAGGAACAACAAGGATGCCAGACACAAGTGTCCTGCTCGCCACGGGGTAGCGGTGTCCAGTCGTGCCAACGCGGGCTCGGCCCACAGCAGCATGGGTCTTGAGCCAAAATGGCTACGGAGGAGGAGGAGGAGGAGGAGGAGGCCAGCAGATGCTGAGCCCCATCTACACCCTCTGCACCCTGTTGGGTTCACCGCGTACTTTTGTTTGCTTTTTCACTCGGCGTCCTGCCTGTTAGCTGAAGAATTGAACGTATGAGCGTGACGTGTTGGCTTTCTATGTAGCCCAGGGTCGGGTTCTGAAATGGGAGTTCACACTCCAGCTCTCTCTCTCTCTCTCTCTCTCTCTCTCTCTCCTTCTCTCTCTATCTCTCTTCTTCTCTCTCTCTCTCTCGTTCTCTCGCTCTCTCTCTCTCTCTCTCTCTCTCTCTCTCTCTCTCTCTCTCTCTCTCTTTCTCTGAGTTTGTCTTTCTCTTTTTCTGGTTAGTATCAGGGAGGGGGGCCGAGCGGTCAATCAGTGTCCCTGGGCGCGTGGCTGAAGCGGGGTTCCGCGGTTGCGGATTGGTGTTACGTTGTTGCTATTGCGGCTGATTTCCCATATATATAAATGTATAAAAGGGTCATGGTTGTTGATCCCCCTTCCAATAAATATTGATTGTATTTTCCCATTGAAATACTTCTCCCGAGGTGCGCACCCTGTCTCTTACAAGGGAAAAAGAGGGGTCACCAAACTGCGCCCCTGGCTCCTGGGCTACTACAACAACAACGGTTCCCGCCTGATACTTCCTCACAATGGATCCCCAAATATCGCTTTCGCGCGGACCGTCCTCACAAGTTATGCATCGCGCTCTCGCGTGGGATGTACCTTCAATGTGTTCAAACGTCGCGCCTCGACACTCAGGAATCACGCTCTCGAAGTGGATGTCCTTGCGATGCGCTTTGGAATCGCGGTGTCGCCCGAAACTTCCTCGCGAATCATGCATGACGCACGCTTCAGCAACCCGCCTGCTTTAAGGGTTGCCCGAAATACACGTCGCAGGGAAACAATGTTCCCCTTGGGGGGTAAGATCGACGACGAAGAGGGCCGGCATCGAGGATTTGGGATATACCTGTTGAACGGCAGGCGAACAGATACAAGCAAACAAAGCTGCAATGTTTATCGATGTTGCTGGTGTTGTTGTTGCAGTGTTGCGTCGTTGCGTCTTCGCTGTCGCCGTCCTCGCCAACGTGCCGCCCGCGACCCAACCTGCAACGCCGCGCGACCCACCCCGCCACCCACCCGCGACAAACCCACATTGCCCTGATGAAAAAATCGGCGCCTGCGGCGGGCTGATCCAGAGCCTGGCAAACTGCCGACGACCCCGCGCCCCCTCACTCTCATCCGCAAGTGCGGGGGGCTACGTATTTGAGCGCGCAATAGAGGCTCTATGTCGCCTGAATGTCGAATCCCTATGTGCATTTGCTTCTTGTTACGGGCTGTCAGCGAGACTCAGTGGATCACAAGGTCATAAGGCTCTCCTCGTCCTCCTCCTCCTCCTCTTCCCTCTCTTCCTCCTTCTCCTCGTTTTCCTCTTCGTTGTCCTCCTCCTCTTCCTGCTCCTCCTGTTCCTCCTGCTCCTCCTCCTCCTCCTCCTCCTCCTCATCATCATCATCATCCTCCTCTTCCTCATCCTCCTCCTCCTTGTGGAGGTAGGTTAACGACCGAAGAATCGAACCTACTGCGTTTCCCGTATGTAGAGGAATGCAAGGGGAAAGGTCGCGAGCCTTTTTCTTCTCCATGCGCCGCGTTAGGAGCGGAGCGGCACCTTGCGCCAACACTTTGAACCGAGACATCGGCGGTAGATAAGGAGATAATGGTGGCAAGATCGGACGTCACACACACACACGCACACACACCCTGCCCCGAATCCCGCCCGCTCCACGCGGGCCTCGGGCCCACGGGGGGCGAAGGCGGGGCCTGGGAACAGAGGGGCGAAGTCCACTCAATGCACCGTCGTGTCCACCGCGCCTCCAAACGAGGCCGTCTCGGCTAGGAGGGAGAGGAAAAGGAACCAACCCCGCCACGCAAGGTAGTTCGGGGAGTCGAAACCCGCCTTGAGCGGGCCCAAGGTGCGCCTCCCAAAACGCTTCGGAACCCCCGGACGACTCCCCGCCACCAGGGATGACGAGGCTGGGGAAGCCAGGGGAATAAAAACAAGTGAAAAAAACAGCGCCGCGTCGTTAGCATGGACGCGGGCGTTTCCACCGGCGCGCATAAAAAATTGCGCGCAAAACAACTGCAAAATTAAAGAAGTGTCATTCACAGCGCTTTCCAGGCCCGAATTTAAATCCGCATTCAGACCGAAGCTGCTGCGACAACTGATCAAATCAATAATGGTAAAACGTATGGCGCGAGACATTCCAAGCCTCATAAATGTACGATAATCACCAACAGAAAGCAAATACGCGATAGGCCTATCAAAATAAAAATCGTAGGAGTCATGCTTCGCATATGTCTACCCTGCGCTTCCCATGAAAAGGAAGTGTGATGTATGCAATGAAAGAATTGGCGACGGGCGACCTGCCTTGGTGCGCTCGTGCCATGGATGTCGCAGAGAAGCCATGTATTGATGGCGGGCGACCTGCCAGGGTGCGCTTATGCCCAGAATGTCATAATGAATTTAACAATACAGTGCAACTAGACATGCAGTCTGGAATATGTAAATACTTAATGCCACAGCAATGCCGAAAGAAAGGCAGTATGCATATCAAAAAGAAAGACTCTACGAAACGAGATCAGATGAACGAACCTCAACCTAACAAAACCTGTTAAACTCGTCGTAAGCACCATCCTAAACGCGATTACTCGTCAAACTTGCCAATCGTACGCGCATTATTCGGGTTAACCCAAATGTGCTTGCAATCGTTCTCGTCAACGTAGATCCAATCGCGCTAATAATATGACCAGTAGCGGTAAGCGTTGTTCTCGCAATGCTCGAGGCGGTCGCGCCACCGCGCCTCAGGGCGGCGCTTCCGCGCGGCACTGCGGCTGCGCCTCGTGTGGAGCGGTGCAACCTTGCTGGTTGTGGCCAGCTCCTGCGGCCTCCGTGTCGGTGTCTTCGGCCGCCGTGGCGGCGTCCGCGGCCCCTTTGCACTCGGCGCAATCAGAGTGGCAGCGGCAGCGGCCCCGCCAGCCCAGCTGGCGCTGCCGGGAGCAGGGTCGCCAGAGGACGCCGCGCCAGCGGCGGAGGCGGCGCCCATGCTGAGCCCATCGCGGCGCGGAGGTGGAGGTGCAGGAGGCGGGGTAGGGCATGGGTCGTCCGTCACCGACACCCTTGCCCCCCCTGCCCCGCTGGGCCTCGCCCATCGGGGCCTCCGCCCTGAGTTCCGCGAGCGCTGCGCGGTTCATGGGGCCTGATCCCGCACTCCTGGAAGCGCATGGCGACGTTCGCATAGGGACGACGCAAACTGCCTTCGACATCATCTGGGTCCACGTCGGCGCCTGCCACGCGGCATTGGCGGGCCGAAGGTGATCCCTGCTCGAGCCGCTTCTGTAGCCGAATTTTGGCTTTGGCAGCGAGCTTCCGAAAGGTGGTCTCTCTTTCCCTCGCAGCGTCGGATTGCTCTCCTGCAACCCTTGCGGAGACGTTTTCACGCATGATGCGCTTCGCAAACCCACTGTTCAGGTAGGCGCGGATCCGGCTATTGGCGCTAGCGACGAATGCTACCTGAGCCTCGCCGACGTCATCCTTGGCGAGAGAGGCCGCGCACATCTTGCATGCGCGGTCGCTCACGAAACGTCCGAGATCGCGAAGAGCCCGGTCGGATATCGAATGAGCGCTATCGGTGGCCAGATCGGTCGACAGAGATTCCAGTCCTTTGCCAGTCATCAGGTCGGAGAGATCACCTGCCGATATATTCCCGCGAGATTGGCGTGCTGAGGCCGCGCCAGGATGCTCGGCGACGATCTATTTGGTCACTTCGATGAGCACGGCTGCCTTCTCAGCCTTCTCATCGTCCTCCAGGCACTCGTCGGAGCCGGCCCGGAGGACCTCGACGATCTGTTCCTGGGTGGGGGGCAGCGGCAGAAGCAAAGCTGCCGGGGTCAGGAGCAGGGCCAGGGAGCTCAGAGGTACGCGGAATACCATCGGCGCCAGCCTCAGATATGCGAGGTTCGAGTCGGAGTGCATCGGCGGCGTCCGCCTCCGCCGGGTCGCCCATGGGGGTTTCAGATTGCAAGTGGCCCTGCAATCTCTCGCTCAAGTGCACCGCGACTTCCCAGGGCGCGCGCAAGGCAAGAAGCCCTGGATGATTACGGTGAATGTCAACACTGGGTGTCTCAATCACGCGTTTAGTAGCTGTGGTCAAGACGGTCGCACATGCGGTGGATGCCCAAACGAAATAAACTGCACTCGTCATCGCCAATGTATTCCAGGTTCCGAATCCGAGTATGTAGGGAACGGTTATGACTACACAGATCTGGCAGCTGAATGGCCCATGGGCTGCGGTGGTCGAACTTCATGCTGTCGTATTCCACATCAGTGTAGCATCGTAAACCGATGTCGGTGTACGTTTCGAGCATCTGCTTGTCATCCACATAGGTCACGGCGATGTGCTGCTCGACTTCGCGAAGCAACGCGTTCAGTTATGGTTGGGATTTCCCATGTGCAAACGCAATGGATCTTGGCTGCCTGAAGGAAGCCAGCTGCGGTCGGGTCGTTAAGTCGGGTGTCAGGTGGATCGATGATCGGGGAGATGGTCATGGTCCTCTTCTCGTCCGCTCTGACAGCCCGATCGTCGCCGTGGTCCGCTTCCGCGGGGTCAGTGTCGTGAGTCGCGGGTGTTTCCACTGGCGCATCATCGACTGCGTCGCCAACAGAAGTGCCTGAATGCTCGCCCACGTCGCATTGCGAGACACGCGAAACATGGGCGGGGAGACCAGCGCGAAGAGGACATTGATCCAGTCTGTTCATTGCCGCGACCATCATGCCATGTTGATCCAGAAAGGCCCGTCACCGCGATGTGGAATTTGAACCGCAACGCATGTGCCGGCATGCTGCAAATCAGTGGCAGGTCCGAACAACTTTTCTGCCAGGCGATGCCTTACTTGATGTTCCCGCCCGGCCATGGGGCGTCGAAAGCTCTGCAGCGAGAGGTGCCCCAAGGGTGCGCGCGGGTGAAGTCGCCGTTCTGGATGCGCCTGCACCTGGGGCCTCTCGGCCAGCAGTCTTCGGAGAGTTTCGAAACCAGCGGCTTGAAATGCTGCTCTTTGCAGGTCTGCGAGGTGTTCTACTATCCAATGTCGCCAACACTGTCGTCGGCGGTCTCCTGCCCGTCTCCCCTAGTCACTCGGTTTAGGGGCAGTTCCGGCGGGGTCGCATCCGGCACGGATGCAGGCGTCTCCACTGGCGCAAGAGTTTCCACGGATTCGGCGGTGGCGGCCAGCTATGTATCCAGGCGAAGAACATCCTGGATGTCGGCGTCAGCCCCTGCGGGCGCGGCTGCCTGCGCGGGCCGAGCCGCCGCGGGCGGCGTCGGAGGCGGTGGGCGCTTGGAGGGCCGCTCGCGCGGGGCACTGGAGCCACGGGGGTCTGCGGGGGCGCTGGGCGGCGTGGGCGTAGTCTTCGGCATGCGTTTCGCTGCAGGTGTTGCCACCGGCACAATGTCACAAACTTCGCACTGACTCTATGAATCAGGGAGCTTCTCCAGCGGTGGGTAAATCCATGGCGCGCTGCGCTCGGGGTAGAGGACCAGGCCCCCAACGGTGCAGATTGCGAGAATGGCACCTCGTGGAATGGTCCGCGGGCGCATGATGGCGCCCTGCTCCCCGAGCCAAAATTCACCGCCAGCGGCAGTGGCGGTATTCATGTCAATGACGATGTCGACCTGCTTCCTGCGGTCGAACTTGTAGCCGCGAAGCTTGGCGCGGGGATTCGGCGCGCCATCGAACGCGCAGGAACGAGAGCTGAAGAAAGCCTCCCCCCGAGTCACGCGCGCAGCGCCATGCCCAATCGCAATGCCGTCAGGAATAACGCTGGACCGGGCATCCTTTGTAGTGGCGTGATGCAGGTGCTTGAGGTCTGTCCATGATAAACGTTTCCAGCCCGTGCGCCAGGGCTGGCTCCGAGCACGCACGCAGCTCTGTCCGCCAACAGCCCGCGCAGCCATGCCGTTCTCCCGCGGATAGTCTGGTCGAAGAGTGTTGCGACCATCGCGCCCAACAAAACCTGGAAAAGTGCCTTGTCGCCTTCAATGTGTTGCTGGAGGGATCGCAGGATCGCAATGACGTAGTAATCGTCTTCGGACTGCTAGGGTTGTCCAAGGACTTGAACCTGCCAGATGTAGGCAGCGACAGTTTGTTTGTCTGGTCCATGTCCGCCCTGTAGAATTACCGATTTCATCTGCTGGTCGAACGAGGAGGCAGCGCTGCAAATCCCCCATGGCGCCGCGCTGGGCGATCGCGGCCAGAAGTTGACGAGACGATCAAGGAACTGGTTGAGTCCATTGCGCTCCTGGCTGTCGTGGCGTAGCGTGGTGGGGATCGATTTGCTGAACTGCTTCGCTGCGCCGCGCAAGCGATGGACGTGCCCCCACCCTTGGAGGAGAGGCGATTCCAGTTGCTGTGTTCTCGCATGACATAATGTGGCCCGTTCGCACTCACAGAAACATCCGCTGTCATGCAAGTCCACGGCAGGCGCAAAGGCGTAGTCGTCACATTGTAGACGCTCTAGATACTGCTGGACCGTCGCGCACACGGAGTAGTTGCCGTGTCTCCGCTGGTGGGGAGGCACCCAGGGGGAGGCATCAACGGTCTTCTTGCGCGGGCAGTATTCCCTGGGAGCGCAATCGTTGCCACTTGCCGAAAGCAGCATTCATGCGCGGCCATCGCGGGTGATGCTGCGGAAGCCGCAGAAGGAGCGGCGTCTGCAGGTGTTGCCACCGGCGCGCTGGCGTCTACTGCAAGCAAAGACGGTCGACGAGGTGGAGGCGCAGGCGGATCCTTGGGCTTCGCCGGGAGAATCGGCGGCGGCGGATGCAGCGGCGGAGGCGGCTTCGCCGGGGCAGGCGCAGCGGCGCCCTCGGGCGGGGGGGGGGGGCCTTTGGCGGAAGCGGCGGAATCCGCAAGGACATCAGCGGGTCCTTGTTTCCCTCGCTTGGCGGCGGGGATGGCGAGCCATCCATATTCGCCTCGGCCTGCTGCCGAAACAAAGTTTTCAACTTCGATGTAGGCGTCGTTGCAGTCAATGGCTTCGCCGGGGTAGCTCGTTTCTGCGCTCGCCCGCGCGTCGGAGACTGGCCGTGCTTAATCAACGAACTGCTGCAGGACAAACCACGTCGTAGCGCGGCGCATCCGGAATGCCATGGGCGCGGGTTTTTTCAGATAGCCACGCTCGGGCGATGACCATGTATTCCAAAGCCCAGGGTAGTCTTTGAGCAGGCCGTTGAATCTCTTGAATATCTTGGTGTAGGAATTGAAGTAGATCCATTCCGCGGCAGAAGAAACCGCTTTGCCATCCCAATCCGCGCCGTAGGATGATGGTTCCGCCTGAGTGTGCGCCAGAGTTGTCGCTTCTGCCCCAGACATTCTGGGCCTCTCATGGGGCCTCGCGGGGGCTCGGACAAATGGGCTGGAATGTCAGAAGGCATGCGCGGCGCGGGCGCGACCACCGGCGGGGGGGGGTGGGAATGGCATCAGCCGCAGAATATACGCACCTCAAGGTATGATTCATCCACGAAGCCGCCCCCTGGTCACCATGTGTCTTTGTCTGCAATGCCACGGCAGTGGGGCAGCGGAAGTAGTTCATCACGTCAATGCAACGTGAGATGTCCACCTCAACGTACTGAGGCAGGCTCGAAAACACACCTTGGCGCGTCGGGGCCCACTGTTCGTTGAAGTTGGGAGATAAGCTGCCACGAGCACGATCTGGACGTGGGCCCATGAGTTTGCCATCCGAAGCAATGCCATTGGCGCTCCACCAGAGAAAGGCACTGATACCTCGCGCGCAATGCTTTTGTTTGACATAAGCAGGACAAATGTCCACCCAAAAATTCTATGTGACTCCGTTCCTTTCGCGATAACCATCGTAGTCTTCGGTCATATAATGCGCGCTGGCCTTGCGCATCACGTTGATGATGTCATTCTGGTTTTGATTACGTGGGTTTGTGGCAGCCGTGATGGCAGCGAGTTTGATGCGCATTTCTTCGTTGTACCTCTGTCGCGCAGCGGCTGGGTCAAACGTGCAGGCGCCTCGTCCAGCTTCAGGCAGCAAGCTCAAGTTGCATCCGATGGGACAGCCGCGCGCGATCCCAAAGGTCTCGCAGGCAGTCTCACGCATGGCCCACAGCAGCATATCATCACGCATCCAGGCACTGAAATCCTCAAGCGTAGCACCTTGCTGGTAGTGGAACTCATGCATCCAAGGGTAAATTGAGAAGCCCAAAAAACTAACGCAGGGTTGGATGCATCCGCAATCTGTCGGCGGAATCGTGGATTGTTCAATTCGTCGATGCCGCTTGTGCTCTGCATGGTGCAACTGGAGTCGCCCTTGCAAGTTTCATCGCGTCCAAAACTGTCAGCGTCTTGGCCCAGGAGGCACGTCGCTGGCAAGGGGCCTGCTGGGTTCCCATGGATGCCAACTTGGGTCAAAAGTGCGCAAATTTTTCGTCGAAGCAAGCGCGCCATCAGCCGCGGGGTCGCCGCCGGCACGGGCGGCGACTCAAGCGCTCAGGCCCGCCGAAGCCTCCGCGCGCAGTCGCCCATGATGCTGTTTTCGTTTCGTATTTGTGGGCGTCTGTCAGCATGTGGACGACGTGGCGGCGGGTCTTCTGCAGTGCCTCGGCAATCTCACCGACGTGACCCGCCATATCGGACGCGCGCGGCGCAGTGGGCGGCCGCGAGGGCAACTTCGCGCCGCCTCGGGGGAGATTGGAGAAGCCGGCCGACATGAGTCCGTGCCGTGGTAAAAGTGGTGGCGTGGAATTGTCGGCGTAGCAGGCCTCGTTGCGCGCCGTAGCCTGCCCGGGCGATTGTCCAGTGAGGACGTTGCCAAGTTTATCCCATGACATCCGAAGAATATTTCACATGCTGCTGCCCACGTTGTTGCCCACTTCCCCGGGGGACACTTGATGCCCTCTGTGCCGAGCGATGGCGCGTTGTGGAACAGGAACTCGGGGCACTGCTGAATGGTGTTCGCAATGGCTCCAGAGAGAGTCCTGCGAGTGAGAGCCACGCGAACGCGAAGGCAAGCCATGGCGTCACCGTGGGCGAAGATGGAGTCGGATTACGACTGCCGCCCAGGATCTCAGAAGCCTCATGCGCCGCATGATCGGCCGTGGTGATGAGGCTTTGTTTGCTGGAGCGGAGCGCGCGCTGTCCACTTCCATAAGGGCGCCGTACGTGGTAAAGGAAGGAAGTTATAGGAGAATCCCCTGGTGAACGACGGCGTGCCACTTGTGGAAGGGGCGCAGGGCCCACTCGGATGTTGTCATCGGCGCCACCGTGGGTGTTACCCCCGATCTGCATGCCGCGCAGCTCAATCGAGGGGGAACCATAATGGTCCGAGGTCGGTCGGGGTTGCTCCAATCGCCCGGATGGGGTCAAAGAGCGCGCGCGTTTGAGAGTCGGAACGGCTTCGGATAGACGGCGTCTGGCAACGCCCACGCGCACGCGAATGGAAGACGCGGGAAGAGCAGCGGCCCCCGACGTCTTCTGTCTTCGCGGGGGGGATGGAGAAGATGAGCGATGGCACCAATAACTCTTGCCACACGCGGGCCTTCTTAGGCTCAATATGTAGCTATCACGTCAGCAACCTGTTCCTTAGTGCCTGCATACTGGAGCTGTGTCTGTTCCTGCTGGCATGTTTCTGCAATCCGGTCCAAGTTAATGAGATGAGTACGATGTAGATGACGACTTGCGGGCCTTTGTCATTTTAAAGCTATCGCGAAAACAAACTGGTTATTCTCGGCCGCAATAAGGTGCGCCATCGGAGGTGGTGCCAGCATGGAGAGAGGACGCGATGCGTGTAGTACGATGTCATCGTACATGATGTTGGCTGATGGTGTTCGTGATGGTGGTGTAGCTCGCGTCGTAATCCTGGCGCCTGGAGAAGAATCGCGCGTGGGCGAAGCCCTCCGTGGGGGAAGTTTGCGTCGCTTCTTCTTGGCGGACAACGACGCGCCGGCCCCCCCCCACGGTGTCTGGGTCGTGGGCCACACCTTCCCACAAGAAAAATAGGGATAGACCTTCTGCACGGAGGGCCGCGTCAAGGGCCGCGATCTCGGACTCTGTGGACGCGTGTGATTCCACGGTCTGCTTCTTCCATGCAGCTTCGAGCGGGAAGAATGCGTTGGGCCGCACCAGCGCCACGAAGACGCCGGCGGTCGACCTTGAGCTGCTGACGTAATCTGCGAAGGAGGCGTCGGTGAAGAGCCCGATGGAGGTTTGATCTGATCTGTCACCAATCCACCCAAGAAGACAGCGTGCGCACGTAGACTTCAAGTGACAGACCAGTCAATGTAGACGCATGTCACAAGCGTAGTTCCATGCACTGATCTCCCGGGCCAGCATGCAAACGGAGCGCGCGAGGTCAGACCTGCATCATCGTACCAAGTATAAGATCTCCATCGGAACACTGGCTGCGTCTGGTCCGAGGACGCCCGTGTCACTGCAATACCGTTCCGAGAAGGACGTATCCTCGATGTCAGGGGTATCCACATGTGGGAGATCGTCATATGCGATGCGCACAGTGTCGTTCGCGGGTTGTCCAACCGACGCACGAGATCTGGATGCGGGTTTGCTGGCATTCGCAAAAGATCGAGGCTGGGTTGAGCGTGGCTTAGGCGATGATGATCTCTTTCCGTGAACCAGGCATGCCGGGTAGCTCGGACACGCATTCCAAATATCGAGTGATGCATTGGTCGGTAAAGCCAAGCATGTCGTGTCGAATCCCACGAACAGTGGATGGAGATGTGTACTGCTTGGTTTCATGATCTGGTAGCGCGTGTCGAAACGTGGAAAAAAAAAAAAAAAAAAAAAAAAAAAAAAAGCGTTCGGCGAAGACGCGATGTGGCACTTTCCATGTATCTTGACCACGCCCCAAGTAGTGGTCGCATGGAGCAGGAGGGTCAATCTCGATTCCGCTGTGTCGTATCACGTCCCATCCTGACTTTAGGTTGGCTTCGGGACCTGCTATCTGGAAGTTATCGGCGCACGCAGACATAATAAGGTTCAACTTGTCATGCTTCCAGACACATTCACATCCAGGGATAAGGCGGAAACCCACTCATTCTTAGGCAAGTACGACAATGACGCCCCCAAAATACACCCGCTAATGGGTGGCCATAGAGAGAAAGGTTGAGGCGACAAACGGTATTCATATACTTGGCCCAAGAAATAAGCTGCCGCCACCCGGGCAAAGTAACCCACGTGTCAACGGGGTCGATTCGACCGTCACCATAGAGCAGCGCCTGCGCGCATGCTCCGGGCGGATCACTTTGCTTACCGCCGCTGCCTGGCAACGGCGCAGTGGCGTCGCATGGCTTCGAGGCCTCAATGCGTGAGGCGCTGGATGCAGCGTCGGCGAATACAGCATCCAGGCCGCTCTCATCCTTCATAGTCGCCCTGGACCGCGACGCGGCCCTTGCGCCTCTGAAGTTCCAAAGGAAATTCAGCATGTTTGACAACAGAAAATGCTGGGATGCTGGCGAAGTGAGCCGTCTTGGAATCCTTCTGTGCGTTGCGGACGACTTCGTCGCGTTCCATAACCGCATCGAGCATCCACGTTTGCTTCTGTTCCAGTCGTGCATATGATTTGCAAAGTGCGTCTTGTGTTCCTGGTTCAGCCGCAACTTCCTTATTGGCAAAGTTGCGTGCGACGAGGTTGCGGGTGGCGAGATAGGGCCGTTCCCAGTTTGTCGAGTCCAGGTGTGCTCGTGTGCTCCAGACGGTAATCAGGTGCACGTGGCTTCGTAGGTACTGCTCCGTTGTTATCCGACAGCGTGTTCGAGCGTGCAACGCTCGCGGGAATTGCCTCCGGCTGCGGGCGATAGTATAAAACGGCGATGACGTCACGTGGTCCGCCAGGCAAGACGGCGTGAATAATGTCGTTGTCGGCGACGCCCTTCGCACTCTCGTCTCGGACGATGGCTTTAAAGCGCAGATCGTGAGTGATGCGTCGTTCAACGGTGTTCCATGTAGGGCCGTCACCACTGTTGGTTTGGAAGCCATGAGCATGTTTGTCGGTTCGAATCCAGATGCGAAGAGCGGAATTAGGACGTGTCTCCCGTGCTCGGAGAACGTATTTGGCGAACTCCTTCTCGGCTGGTCGCCCTTTCTTGGGCGCGGCGTTCAAGAAGTCAGGCAAGACGCGATCTGGTCGGGATGTGGCCTGGACGCGCGTCTGGCGACGACGAGCGCCCATCTTGCCGTCGGGCGCGAAGTCGGGCAGCTTGTAGAAGCACAAATTTCAGCTCCAAGGCTTGCTGAGACGACGGCGGTCATTCTCACTTCCACCCCGCGCATCGCGGAAATATTCCCCCCCCCTTAGACGCGGTCTCGACGTCGCGGGTGACGTCGAGCTTGTCCACCGGGACTGGGGCCCCGATCGCATCGTCGGTAGGGCGAAAAAGCTCGGCGCGAGGTGCGCGGGCGCGTCGTTGGATAGCCTCGCCGCGTTGTTCCCAATAGCCGGGCTCGGGAGCTGGAGCCGCAGGCTCCGTGCGTCGGGAAGGTCCGGCACGGGGGGCTCCATGGTGCTCGGGTCGCCCCATCAGACGGGCATGGGAATATTGAATCGTCTTCCGCCGGTTCTCCCAGCGGGCAGGATGTTTGAAAAACGCTACCAAGTCATGCGCTTCCGGGCTGTGGCCTCGGCGCTGAGACATCCCCACGTGATGCGAGCATCAAACGGGGCAATGCGCCCCTCGAAGAATTCTCCGATATGAACTCCGTGCGACGCGTAGTCTGCGCAAGCTTCCTGTGCGGCTGCAACTCCATGACGCGGTCGAGTAATGAAGTTGCAGCCGCAACGCCACGCCTGCATAGCCTCTCTCCACAATTCGCGACCCAAGCCAGCATTGTGGAGCTCGGCACGGGCGCCCTGAATAACTGACTTGACAACGCGCTCGGCCATTCCATTGGTTTGCGGCCGATGTGGCGCGCTGGCGCCGCGCCGCCGACCCAGGGCGGCGCGCCTTGGGCAAAGCGCTTCGCTTCGGCAAGGAACTCGAGGAAGGATGCCTCGGTGGTTTCGGCGCTCTTGTGCTTCGCAAGATATGCCGTGATGGCGCATGTGAACTTATCCAGCGCCACCAAGGCGCGCTTGTCACCATATTTGTCTGCGGCGCCATCTGCAGCGCAGACAACGTGGTCGGCGGGCATGGCCTCGCCAAATCGCTCGGGCACGAATGCTTCGTACAGAGCGTCCTCCGTAGGGGGGTGAGTTGATGGATTGGGTCGGCGCCGGCGTCGGCGCGGTGCGTCGCGCACCAGGGCGCGTGCGCATATCTTGCAGTCAGGGCGCTCGGGGCTGTGAACGATGTAGTGCGAGGGGACGGCGGGCGGCCGCGGCCAGCCAGGTAGCGCCGCGTCGCGAGTCGGCAGCGCAGACGCGGGCGCGCCCGCCAGCGCAAGATCACCAGACGTCAGATCGCCCACAGGTGGCGCGGACGCACACGCGTCCACCGGCGCAAGTTTACATCGCGCCATTTCGCTCACTGGGGGCTCAGACGCATGTGATTCGACCGGCGCAATGGCAACATCCACAGGATCTACACACGAAGGGAGACGATGCGTCGTGGCCCTGCTGTCGCGCGCGTCGCGAACGTCGCGGCGCAGGCAGCGCGGCGCGCAACTGACGCGGCGAAATCCGTTGAAGACCACTTAAATCGAATACTGGGACGCGGTGATTGACGTTGACCCTGCGCCATTGACCACGCGCGCCCTGACGTAGGTAACAGAATTGTGGGCCCCAGATTTGTCGGAAGCCGTCGCCCTGCACCACTTGCCCCGCAGATAGTACCCACGGGCAGTCACCCTGTGCAAGTGCGGGGCTGGGCAATCCGATTTGGGGCAACTTCAGGTGGGCGTGTTCATTGACGAACCTGTCGCCGTTGGCTGTCTCGAGTATATGTTCGCGCCCTCGGCGCGCGCCAGTGGTTTCGCGCGGTGTCTGGTCGGCCTCATCTTGGATGCGATGGGCAAAGCCGCTATCCAAGATCCACGTCCGTGACAACGCTGAAGTGGACCGCGTCGTAGATATAAATTCGAGCGCCGGCGTTGCCACCGACGCAGCGTCGCAGTGCGATGGCGGGGCGGGCGCCGCGGGAAGTCTGGGAGGCGGCGCGCGCTCATCGTGCCATCGTTAAGCCTCGGTCTGACAGTCGCGCATCGCCAGCGCGCTGTCTTCCAGCCGCCAATCAGGCAACGGATCGGGCGCGTCAGCAAGGTCACCTTGCTTGGCGCATGGCTCGTTTAACCTGTAAAGTCGGCGGCGAACCGTGCAAGTGATGACGTCAATGTTGTCTTGGTCGAAACGGAGTTGCCGCGAGTGAATTGGCGACGGGAAGAATCGCTCGCGGGTTACACGCGCTCTATCAAGTCGCCCACTGTGCCGGGCTGCTGCAGAAGAGCGGCTCCGATTGCGGGTCGACGGTGATCGGCTGTAGCCGCGAGACGCAGATCGGCTTCCGCCCCTGTCACTCCTGGCGGGGGAACGTCCGCGATGATGGTCGCGGATGGGGCCCCGCGATGATGATCGGGGGCGTTGCGGGGCTCGCGGCGGCCATCCGCGACCCCGCGGACCACGTGAGTCTCGCCGCCCCCCGCGACCAGCAGACGGCGTTCCTCGGCGCGACCAACGCGCGCCCCCCCAGAGCCCCGCCGCCCTTGGCGCGGGGGGATATGAAGCCCCCCGCGCGTCGTGGAGAGGGCGTCCTAGCACGGCTGTCTTGGCTGCGTGTCCGGCCGGGGCTCCGCTCGGGGCGTCTTCGCGCCAGGGTCGACGCGCGCGAATCGGCAGCCGCCGCCGCGTTCGCAGCGCAGTTTAGGATCTACATGGCAGCTGCATTCAGCAACGCGTGGATATCGCCAACGATATTGCCGCAGGCAGGAGCCGCGTTTCGCGGAAGTGAAACAAAAATGTGGCTTGCCTTTTTTCCCTGGGCGGCGGCCCGGGGCCCCTGCCAGTAGAAGGCCGTCGCGGGCGCCCCTGCCGGCAGCGGAAGCTCGTCTTTGAGGCCGTTGCGCGGGGCGGTTGCTGGATCCTGCGCGCGGCAACATGCGCCGCTCTCAGTTATTGCAGCGCCCTGGCCTGGGCGCAGCGCAGACGACTGTCTCGTGGCGAGTCGATTCGTTCTCGAGGTTGCGCTGGAGGCGTTCGAGCCGATGCATGTCGGAGCTTGGCCAGAACACGTTCCCGGAGCCATTCGCATGTGCGATTGGGGGCGTTGGGTCTAACATTGTGGACGCCTCGCGAATCCCCAGCAGCCCATCCAGAGACGACGCCCAAAGAAATTGCCTCGATCAGGGAAGCGGGCAGCGCGCAGAGGAAGCCATCATGGGACATCCTGTGATATTTTGAGCCATCTTGGAAGTCATTTAGGGCTCTCCCAGGCGCTCTCGGCGCCACCTTAATGCGCGCCCCCCCCCCCCCCCAAAAAAAAAGAAGCTCACGCGTGGCTGGGGCCTCCGTAAAATCAATGATTTGGCATTCTCGCCGAGGCCTCTTCGAGCATCTTGGGTGCCTCTGGGCGGTCTCTCGGGGCCTCTTGAGGGCCCCCCTCGGGGCGCCCTGGGGGCTTCGGGGGCCTCTTGGGGCCATTTCGGGGCCATCGTGGGACTCCTCGGGCCCTCCCGGGCGCCTCTTGGGGCCATCTTGGAGGAGATCGATCAAGTGAGAGGGGGGCGCGAATTAGCCCCCCCCCCAGGAAGCCAAACTGGGGTCAAAACCATATTAAAAACCAATGATTTGCGCTTCCTCGCCGAGGCCGTCTCGGACGCCCTGACACCTCGCGGCCCCCCCATCCTCCAGGTCCACGGGGATTGCTGGGGTCGTGCATATCCTGCGTGTCTGCGGGTCTGAGTTCGGAACAATGGTTCAAGTATTTGGTAGCCCCCCCCCCCACATGATCATACATATTCGTCTTTACCGCGGCCGCCGATCGATATCTTCTTTCTCCGTTCCCTTCTCCTGTCTCTTCCTTTCTCTCCTCCTCCTCCCCCTCTTCCTCCCCCTCCTCCTCCTCCCCGTGCTATTCCTTCTCGGAATCATCGAAATCGTCAGAAACTAAAGAAAACCATAAAAAAAAAATGATTTCCGGAGAATTTCTGGGACGGCTGGCGGCCAAAATTCGTCAGAAATCGTAGCTTTTTTTTTTATTATTATTATTATTTTTTTATTGTTTTTGTTGTTTTTTGTTTGGTTTTTGTCGCCTCCTCCTCCTCCTCCGCCTCCACCTCCCCCCTCTTCTCCTCCCCCTCCACTCCTTCTTCTCCTCCTTCCCCTCTCTCCCTCCTCCGTTATGCCGCCGGCCGTCAGCGCGAGGGCAGGTACCGCACTTCCACCGATTGCTATCCAATCTGTCGCAACCGTTGCGTTGCTATGTTTCCAGGCGGAGCGCGCGCATAGAGGTCTACAAAAGATGGTGGTTCATACGTGCGCGCACGCATCGCACCGACTGCCATCGGCTACGACTGCGTCGCGCATCATGTGCGCTCGCACGGCGCGGCCGCCTCCTCAGTCAGCCTCGCTGCGGCGCGCCGTCGCCGACTCAGAGGGCGCCCCCCCCTCGTCAAGCACGCGCGCGAGCTCTGCCGACAGACCGTCGTCATCCTCGACGTCGATCGTTTCACCGTGGGCCGAGGCGGCAATGGAAGCGAAGATCGCCCTCTGCTCATCGGCATCCACGGGTGACAACGGACCACCGCAGCCCATCATGAGCCCCCTCGCCCTCTTCACTGGCGGAGGCGAGGACAAGTCCTCGAACGCACCGTGGTGCGCCTTGGCGAGGCTCTTGAAAATCGCGAGCTGCTCGTCCTGGTCCTCCTTGGTGAGCTCGCCGCAACGCCCAACGATGTTGGGCTGCGCGGAGCTGGCGGCGCGCGAGCTGTCTTCTGACGGTTCGTCCATTCCGCCGCCGAAGCCGAACGCGTCCTCCTCCTGGGACAACTCGGCTGGCGGCTGGGAAAACGCCGAAGCGGCCGCGGCGGCTGGCGGAGCGCTGGCCGCGCCTGGAACGAACCCTGAAACGTTGCCGACAGCGGAGACAACGCGCGCAGGGCCATCGCCGAAGATAGGAGCAACATGGACAGTCGCAATAGTGGGCACGTCAAGGCCCGCGACCACATTGCTCATGTACCCAATCGACCAAGCCATCTTCTCGGCGTAGTCTGAGGGGAGCGGGCGGATGGCTGGCGACGTCGTGTCCCGCACTTCGCTGACGAAGAGGTCGGGGCTCCTGGGGTTGGGCCACGGCATGAACTCTGCACCGTCCTGCAGGTTGGCGGATGCCACGCGCCAATGCACGCCGAGGTCCGTCACCGCGATGACGTGCGCCCTGGCGAGGATGGCGTTGAAGTCCTCCTCTGTCCTGACATCCTCCAGAGACGGCGCGATGATGCGCTTGAGCAGGTCGAGGCCGTACTTGTTTAGCGTCGCGGCATCCAGCGCCGCCTTCTCCGCGTCGCGGTCGTAGGGGTTCGCGACGGCCTGTCTGCGCGACCCTTGCTCGAAAGCGCAGCCGCCCCACCGAGCCCACAGCAGAGCGTCCTCTTCCTTGGGGTTCAAGAAAGCCTTGAGCACATCAGCGGATACCTTCAAGCGGCCAAGCGTTCGCCCGAACACCAACGCCACCGCGACTCCCACTTGGGAGGGCGATGCGGCGGGAAGAGCCGCAGTCTCCCTGGAAGCCGCGGGCGGCAATGGCGTGGGCCACGCCAGGCCACCGAACCTTCTGAAGCAGGCCGTCGTCGAAAATGCCAGGGAGGATCCCCGTCGTCGGCTCGCCCTTGAAGAAATCCATATGCTTCGCCGTCAGGAAAGCGATCTCATCGGCGGTACCCTTCTTCTGTATGCTGTACGCCGAATGAACCCAAGCAGGCGTCTTCGAACCGTTGCTCTTGCCAACTCTGGACTTCCCGACCCACAGCACCCCGTGCATGTGGAGCGCGCCAATCAGCAGGCGGAGGACGCCATTGAGGAACCAGCCAGAGAAGTCCTTCACCGTCAAACTCCAGCGCGAGATCGGTTTGGCGTTCGTCCTGCCCTTCTGGTAATTGCGCAGCGCAGTCCCCACCTTGGACGCAGGCCATCCGAATATCTTCGAACCCTCCCTGTTGACCTCTGTGTCAGCCCATTCCATGAACTGGTTTCTGTTATTGCTGCGGGGGCCGTGTTCACGGATGAACGTGTAACCCTGCGCGCGCCCGTCCTCCTCTAGCGGCTGCTTCCGCTCGTGCTGCGGCTTGATCGTGAAGTACCTTGCGGTGGGGGCGCTGGATAGGCATACATACGGTGAGAAGCCCAGGGGGTCCCGATCGCTGGGTCGCCACAGATAGGGCGCCCAACTCGTTTTGAAACACGGGGTGGGGGAATGCCCCTGAGCTGGGGCGGGCAGGATGGGGATCTTTATCCGAGCGCGCCCACCGTATTTGATAGCCCTCGAGCTTCTCCAGCATGAACTGGGACGCAATCGACCCCGCCCGAAAGTTTTTGCCGTAGTCGATGTTGTGGGCCTCTCCGCGAGCACACTTGAGGATGGTCGCAGAATCGACTCTGTTTTTATCGAAAGAAACAGCCTTGAGGATGCGGCATGCCGAACATTCGCTGTCCTCTGGCTTCTGGCGAACGATGAAGATCTGCATCGTGTACGGGACGACGGGCTCCTGCTTGAGCGACAGCGGCTCCTGCAAGTCCTTGAACCTACCCTGTGCGCACAACTCGCGCACCTTGTCGAAGTCAATCGGGCCCTCGTAGTTGGATGCCATGTCGGCGAAAGCGACCAACTTCGTGGTACTCGAATTCGCGATCGGTAGCAAAGGAAGGTCGAAGATAGAAAGGTCACCAGCGAAATCCAACCTGTCTGTCTTGACGCACTTCGAGGGGTGGTAGTCTAACTTGCTACCGCTGACCATCAACGACGCCTCCTCAAAGGTGAGCTCGCCGTCTCCCTCGGCGTCGCACGCAACCTGCCCCAGCGACTGCACCTGAGCATCAGGGGCGCTCGCCATGATTCGTGGCGAGAGAAAGGCGGGTCGGGCGGTGGCCTTGGATGACGGGCAACAGCGCGCAAGCGTTGATCGCAGACGGCTGCGGACGCCAGCTGGACACCTGGGGAGGGAGCGACGACGACGAACGATGCACACTGAAGGTGGAAGTAAGAAGCAAGAGAGCGTGGGCACGACGACGATGAGTCAAAGATGTGGCACGGCTGCGGTGGGGACAATCAACGCGACGTCAATCACGCGCACTCGGGAACACATGCGCGCTGTATAAAAACACACCCCTCGACATCGGCACTCCGCAATAAAAAAACACACCCCTCGACATCGGCACTCGGTGCGCCGCGTCCATGACCTCCCAGATGACATCCGCGGTGGCCGCCCACATATCCTTGCCCGTGTTCCAGTGCTCGAACTGGGCCGAGCGAACCGAAGCCGCGAGACGCCTGCTGCCTGGGAGGTCCGTGCGCGTGCCAATGAGGGTTTTGATGGACCTCCAGGCGCGGTCGATGATCTGCGTCCCTGCCTTTACCCTGATCTTGGAGCCGTCGGGCAACTTGTGGGTGACAACCTTCGAGTAGACTGGCTTCAACCAAACCCACTGCCTGCCGATCTTCTTCCGCTTCTTGCAGTGCGCGACGTGGTCGCGCACGAGCCCCGACGCGCGCATCTTGTAGCTGCGGGCCCCGTCAGAGCGCAAGGTGACCTTCCTTTTCTCTAAACGGCTTTTGAGGAACGGCGCCCATTCCGTCTTCTCGATGGCGCCTGGGCCTGGCGCGCTGGCCTCGGTGCCGCCTGACTGGGTCTTCCACAGAACGAGGCTATCAGGGCGCCCGCGCTCGACGACGCCCGCCCACTGTTCCCACGTCTTGGAACGACCGTCGTCGGACAGCTGGGCGCGGAAGACCGACTCATCCGCCTCCACGTCGAACCAGCGCCGCTGAGCTTCGTCGCCGAAAACAATGTTGGGTTCGTTCTTTTCCACGTAGATCTGCCGCGCGGCTGCCGCGGCCGCGCTTATGTCCTCGATCATCTTGTGGTTGGCACCTGTCAGCAAGTGTATCTGGGCGGTGGTCATGCCGAGCGCGAGGCAGAAGAGGACCTTGGCCTTGGTCGACAAACTCGACGATTGGCAACCCCCGCCAGACTTGAAGACGGGGTGGGCGGTGCACGGGTTGACGGTCTTGCCGCGCAGCCTACCGCTGGTGCATCGCCAATGCGGGCCGCGATTGTCATCATGCACCCGCGCGCCGCAGGTTCCGACGCCGCAGTGAGGGCAGGCGCGGCCTTCCCAGTCAAGCAGGACGCCATCCTCGAGGAGCAGGTCTACCATCTGGTCCGCAGTTTGCCCGTGGAAGCTGTCGTAGTTGCGGCACCAGGTTTCGCGCTCCTTGCGGGATTTCACTGTCTTCTTCCCGTGGCGCACGTGCTCGACCTTCTCCGCTTGCGTCCTGCGCTGGCCCATCCTGCCCTTGCCCCTCTTGCGCAGGGGGAACGGCCTGAAAGCACTCGCAGGCCGCTTCTTCGGCGCGGAGGCGGCAGCAGGGCGTTTGATAGCACGCTTTCCCATCGCCGACGGTGGCAGAACGGTGGCCCAGACGGTCGGTTGAGAAAAACGCACTGAGCCAAAATGTGCTGCGGGTGGGACTGGGGCCCTCCTTGTCTGGAGGTTCGTCGGCTTCCTCTGGTCGTGGCGGTGGCGCTGTCGGTAGTTATGGTAGGAGTGGTTGTATTAGCAACGGTAGTAGTGGTGGTAGTAATACTAGTCGTCGTAGAGCTGTAGCAACAGTAGTAGTGGTGGTAGTAGTACCAGTCGCCGTAGAGCTGCAGCAGCAGTAGTTGCAGTAGAAATGGTAGTGGTAGTCGTAGTAGAAGAACAAAATCCCTACGACGCCCGTATCAGAGAGGGCATCCTAAAATCAGGCTGCCCTTTTTGTGCAGCAATGCGCCTGTTCACGTTAGACAGAACATGCTTGTCGGCGGCTCCATCGTCGCCTGAGTTTCTGGGTGGGTGGTTCGTCCTGTTGTCTTGATGTCATCATTGCACCGCTTTTCCTACGACGCCCGTATCAGAGAGGGCATCCTAAAATCAGGATGCCCTTTTTGTGCAGCAATGCGCCTGTTCACGTTAGACTGAACATGCTTGTCGGCGGCTCCATCGTCGCCTGCTTTTCTGGGTGGGTGGTTCGTCCTGTTGTCTTGATGTCATCATTGCACCGCTTTTCCTACGACGCCCGTATCAGAGAGGGCATCCTAAAATCAGGATGCCCTTTTTGTGCAGCAATGCACCTGTCCACGTTAGACAGAACATGCTTGTCGGCGGCTCCATCGTCGCCTGCTTTTCTGGGTGGGTGGTTCGTCCTGTTGTCTTGATGTCATCGTTGCACCGCTTTTCCTACGACGCCCGTATCAGAGAGGGCATCCTAAAATCAGGATGCCCTTTTTGTGCAGCAGTGCGCCTGTTCACGTTAGACTGAACATGCTTGTCGGCGGCTCCATCGTCGCCTGCTTTTCTGGGTGGGTGGTTCGCCCTGTTGTCTTGATGTCATGATTGCACCGCTTTTCCTGCGCGGCATCCTGCCTGGCAGAAGCGCGTTCCGCCCACCATTCCCCCTGGTCCGCATCCTCCTCCTCCTCCTCCTCCTCCTCCTCCTCCTCCTCGGTCGGCCCCCTGCGTTGCCTCTGGTCGTGCTCCCCGCCGCGCCGTGCCTCTCTTTCCCCGTTAGCGAGCGAAGCGTTCTTTGGCCTCGCGGCGGGCTCCTGCTTTGCCTAGTTGCCCTGAGAAAAGCGAAGGATGGCCCTCAAGTGAGTGACCCTCCAAGTCGCCCAGTCCCTCAGAAGTTTCGTCGCCTTCGGCGGCAGCTCCTGGTCGCACACGCGCGAGAAAGCCTCGAACCAGGAGGACTTCCAGGCCTTGAGGGCCTTCGCGTCTGCAGCTCCCTTCGCCTGTGCGTTCTCCTTGGCCGTGTTGCTCTCGGCCAGCTCCCTCGTCAGTTTCCGCGCGCGCTCCTGCGCGGGCGAGGCGGCAAGGCACCCGAACAGACGGGGGGATTTCGGCGGCGTGGGCTTGCTCGAGTTGCGTTTGCTTCGTGATTGGTGCTCTTTGCTGGCGTTGCGGTCGTTGCGGTTGCGGTCGTTGCGGTTGCGGTCGTTGCGGTTGCGGTCGTTGCGGTTGCTGCCGTTGCGGTTCCGTCTTTTGCGGTTGCGGGCAGGGTGGTGGTGGTGGTGGAATTTCAAAACGTCGTGTCCCGAAGCTGCTCGTTGGACCACGCACGCTTCTCGGCGAGCTCCCAGTTGTCCGCCGCCTCGCCCTGGCACCAATCAACCTGAGCATGAGCAGGCGGGACAATGCGTTTATATGTTTGGAGATGTTTGAAGCGCAAAGAGGAGGATAGATCGCAGCCTGCTCTTCCAGGTCCGCGATCTTCTTCAACAGCGGCCTCTGGAATCGCATCTTGAGCTTGTGCTTCGCCGCTTTGGCCTTGTCTTTTTTGACTCTGGCCTTGTACGCGCGGTTGTTCTCGAGCTTGCGGTCGTACTGTTCCGTGCCGTGTTCGGGGTTGCCCATGGTTTCCCAGCGGGGCGCTGGCTAAGCGAAGCAACGGCCTTGAACACGCGTGTGCTGCACGAAACAAAAAAGAGAAGGAGAACGAGTGAAGAAGGAGGAAGAGGAGGATGAAAAGGAGGGGGAGGAGGACAATGGGGAGGAGGAAGAGGAGGAGGAGGAGGAGGAGGAGGAGGAGGAGGAAGAGGAGGAGGAAGAGGAGGGGGAAGAGGAGAGGGAGAAGGGGGAGGAGGAGGAGGACGAGGAGGAGGAGGAGGGGAGGGGGGAGGGAAGCAGGAGGAGGAGGAGGGGAAGGAAGAGGGGGGGGAGGAGGAGGAGGAGGAGGAAGAGGAGGAGGAGCAGGAGGAGGAGGAGGAGAGAGAGGAACATCAGGAACATGAGGAGGACGCAGAAATTGGATGCAGAGGTTGAAGAATCGAAATGGGTTGTAATCCATTGAGCTGCATCCGTTTGGATTGCAATCAAATGGGTTTCGACTGCCAGCGCATCAACACATCATGAAGAAGAGCATGATGAGGGAAAGGCGAAGAACACTGGAGAGATGAAAGGAGAATGTGTATGATCATGTGGGGGGGGGGGCGAGCATATATTTGTATCCAGTGGTTCGCGGCAACCCAAGAATAGCTTGTCCCAGTCCACAATGAACCGCTGTCAATCGTGACCCCGCATGCAAATAAGTTGTAGACGTTCAAAAGTCGCGCGTCGCGTCGTCGACGACAGTTTCCTTGTAGGATTGCAGCATAGTCCCGGCATACCCGTCTACCCTTCCATACGCGGCCGGCTCGATGCCCCTGAGCTGCGAGGTCCTTCGTTCGGCACCGGAGGTCAGCATTGAGAACCGCCGCGAGTCCAGCAGCAAGTTTACAATCGATGCTTTCGAAAGTTTCACTGTCCTGGAGGTCCCCAGAAGTGATCTCCGGTTGGCCTGCAACGATGCGGAATGCGCATGCCTTGGCAGGTCGCCCGGAGGCGCTGCCAAAATGGCCCCTGGCCATATGTTGCCACTCCTGTAGCTGGGTAATACGTGACAGTTGAGGAATGCGCAGTGTCGGATTCCTCGATGGGGGCGGTACCGCCGAGAGGAAACTGTGAGAGGGTCTGCGATGGAGTCGGTGGAGTTGGCGGTGGTACGCGCGCGGGAGAGAAGCGACACGTTTGCGTGGAGGCCGCTGCAGAGGCGGCGCCCGGCGGGGCGCGTCGCGTTTCTCCAGCGCGGACGCTGCCATCGGCGAGGGTTGGGGCACAGTCGTTAGTAGGTTCTGGAGGCGGGGTCGGCTGGTGGATCTGAGCGTCGCTCGCGTGGGCCGTTGTGGTGGCTCCAGTTGTTGCGATGTCAACATGCATATTCTCAACACTCTGTCGTAGACCACGTATCTCGTCGTTGGTGTCGTTAGTTCGCTGGGAGCGCCAGTCCAGCCGATGCTCTAAGTCATGGATTCGTCGGTTGTGTGCGTCGCGCTCTTGTTCCAAACGGGCGAGTGCATTCTCGACCCGTGCCTTTGCAGCGTCTCTTTCGTGGGAGATCTGGGTGCGTCGTAACTGCGCGTGGTCCGCCGCCGCCCATGCCTCGGCCAGTCGGGCGTCGAGGGTGGCGAAATCGTAAACCGGAGTCGGGGTGCCCAGCTGGCCAGTCTGCGTCCGTGCAACACGCAACTCAGCCAGCGCAGGCTGCATTTCAGGTAACTGCTGTTCGACCGCGGAAACTCGGTTCTCAAGCGTTGGCACACGTCCCTCTGAAGCGTCAACAAGTTGAGCGATATCCATCTCAGCGCTACGCAGCTTGCCGTGCAAATCGGACGTGAGTGTGGCACTGCGGGAGTGTAGGTCGGCTGTCGTCACTTCAACCTGAGTGCGTAGCGTATTGAGGTCCTCTCGGAACTGTTGATCCGTAAGTCCATGTACCTCCCAAGCTGGAACCTGCCGCAGTGTCAGGAGCTCATCGATTAGTGTCCCGACATCAGCCGCGCCCGTGTCCCTTACGCTCACGAGATGGCCCCCCGCTGCAAGGAGGTAGTCGTGGAACGTCCGAATTGCAGTGGGGTCGGAACCTCAGTGTGACTCCATGCGGTCGACTTGATGCTGGACCTGGGTGAGGATCGATCGATATTCAGCGATCCGAAAGTCGACAAGGACAAAGACGTGATGGAGCTCTTGCCTCCGTGTTGCTGTCTGCGCAACAAGACCCGACAACTGCTGGGGCGTGTAAGTTCCAAGCTGGTCTCGACGCCCGGCCTGATTAGTGGCTGAGGGCGATGCACGCAGTGCGATATCGCGCCGCAGGGAACTCTGCCGTGAGCGCCTCTGGGAGGGGCTGTGGCTGTTGTCCATATTGAGAGACTGGATGTGATACCGTTCAAGGGCCCTTCGTTCAAATGTCAAATGTCCGTCAAGCGACGGCAGCCGTGGTGGGGGACACGAAATCGTCCTAACGGCGGTGTCGCGCGGAAGCACTCTGAGGAGACGTTTCCCTGGCGCTACCACTGCGGGTGTTTCCACCAGCGATGGTTGGAAAACAAAAACAAAAAAGAGGCGAGGAGAATCCACCGGTAGCTCCGAGGGTAACTGCTGGTGTTTCCACCGGCGAGAGTATCGAGCGAACGGTGGCGCCAGGAAAAATATCGGACGTATCAGGCGCCGGAGCATGGTGTTCGAACCCAGGCGTGTGAGTAGGGGCGCGCGCGGGCGGCGAGTCGGGAATGAGGTCCCCGAGCGCAGCCTCGAGCGCCGCGGGGTTGCCGTCGCTTGAAAGAGGGGAAGGCGGTAACGCCAGTCCTCTCGCCCTCTCCGTGGTGTCGCGGCGCCCGTGCTCCGTCGAAAACCCTTCACGCATAGAGGCGCTGGTCCCCGTGGGGTCCAGCGCCATGCGGCAGAGTGGAGGACGAAGCGGGGTGTCGCGACGGAGAGCGTGAAATAGTAAGCTGATAACCTGTGGGAGGGAGTAGGCTACCGACCGAAAAATCGAACCTACTGTGTTTCCCGTGGGTCGAAGAATGTAACGGAGAAGGTCGCGAGCCATTTTTACCATGCACCGCGGAAGGAGCGGCGCGGTACCTTGTACCAATACCTTGAGCCAAGACGTCGGCGGTGGATAGGGAGATAAAGGTGATATCAGCGGACGTCACCCACACACATACACACACACACACTCCTCCTCCTCCTCCTCCTCCTCCTCCTCCTCCTCCTCCTCCTCCTCATCATCATCATCCTCCTCCTCATCCTTCTTTCCCTCCTCCTTCTCCTCTTCTGTTTCCTCCTCCTCCTCCTCCTCCTGCTCTTTCTCGTCTTCCCTCCCATCTTCCTCCTCCCCCATCCTCGCGCGCCCTCCTTAGTTGCATCCTACCTCCCAGACCTCCACGGCCATGTTCTGTCGTAGCGACTTGGGCATATCGTAGAACAGTGTGACCAAAGTTTCGGGCTGCGTCCAGCCATGGTCACGAGGATCTCCCAGGAGGCCCCAGATACAAACAAATGGACATGTCAGGAGCGGGGGCCGCCTGGATGAGGGGCGATCCTCCAGGTCGAGGCGGTGCGTGGCGCACGCCTCCTCCGCCCTCCTGGCCGCTAGCCCGCTCTCCGCGATGGCGCGCTCCGCCTCGCGCCGCGGTGGTCCCGCCCCTTCTTTACAAACCCCAGATACGGACATCCTTCGTCCCGAGGAAGTCGAGAAGACCATCTCTTCCCCAGCTTGGGCTTCTAGGGTCACGTTCCAGCCCTCAGGACAATCAAACATCTCCAGAGATGAAAGCCAGATCAGAGGAAGTCGTGAAATATCGGGACGTCAGATGTCTGGGTTCAGGGCATCGGGTCTTTCAAAATTTCCTGGCTCCCCCGCCGGGAAAGGGTTTACGCTCCCCCGGGGGTCTGGCCTGGGGGTGGCCGCGAGTGGTTTCATCGTCCTGCGAAGCATTCCTGAATGGGCCGGTGGGAACACGCGAACTGTCAAGACTATGTGTTCACCAAGCTGGGCGCGGCGATTTGCATGCTCTGTGCGTGCTCCCACCGCCCGCGGCCTCTTCCTCCCCCCTCCGCGTCGCTTCCTGTTCGTAGTGCCTAAGTCGCTTGCCGTTTGCCTCAACGGGTGTGCTCCGACGCCGCCGATGAAACAGTTAGCAAGCTAGGGAGACAAAACTACCATATCCTCCAGAGGAATACAGAGCACATGACCGGCACTTCTGAGGGCCACCAGCCCAGGCGAACAAACATGCAAATCTTGCGCGCACACGCGCGCACATAGGAATGGAGGCGACCTCAATTGGTGTACGATGGCGATTCAGACAAGCTCACTGAGAGCATCGATGAGCAAGAATGAAAACTCCTGCCGCGGGAACAGATTCTGGAGAGGCGGCACGAAAATATCAATGTCGACGATGATGACGCTCACGAGCATGCCCGGAACATCATACATGAATCATCGCCCAGGGCGTTGCTGCGTGACGGGCCCCGCTCGGGAATTTCTTCCTCGCCATCCCACAGGAGAGGTAATTAGTACGTGTGTGTGTGTTGTGTTCCCCGCTGTCCCGTATGGGGCCCCAGAATCGCTCCGCATCGCCGATTTATCGGCGCCGTCGGGATGAAGAACATGGGGTTCCAGATTGCGCCGCATCGCTGGCGCATTGGCGATGCGATGCGACCCTCCAACACCAGTCAACTCCAGCCCCGTTTGGGAGACCTTGACCTTGGGAGGGGCCGGGCCACCACGTGCCTCGCCCAGCTTCTGCTCCAGCTGCGCCCTTCGCTCGCGCTCGCGCTCCAGCTCCATCAGGCCCCTCTCCACCGCGAGCTCCCGGCGGCGGACGTCCTCCGCCCGCTGCTCGCCGCCGCCCGCCGTCAATGGCCCGCCGTCCATCGTCCGTCGCCGTCATCTTCCGTCGTTGTCGTTGTCGTCTGGCAGCGTCGTCTGGCAGCGGAGGTCCTCGCGGTCCGCCGCCAAGGAACCCTCGAGCTCCGACCGGGCGCCCTTCACCTGTGGCAATGGTCGGCTGGCCACCCTGCAGCCACAGTCTTACCACGCGGAACCTCGATTACGACAACGACCGAAGCCCCCAGTGGCCCCCGAGCTGGCCAGCGGCACCCCGCCTGGCTCACAACGGACAACCAATGGAGGGCCGAGCTCCTTGCGAACCAATAGTTGTCCTTATTTTCGACGCCCCGACTGTAGGGGTAGGGGTCCACTCGGACCCTCTGCTGGGCAACATGGTCACAAATGTATTGTGAACATGTTGTCCTAAGAGACCAGATGAACTGCCCAAACGCCAATTACATAATGCTGCGAACCCGGCAACTGGGAAGAACACCCGTGAAAGAGCATGGGCCTGAGAAGCTGCAGGAAGGATCCAAGGATCCACACTTCTCCTTTCGCCCCTCTGCAAATCCGCAGGGGGGCCAGGGTAGGAGTTTGAACCTGAAGAGGTCACGGAGATATTCATTTTCGCAGTCCTTTTGCGGGCCGCCCCCAGGAAAATCACAGACCAACAAGAGCACTAGGCGTGGGGTCCATTTTCCAAGAGGGCGCCAATCACGTGGTGCTGCGCGCACAGCAGATGAGCAAGAAGTCGAACACCTGAAAGACCCTGGGCTCGAGAGGATGCAGGCAGGGCCCAGGGATCCACATTTCTCTGAACACATCTTCCTAAACTCAATCTGGCCGAAAACGTTGTACAACATTAGTCTGGAGTGGCTTCCGCAGTGGTTCTGCGAAACAGCGGAAGAAAGCCGCGCCGAACCGAGGGGGATATGACTCTGAGAGCTTACTGTACTTGATCCCGGACGAGCGGTTACCAATAATCTCCCCTATGAGGCTTGTGAGTGAGAGGGCAAACTCGGCGCGCTGTACACTGACGAACGATGCGTTGGCAAGAGCATTCAAGAGCCGGGCTCTGCTTCGCCAGGGCGTTCCCCAGGCGCAGCACACAGTGACGCACCGCTGCTTCCCCCGCGACTTGGCCAACTGAAGACTAGACGGTACGTCCCAGAGGAGGCCGAAGTGTGGATTCTCCACCAAATGCGGGACCTGGAGCCGCCGGCAATGGTCAAGGACACTTTGCAGTGAGGATTTGCGACAGACAAAGCGAGCTTACTTATCGCAAGGGGGAGCTTAGGAAACCCGAGCGGGAAAGTCCGAGACCATACGGGCGAAGAGATGAGACGGCGGAGGCGATAGAAAGACGAACGCGGAAGGGCGATCCACGCAGCGGCCACGAGGTTGGCTCGGATCCACTCCCGAATTCGCTTGACAAGGGCCTCGTTCAGAATGTTGTGCGAGGGCCCATTTCCCACCTCTATCTCGATGGTGCTTGAGTGCTCGAGGCTGGGGCGGCGCCGCCAGCCTCGGTCAGAGTTACCGGAACCGCCTCAGAGCGCGAAGGCTACTTGCCGGCCCTCCCGCGCGGCGCGCTGGGCGGCGCGGGCCTGCTGCCGCGCCGCGTCCGAAACCCGCTGAGACAGAATGGACAGCGGGCCGCCTTTCTCGTGGCGGCGCAGGCCGCCATCAACCGCCCATCTTCCCCGCTCTGTGGCTCGGCCCGGGGGTCTGGCGCGAGGGGGCCAGTTCGCGGCTGGCCCCCCCGCGTCTGTCCTGGCAGAGGGCAGGAGGACACGGCGCGCCGAGGCCGCATCGGCCCCAGCCTGGGAGGAAAGGACGGCGCAGGTCGAGTAGTCCAGGTCGAGCAACGGCTGCGCGCAGGCGCGGTCTGCCCCGCGTTTGGCAAGGAGGGCCTTCGCCAACCAGAACTCCACATCTGTCGTGGGCTATGGATTCGCCGAACTCCCCGGGCATGAGCTGCCGCGCGGCGCTGTCGGAGGCGCTAAGCACCGGCGTTCGCAGAGTCACGATGGTTTGATCTCCTGGGCGGAGGGGCAACGTCCATCGCGCGGGGCCAGGGGGTCCCGGGCGGCCGGGCGTAGAAGACGAACCCGAAGAGGGCGGCCGGCGCTGGGGGCCACGCCCCTGCCCCGATCATCCCGGTCGCGACGGCAGAAGCCGCCTCGATCTGTTCGGCGCCACCCTCCGGACGCCGTGCAAATTGCCCCTCGGACTCGGGGGGGCCCTGGGGCGCGGGCTGCAAGGCCCTGCCGCGCACTGAGCTCGCGGCCCCCACGAAGATCCGCTCGCGCAGGGAAGCGGCCACCGCGTCGACGACGAGCGGCGGGGTCGAGAAGCTCCCGCGGATTCCCAAGCGCCGTTGGCAGGAGCGCACGATCTGATTGCACCTCGCCACCTGCAGCGGCCAGGCCGAGCGCGCTTCGAGCAATGACATGCCGGCCTCGTCCACCGCCAGCGCGCCCGCGGCCCCTGCGGCGACGAGCAGCCTCGTCGGTTTGCAGGTTGGCCTCGAGGCCACGCGGTGGACCGGCTGAGATGGCGGCGGGGGGCGATGCCCGACTTCTTGTATACAGCGAACAAACCGCTCGAGACATCAACTGATAGCTGCCACTCCAGCAAGTCACTATCCACCGTGCACTGGGGCAGACGAGCATGCAGGGCGGGAGACCGCCTCGCGGCGGGGTCGGAGTAGGCTCGCACAGGTCCACGGAGCCCACGGTTCCCGATGCTCTCCTTGCCAGGAAGCGCGCCTGAATGAGACGCTCAGCGAACTCCTTGGCCCGGTCACCTGGGAACGCGACTGGCTGTTCACGCTCGGCAAATCAACCAGGTGGACTGTTCGTGCTGAGGGAGGGGGCGATCGCGGACCCCGTGCCACAACAGCTCTTCGCTCGGAGCGCCCGAAGGGCTCCAGGGCCGCTCGCGTCGTCTGGCGGTGGCACCATGGACTGGGCGAATCGGCAAATCAAGCTGAGATCCGAACGCTGCCCTGCCATCGTATTTTAAATTTTCCCGGGGCAGGAGGAACCCAAACACGTGTCGTTAAGTGCCTCGGCCACTTCATCGCAGATTGAGTCAGCACGATTTGTGCACTGGAGCCGACGGCGAGAAGACCTGCTAAGAAGTGGAGCGAATCCACCTGGGTCTCGAGGCAAAACAGGCCGAGGCCGAAGAAGGGGCTGCAAGTGACGCTGCCGACCCCCCAGAAGCCAAGCCAGGACATCCCCGGCCTTATAGAACACCGCGGGGCTGGACGGGGCGAAGGTCCTGTCCCAGGAAAGCCTGCATTACCCCTCCTCGTTCTTCCCGGCATGCTTGGAAAACTCATTGCGCTCCTCGCGGGCCTTCCGCATTTGCTTGAGGCTGGCAGCGTCCTTATCGACCTCGCCCGAAACTTCGGCAACAAGGCCGGGGCAAATCATGGCCATCCCCGAGTCCTTGGTCACGCTCGATACAATGCCCCCCATCATCGAAGATGACGTGGTGCAGGGAGGCCGTGGTTTGTTCTCTCGTGCCCTCAGCGCTCTCGTCAGTCGAAGCCAGGCAGTCCATCCACCACATGAGCCTTCCGACGCAAGAGCTCAACCACGATGTTGTTGATGCCGTCGGTGGAACCGTAACAGCAGCCCTCCTCATCAAGGCATCGCGTGGCTTTGCAGTAAATCTCGACCGCCCAGCTCTATGCACCGAGCCCAAAGGTAATAGTGAGGAAGCGACGGTGTTCGATTGGCCCTCCTTGACAACGGTGGACCTACTCGCAGCACCGTTTCACTTCCCGTGACCCAGACACAAACCACTCGGGGAAGATCGAGTACCCAAAAATGGAAGACGTCTGCTGGAATCGATTGCGCACTCAGGCTTGATTGGCAAGCGCTGTGGCCTTGCGCAGCCTGAGATCGTGGAGTGACTCCGTCAGCACGAGGTCTTCCACAAGATGGCCACGAGGGTTTGGAACGAACCATCACACCGCCGCCACCAGCCGACAAATGAATGTCCACCTCGCCGTGGGTCATGCCTGCCGCGCCCAACGTCACCTGCGTGCCGCGACCAGCAACAGTAACGGGTTTTACTGTCACCCAATGGGTCACTGCGGCTGGCCCAGGTCCGCCGCCGACGAGAGCGGCCGCGACACCCCCAGTCGCAGGTGGCGCCAGGTCTATCTACTCATGAAGGGTAGTTATAAATTTCAGCCCAAACGTGCCCGACGAAAGCCGCGAGCTCACTGGCGGTGGGCGGTGGAAACGGTGGGTGCTGGCCCGAGAGATGACGTGCAGAATGGTCCGCCGGTCAGTACTACCGAGCTGCTCGAAGGCGACGTCGGCATCAAGCATCGCGCCGCGACCGTCGCGCACACTACGAGGAGGTCAATCGCTGGATTTTCCCCTGGCGGCTGCGAGCGGCCCAAGACTCGCGGCTAGTGCCACACAGCCTCGCCATAGTGGAGGATCCAGGCCCAAGGCTAGACGCTGCCGAACGCCACGGCTGCAAACTTAGCGAACGCAGCACAGGGCCAGACGGATGGCGAGCCCGAAGAGGCTGGTCGTGGCGAGCCCGACGCCGAAGACCAACAGCCCAGCAAAAGAACCTACCAAGAGCTCGCGAGGGGTAGGGATGGTGTCCTCAGCTGGTCGAGCGCACTCCAGCGCCCGACACTCAAGTGCTGGAGCGAGGCTCGGTGGTCCCGGACACGCCAGTCAGCTGGCGCCGACGGGCATGCCAGACTGCAGGTGTATAGCGGAGGCGTGGGACATTGGGGCGCCGCAGGGTACTGGCTGAGGTTTGAGATGACTTCTGCTCCAATTCTATCATCTGCACGGTCCCACATCAGGGAGTGGCCGTGCTTCAGCTTGGGCCGAGAGAGATCACGGAGAGGTCCATTATC
>CAUYUJ010016080.1:29589-42089 GCA_963575745.1 Prorocentrum cordatum | reverse complement strand
CATTCAAAAACAACCCCTCCCAGGGCGTCCAGCAGCTAATCAGGACCAAAAACAACACCCCCCCACACGTCCCTTTCAAACAATTATCATGGCGAAGGACCCAACCATATGCAACTGTGGGTACCGCAGTTGTGAGCCCTGCCTTCGGTGGAGCTCCCTGTGGGGCCACGAAACGTGTGAGGGGTGTGCCGAAATGGGGGCTATGGCGCCATGCGACCTTACCACTGGGGCCTTCGATGGAGCTCCCTTCGGGGCCACGAAACATGTGAGGGGTGTGCCGAAATGGGGCGTGGCCGCCATGCGAACTTTGTCACCGGGGCCTCCGGTGGGGCTCCCTATGGGGCCACGACACGTGTGAGGGGTGCGGCGAAATGGGCGCGGTGCCGCCATGTGAACCCTGCCACTGGGGCCTTTGGTGGAGCTCCTTATGGGGCCACGAAACCTGTGAGGGGTGCGCCGACATGGCGCGGGGCTGCCATGCAAACTTTGCCACTGGGGCCTTCGGTGGAGCTCCCTATGGGGCCACGAAACGTGTGAGGGGTGTGCCGAAATGGGGCGTGGCCGCCATGCGACCTTTGCCACTGGGGCCTTCGGTGGGGCTCCCTATGAGCCACGAAACCAGTGAGGGGTGCGCCGACATGGGGCGGGCCCGCCATGCGAACTTTGTCACCAGGGCCTCTGGTGGGGCCCCTTATGAGGCCACGAAACGTGTGAGGGGTGCGCCGAAATGGGGCGGGGCCGCCATGCGAACTTTGCCACTGGGGCCTTCGGTGGGCCCCCTATGGGGGGGAGGGAGTGGGCAGCGAGCGGGGGGAGGAGGGAGACGCGGGGCGCTGTCCCGTCAAAACGAAGACCCAACACCACAAGATGGTTGGGAACAGTACAAGCTACACGTTGGGGCAAAACCTTGGGTCATGCTCGCGGGTCCCGCGAGCACTTTGTTTGATAGTTTGTTTACAGACAGGGGCAGCGGGGTGCCCCCATTTTGCCTGCCGCGCGCAAAGCCACCACTCCTGCCCAACACTACATGATAAAGTGCACTGAGCGGCTGAATCTGGATCATGCGCGGCTACCCCGCAATCGCTGCCCGTTGCCTTTTCTGACAAGGACGGCGGTGGTGCTGGCATATTGCCTGCCGCGCGCAGGCCCACCAGACACCACGATGGCCTCCCCACCGAGATTTGTCGTTGATATTCGACAAGGATGGTGGGGGCCGACATGTTCCCCGACGCCACGCGCCCTCAGTCTATGGTTTTGTCGTTCGCACAAGCCGCGCATGCATGCGCGCAGGGCTCGCGCGAACGCCCAAACCAAGGAGCGTCGATGTGGTTTGCCCCCCTCGCCCAAGCCAGGGCACTCATGCGCGGGCGTGACGGCCACTCGTTCGCGACGCGGATGCCCGCCATGTCGCCGCGCGATTTTCGCGCGGCCACGTGGGCTGCGCAGGCGGGCCCGCCGCAGCGCGCGCGCATGCCTGTCGCGCTGCGCAGCCGCGACTACACCGCGCCCCTACAGCAAAAACCGCGCATCGTTGAGATTGAAACTGCGTTTCAGACCCCGAGGTCCCTCTTGCTCCGCGGACGTTCCTCGACTGCGACATCGACGCATGCGCTGGCGACCTGCCCGCCGACCAGGCGCGCGTACAAAAAACAAACACCTTCGCCGCCTCCTCCCCCCAGCTGCCCGCCCCCTCAGCCGGCCCCCCATCCACCTCCGACTTTCTCCTTTGATCCTTTGAAAATCTAAAGAATCCCCCCCGCGCTTGGCCTCGCCGCTCCGCCCCAGAGGCCGGCGGCATGAAGGTGCGCCGCCAGTACCTGGACAAGACCGCGGCTGGACACAGCTGGCAGGAGGACGTCGAACCCCCTTCTGTCCTCGCAACGGTATCACTTAGGCGTCGTGCCCACAGGATATAAACGATTATATATTCTGGGCACGGCGCCTAACCGATATCTTAGCGAACCTTGCCCCCCCCACAAAGAAGCGGCTGCTGTGTTCGGCTTGGGTGAGGGGCCGCGCCCCAAGAAAGCTGCGCTTCCCCGACCACGCGCTACCTGGAATGTCGCAGGCACGCGGGCGTCGAGGTTGAATGCCATACGAAACGCAGGAACAATATGCGCGACGACGGAGATGCAGCGCATAACGGCTAATAGCGCCCAGCACGGCGCGCGCACGCGACGAGGCGGCGTGGAAACGAAAAGGGCGATGGAGATGTCGTCGCTGGCCCAAGGCCCTGGCCCTGATCCCATGCTGGCTCCTGGAGTCTTTCCTCTGAGAACCGGGGTAAGATGACAAAGGAATTAAGATCTCATGTTCACTCTGCTCAGGGAAAGAGGGGACGGGATGAGACATTGATAAGACAAGTATCCGCTAAGCAAGACTACTCTATCAGGAATGCGAAGGGAGGAGGTCGGCCGGGGACGGACGACGACGAGCCGCCCGCGCGCCCCAGCGCACTCCTTTTCTCTCCTGCAAGCCAAGGTTGGCTTGCTCGAGCAGTCATACAGCTGCGGAACGCAGCTGCCAGTTCCAGCGGACAGTGCAATGCATGCAAACTAAGTTATGCCTTAATTGATTATGAGGCGGAGAGGAGCATATTCACTCCCCCCGCGGCGGGCCGCGCAGAGCCCATCCAGCCACAGCGCCCCCGGCCTGTACATTTGTACAACCACCGGAGCCAACCCGAAAAAGCTTTTACAGCTCAACGGTGGCTGACAGGGGGCCAAGGGCCGAAGAGGCTTGACGTTTCCCACCATAGTGATAGATAAATTCTCTCCGCTGGACCAGCTTAGCCGACCAATAGAGGTGTCCGCGCCCAACACGCGTTCCGCGTGTGGGTGTAAATTGTTTTGCGCGCGCCTGCCGCGACTGAGTCACGCGGGCGAAACTCAGTTCAGGTCCTTCCACGGATTGCGCTCGTTCTCTCGTCTGGGCGGCGCCGGAGGCGGCGGATTTGAAGGCGCCGATCCTCCCGTCTGTGCGTCTACGCCACGAGGCGTGCGAGACCGCCCTCTTTCTCTTTCAGTGTCGCTCATCGGCGCCGTCCCTCTCGGCGGGAAGTGGCGGCCATGCCCCCATTTCGATAGCTGGTGCCAATAATTCAGAGTGCACCACTCAGCGTTGGTAAGCCACGTGACCCTGTTACGGTGGATGTAGTGCCCGACGAGGGTCCGTTCACGTAGCTCGGGTAGGACCTGGAAGGGTCGTACTCGTAGCTGTGGCCTGCATCGCTGCTGGCAGCATCCGCAGCTGCACCTGCGGCGGCATCCATGGCAGCGCCGGCAGCAGCATCCATGTCAGCGCTAGCGGCAGCATCCATGGCAGCATCGCGCGCGTGATTCCGACCGATCCCCCATGTTGGGATGTTGTGGGTTTGTCTCCCTGGTCGTCACGGCTGAGCCGGCGACTGAACGGGGGGACCCGGTAGCTTCTTCGGGTACCTGAGCGTCTGAGATGTCAGGTCGAAGTGGCGGCGGGCGCGATAAGGGTCTGGCCTTTGGTCCAGCTGGCGCACGTGGCCCCGCGATTTCGGCTTCGCCGTCGCGTTCGGGATCGTTATTCCTACGATCGCTCATACATTGTATTATACTTCTGGCAGCAGTTGCTGCAGAGGCACCATATATTCCGCATGCAGTGCGGAAAGGTCCATCTTCTTTGTCCTGGAGTTCAGCACCAGGGTCAGGATACTTTTCCTGTAGCCAAGAAATGGCGTCCTGTATTAGAGCACCGTGGCAACGGACGTCGTTCTGCACTCTCCTGCCCATCTTATGGGCCCACCTCTCTAAGATATCGTCTGTTTTAACAGCCGCACGAATGCGGCAGTCCAAAGCATATTCGTCGGTCCGATTCTTTGAATCAATTTCACTCGTGCTAACCATGTCGGGACGAATGATTCGCCCCGGGTAACCAATAAAGTGATCTTCCGATATGAAATAGCTGATTATCTCACGAACAATTGCGAAAATCCTTATGGGCCGAAGGCCCAGCTGCATTTGTTGTACTGGTACTAACCAATTGTCATCTACTATGGTCTGGATAATCTCCGGGATCACGTATTCTGCCGTTCTGGTCAGGGTAACCCTGCAGGGGTTAGTAGGGTTTAATCCCGTGTGTTCTATTATGTAATGGGCAGCAATTTCTTGAACTTCTCTCCCGAAAAATGTTATTTTGATCAAAGGGTCATCATGGTGAGAGTATACGTGTCCCTCAGAATGGTCAAGAGTGAAAAATCCGTCTGTTATCAACGCGGCCTTAGGCCCGCTGATCGCTTTCAGATCCAGATTGTGACAGTTCGCGTGCCATCGCGGCTGCGCCGGTGGCATGTCGCAATACGGGGATAATAAGACGATGGTCCCGACACATGCTAATCCGTCTTGAAACAGACTGAGAACTGCGAGTCGGCCTCGCCCTAAAATTGTTCTCCCAGGCGACTGGTAACCTCGCAGGAGGGTTGGCGTTGTCGGCGTTGTTTCCGTTCTCCTCAGGCAATACGCCGAACCAAGATCTGCCAAACTCTACCGCGTCATCTACTGTAGCAAGTGTCGGAACGAAGATGCTGGCTCTAGTCACGTTGTCGAACCATCTTTCCCAGCCGATTCGAGGAGTGACTAAGTCATCCTCTTCATCAGGCTAGTGAAATGCCTGCAAGGCTGGGCAGGATCTCGGGCGAGCGTATTGGTCAAACGTAGTTCCCCACAATCTCGGCCACCAGGTATTAATGGGCGGGGTTTACCTTCTTACGTTTTTGGCCGAATGTTCAAGCCACGATATAAACCTTTTGACCAAAGGCTTCAAATATTGGAAGAAAGGAGCATGTCGCGCCGGAGGCTAAGCCTCGGCGCGTTCTGGGATCCAAGCTGGAAAACTTCCAGGCTGGCTGTTGCCAAATATCGTGCCAGCGGCCGCCATTGTAGCAAATTGCCCGGAGGCCCATCTTCGCTCCTGCTGATTGTTGTTGTTGACGTTTTCCGTAACATTGGCAGAAGCTCCCCCTTGCCTCTTTATCCGCGCTTGTATATATCCGTGGCGATTCCATGATAGAGTTTCTTCATGGTCCACTGTTATGAAGATGCCGTGTGCCTCAAGGGACTGCGGGAAAATTTTGCGCTTCCATGTCTGGGTAATGTAATCGTGCGTGACCCTGTATTTGTATCTGACTGGACAATTGCAGACAGGACAATTGGCAAAACCTGTCCTCGCCCAGCGGTAACGGCAACAAAGAAATCTCCCATCATCATCCCACGGGATAGATAGAATTCGATCTTGGATCGCGGTCTCCAATATTGGCCTGTGGTTCCAATCAATGATTAGACTCTCGTCTGTATGAACCCATGCAATAACCGACTCACTGTCGAAGGTGACCTCGTATGAAGACAATTCGCGGTCGAAGAGTGCCGTCCAGCGCATCTAATCTGCCTGTCTCACAAGAGAGACGGCTTTGTCGATGTCTGTGAATTTCGGCACTTCCCGGGACACCAAGGTCCCATCTGGGCAAACTCTGTGCGAGAAGCGGGTGGGCACTCTGCCGGTAAAAACAAAAATAATATCCCATTGCTCATGGTGATTGAGGTTGGGGAGACGCGGCACAGGCGGTGTGCGTCGCCCGCGGGCCAAGTACCCACTGATGGCGGCTCCCCTTCCTGAGCTGGGTAGTTCATAGGTACTAGAGTTATTGGGATGAGTGGTTGTCCATTTCTCCGCTGGCTTAGCCACGGAGGAAAATCTGAGGGATTAGGCATCGTTGGGCTATTGTGTGCCGGAAGCAAACGCAACAATGTGTAATCTGCGGCATAACAAAGCCCAGAGTCGCTCTTCGGGGAGCGAACATTTCCACTCGTAGATTCCAAAAACGTCTGTAAGTCTGTAATATGAAGAAGAGATCCGTGACTTCTGACTTGGCCAGGGTCGCACGGGACATACATTCTTTCGATTGAAGCAGCGAACGTTGAATGTCCCTGGCATGCCCTATAGAATATGGGTATCGGCATCTCTCTTCCGTTTTCCTCTTGCAGTGAGCCCCTCTTATGTTGCTCCCACATGGCATTGATTTGTGTTCCAACAATCTTGGGGCTACCATTGGGGAAGATTCCTAAAACTTCGACCGTCCCTGGCGGCGACGCAGCTAAGCTGTGTGCGGCCAAGGCGTACGATTGGAAAGTAAAACCATCATCTTGTAGTTTCCGCACCAGGTCTCCAAAGTAGACCCAGCCCCCCGACGATCTAGCATAGTCGGAGCAATGCCTCGCGATGTATACAGCACATTGGCCTATCCTTTTGGCCAGATCATCCGATCGGAAGCTCAGGCCACTCCAGGTGTCCGAATTGCCTAAGGCAGCCGGGTTTCCATCATCATCTTCTCCAACTATAAGTGGCTGCAGGCGCGCATAGGCTCCAGGAGTAAACCCGTCAGGAACGTCATCGGAATGAAACTCGGCTCTAATGTAATCCGTTGCTTGTGCGAAAGATCCATCGTCCTGTTTGAGGCCCCCCAATATTGCAAGGATTGGATCTTCCACAAACTCTGCCATATCTGCGGATGGCTTCGATGTGTGGTGGCACGGGGCCCGTAAGATGGGCGCCCTGGAGCATCTGCTTTAGAGGTCCAGGCGTAACCTGAAGTATGCATTGGCGTTCTTCTGTTGTCACATACAATCGCTTTTCTTTAAATACAGTAGCATGCCCCACTGTGACGTCTCGATCCCCATCGGTAGGGCCCCTGTACATCGGCTGACCCTGTCTTTTATCTGGAGCAGGTGGAAGACTCGATCTGCGAAACATATTCGCAGATGCCGGTCCAAACGGAAAAGTCTCGTCATCCATTGACTCTAGAAATTGGGGATCACTATCGTATGGGAACGTTGTGCAAAAGTCCTCCGTTCCCATGTCCGTCTCATGGGCCTCCGGGTGGCCTGAGGCCCCCGGTGGCGGCTGGGCTGCGTGTTTGGGAACATGTGTTGTCTCTTCGTCTGACGGCACTTGTGTTGGACTCGATGGTTCTTCTTGTGCCTCATGGCGTCTCTCTTGTTCCGTCACAGCTGAGCCGGACGGAGGGGCAGGAGGTGTGGGCACTCTGATCTTACTCCCGGAACCACCTGCCTCTTTACGTCTTGACCACCGAGGTCTCTCCGCTATCATCGGAGTGCGCACAAAATTATTGTCCCACTTCAAAATCTGCTCGACAATAGCATCAGCAAGTGCATTCCATGCAGCGGAATGTGTGTTCAGCTCCTCTAGGTCGTCTTTTATGTTTATCTCATAAACTCATCTTGCTGTCTTAATATATGATACAGCAGTAACTCTGAACCTTTTCATCGGAAGAGTTTCAGCTGGGGCGTCGGTGTGCACTCGATCGCAGCCCTCTCAAGCGGTAAAAGAATTCTTTTTCATTTCTCAACGCCGATCTGGCTCTCGGGGGCTCAAATACATACATGAGACCTCTTTTAGTGTCAGTGAGATGGCAGTAATGTCATCGTTTCCCTCCAAATTAGGCGAATCCTGGGATGAATGGTCCCCGTCCGACTGAGCCGAGGGGTTTGCGTCGTGCATATCCAATGGATCGTCGTTCCCATCTCTTCCAGGAGCGCCAGCTTCAGCTGAGGCAGCCTTCGCCTCGGCATGCGGGGCGTGCGCTGATTGGGACCATTCACCTGTGGAACTGCCTTCGATACGAGGCGGATCGCCCCGGTGTCTGCTCCAACTGGGCGCCTGTATGGAGGGTGCCTGTTTGGAGCGAAGCTCATTCCCCTGAGGGCTCTGAGCGACAGGCGGGGAGCCAGAAACGTTGGTCCCGATGAATATGTTTAATTCGGGCGGAGGGTCACGGACGCTCGGCCTCCAAGGCCCGCTGCTAACTGCGTCTGCGCCACTCGACTTAGCCGGTGACCGGGCAGTCATTGGCGCAGCAGGGTCTCCATCAAATCGAGGCATCTTCGCTGGCGGTTGACCTCAGTTCTCCGACCTGGGATCGAGCCTCGGTGGAGGGGCCTTCTTGTGAGAAATCACTTTCGCAGGTGGAGAATGTTCCTGCCTAGTAGCATTCGGCCGATGGTCCGGAGGGTTCGTTGGAGTATGAATCACCGGCGGGGCCTTCTTGGCGGGAATTTCTTTCTGCCCACCAGGAGGAGGAGGCCTGGGGACAGGGGGCCGACTGGCAGCCTTAGGGGGCGGCGCTTAGTAGGTCCTCTCTGGCTTCGCAGATGCCTTTCCTAGGTCGGGAAAACTTTTTTTTATCCATTGAGAACGGAATGCCGGGCGGCTTAGCCGCCGGCTCCTTCTCGTCTCCTTCAGCTGCCCTCTCCTTCTCCTGTCTATTCTGCTCGACCAACTGAACTGATCTTTCCGAGGCCTCGCCCCAATGCATTGCGTGGATCTAGGTCAGTCTGACTCCTTTTTCTTGGAGCCAAGGCCAGATATCATCGTATGTTTCTTCGTCTGTTTCGCCTTGGCCCCTCAAATAGGGGCTCTCTCCCTTTTGCCATTCGATAGAAGTCAAGCCTGGGACCCAGGCCTTTTGAGCATCCCTGACTTTGTCCGTGGCTTCAGTCCGATCTTGATCTCGATACCTTTCGAACTCAAAGTCCACTTCCAGGTTCCATTTGATATCTCTGGCAATATGCAGCAAATGTGTCCACGCATCGGTCACCCACAGTGCTGCTGCGGTCCAATGATAGAGTCTCAACTCGTATAAAACATCAATCTCTGGATTACTCACGCACTGGATCGGCGATCCTTTAATAGATTTTGTCGTCTTGGCATAGTAGACAATTTCAGCCGTGATCCAAATGCCATCTCCAAAGGTATCCTCCGCAATGGAGTACGTGGTGTCAGTGTTGGGATTGTCAGAACACGGAAATGAATACACCCCAACCACATTTGTTTTCACGCTTCCACAGTATTTGGGATTTGATGGAAGCAACTGATGGCCCTCCAAAATAGCATGAAGGGTAGTCACTGACGTACCATGTGACTGTTTGACCACCCGGCGGATGAGTCTGAGACTTCCGCAAGCTTCTCTTTTGTCACGAAGAAAAGCAACGATAATTCGACGCAGTGAGCTTTGCCAACTCTGTGGGATGTCGTCCTCAACTGGGCCCAATTCAAGCGGTCAGCCACTGTGGCTGTCCGCTCCGATACCGACCTATCTGCTTTGATCCTGAAGAAACGAGCCCAGTTCGGCACTAGATAGTTCCGTGTCGTCGGCGGAACTCTCGTCGTTTCCTGGAGAATCTGGTAGGCAAACCACGCTTGGCTATTACCATCTTTCAGAATCGTTTTCCGTTGCCAGCTTTGAGGAGGCTCTCCTCCCTCGGCGATCTCAGCAGCACGCCCCTCTTCCCCTGGGTATGCGTTAAGCGGCGCCATACCCCGGTGAAGTTTTCCGCTGGCAGCTGTAAACGGGCAAAGGAAGTCATAATGAGTAATATTCCCTGTCTTTGCATCTTTTACAGACAGATTCTTTATCTGCTGATAAACTTGATAGTACGGCCAGAAACATTCGACCTCTCCAGGGCATCCATCTTTCGGCCTCCTCGGAAACTCGTAGTCCTTACTGAGCCTAGACCATTTACCCTCCGGGCATTTCTCACGGATGGTTCTGTCTGCTGTTTCCCCATGATTGAGCCGTCCTCGCGCTAGAACCAGAGCCCGTATCGGCTGAGCCGACGGGTTTGGTCTTATCGGTCGCAGTAACAGCGCCGGGTTGCCCGGCCGACTCTTCAGTAAATACAGGGACCGCTATGCCACCTGGCGTTGCACTACTCGCCGCAACAGCTAAGCCGCTCGATATCGCCGTCGGCGCTGCTTTGTTAAATCCTTTGAGTGCAACACGCATTGGCTCATCGTTTTGCACTCCTCGGTGGCGAAAAGTAAACGTCATCCGTCCATGGGAAGAAATCACCATAAGCAGCCCCCTTTTCAAGAAAGTCTTTAAATTCATTTGAATAAAACGAGTGTATAGCGCCACCTCCAGTTCCGCTTGAAACGGCTGGGAACTCTTTATCGGTCAATGATTCCTTGAATGGGAGCGCGCCAAGGAGCCGCCGGATGGCTGACAAAAAAATAATACAGCCAGTTTGGCTGTTTGAATCATGTAATCGGCACATAATTGGGCGGCAATGACTTTTCGGAATTTGCCCCCATCATTCACTTTATAGACCTGATGGTTAGCACCGTAATGGAAAACGCCCCCTGGGCGGTGCTGGAGCTGGCGGTAGAGGCTGACGCCTTCAAGGATCATTATTCTGGGGAACAGTCCTACTGTTTTGTAGCGTTCAATCCGACGATTCATTCTGGCTCGGACCAGGGTGGCAACATCATCCCACATCGGACCGACGCCGTTATCGCCTTCTTGTCAGCACTTCGAGTCCCCGCCGATATACATCATATCTATAGTCCCTTCATGGGACCGTTGCATTATATCATCGATCAAATCCACGGCATCCTGTATCATCTGTCTGAGGCCCCCCTGCAAAAGCAAACGGGTTCTCATATCTTTTGGGTCCACTACCGACTCCATTTAATTTGCCCGAATTATCGACTATGTCGTTGAAATTCCAGAAAGTGAAGCGAATTGGAGCGTGTGTCCCTTCTTCGCAAGCCCATTGATCACCCCACCGAAAGTTCGCGGAGGTGCCGGCAATACCTGTGATTTGTGCTCCACGCATAGCTGCCTGTACACTTCCGAATACTGAGTGTCGCAGGTTGTACTCAGGCATAAGGCTCGACTTAGGCGCCCCGATGCGTCCTTGAACACAATCGTAGAATCAGAAACAATATGAATAGAACATGACCAACTATGCTGTGACCCATTCCGCATCTGACTCAGCGGGCGGAAGAAATCCATCACAGGTTTCCCCGTGAACGACATAGCAGCAAGGTCTTCTCCCGTGAACGGAATCCACGAGTGACCATTGACTTCGGCGATCTTTGTGATCGCCTGACATTTCTTGACAAAACTCAAGCTATCCGACCAACAAATCATCTTCGGGTCCGTGACCTCCATATAGAGTTCCAGGATGTCCTCCACCTTTTCTCGCCATCCATTCTGGGGGGGTTCGGATCGCGCCCGAACCTCCCTTGCATCCGAAGATGCTCGAGAACGTTCCAGGGGCCACGACCGAGGCAAGGTCGGTCTTCGGGCTCGGGTTCTGTCGCTGCGGGTCCCGAGTCCGGCGGTCCGCCTCCCCCTCCTCCCCCTGAGGGTGGGTCATCTCCTGAAGGAAACCCGCCAGACGGTGGCTGCTCCCCATCCCCGCCGGCTGAGCCGTGGGGCGGTGCACCGCCGCTACCCCCACTGGCTAGACCAGGAGGGTTTTCGATGTAGGGAGGCTGGCCGGCAGGTGGTTCGCCGGCCGCCTGCTTCCCGGTCCCAGGGTAATCCAATGATGGCTGATTTTGGCCCGCGACTGCTGGTTGGCTATCCTCGGCGATCGGGTCGTCGGGCGCCTCCATTGCAGTCCTCGGCTTCTTTCGCGGTGAGTCCTCATCAGCACCTGGGTCGCGTCCGTCTCCAGCAAGCCATTCCTCGAAATTATGTGGCCTCTTCCAGGGGCGTCGTCTTTTCCTCCAGTGCACGGCCTGCTTGGGTGCATCCTCGAAGTACGCCGCCTTTGCGGCGGCGGCATGGGCTTCCTCGACCACGTGCACCGGTGCACTGCATTTTCCTTTGACCACTGGAAGAGCGAACATCGTTCCCCATTCTTCCCCAGTGGCTGAGCCCTGATCGGCGCAGCCAAAACCGCGCGTTCAACGCGGGCGCCGCGCAAAGGCGCGCTCGCGCCGTGGGCGACATGGGCGGCGACATGGGCAACATGGGCGACGTGGGCGACATGGGCGCTGCGCGCGACATGGGCGACATGGGCGCCCACGTTGCACCGCAGGGACTCTGAAAGTGCCTTCGGGGCGGCTCAGGGGTGACCCCAAAATGGCAGAGTTAGCATTCCAGGGCATGTTCTTTTGCGGCGTTGTGCGCCCTGGCGCGGACGGCCGAACGACCCCTGCAGCGAGACACCCTGGGCACGCGGTAGGCAGTGTGAGAGTGCCCTCGTGGCGGGGCAGAGCCAGCCGAAAGCGCAGCGGCGCCGATGCGTTTGTCGAGGCGCGGCTGGAGATGCAAAGGCGGGCGCGCTGAGGCCGCCGAAGCTGCGACCCGCGACAGCGGCCGAGACAGTAAGGTCGGGCAGCGCGCGTCGCCTGAAGTGGCCGCGGTCGGCGCGTCGGGCCGCGCAGTTCCGACGGCCCCGACCCGCTGCGACGACGAGCGCTGATCGAAAGGCTGCTCACACACGCCCTTGGCTCAGCGCGGGCCTCCCACCCGAGAGAGCTGGGATGACAAAGTCACCGCCCAGCAGACCGAACGCCGCTCTCGAGCGGAATCAGGGGCGTCGGGGCGCTGGAGCGGCCCGCGCTGGCCCTCGCAGGGGGAGCTCTGAGAGCTCAGCCCCGAGGAGTTGAAAGGAAGACGTTGACAGCAAACCGAGCCCCAGGGCAATCAGCACGCAAGG
>CAUYUJ010016080.1:7500-21989 GCA_963575745.1 Prorocentrum cordatum | reverse complement strand
CTCCTCCAGCTGGTCCATCGCAGCCGCCATCATCGCGTGCGTCTCTTCGCATGGCAGCTCGGGGATCTCGTTATCCTGCGGAGGGTGTTCCTCCTCCTCCTCCTCATCCCCCTCGCGATTTCTCAGCTCGTTGAAGGGTTAGGGGGCGCCTTTCCAGATTCCTGGCGCAATGCCAGACCACAGCATGTTTGGGAAACCGTGAGCTCACGCCGTCCAAGCATTATGTGCCTCGACATCGTCATGATCAGGAATTGGACCCCGAGTGGCCCTCATTCCCGTCGTCCTTTTGGCGATCCCAGTGCGCAAACATGATGCGCAGCTGGCGGCTCTGAAGGCACCTCAGGTCGGAATTCTTCAATGCGAGGCCCCCCTCATCTCCCCAAGCTTCTCTGGCCCCAGGGGCCCGACCAACGCGAGCACCACCCTCCTTCCCTTTCGTTTCCTGGGCCCCATTGGCCCGAACAGCACGATATCATTCCCGAGATCCTCTTCTTCTCAGGCATTGTTCGGGTACCCCGATCCACACCTAGCACCCCATGCTCTCCTCGCGTTTTTCCGACCCGAGAGGTCCGAACAGCACAGCCACCTGGGGTTGTTATGTGTCCAGGGGTCCGACCAGCACGATGTTCTACCCCTCCCCTCCTTTCAAGTTAGCCCCTCCTCTTCTATCCTCTCCTCGATCTCCTTCAGGGGTCCGATGTCCCTTTCCTCCACTCGCGAACGCGATGTCTGACACAACCCCTTCCCCAAAGCCCGTTCGGGCAGAGGCTCCAGGCCCCGCGAAACCCCTCGCCGCGATGCCCGACGCCGACCCTTCACAACAACACCCCGACCTCGTTCAATTTGTTCGGGCATCAGGTCCCATCAACACGAGCACCCCCCCTTCCCTTGCATTTTCCTGGCCCCAGCGAATCAACGCGATTGCATGTGTGTTCCTCCTTACGCTTCCTGACCCTAGGAGTCCGAACAAATTTTCGCCCCCCCCCCCCCCCTGCAGTTTGTCTGACGTCCAGGGCTCCGAAATCGCGAACGTCACCCCTTCTCATTGGTTTATCGTGGGCCCCAGGGGTCCGATGAGATGGATTATTTGGGCGGCGGTGTGGGGTGGATCCTCGAGTGATCTCCACCTCGCCCCTATCCTCTTTATCCTTCTCCTCCTCATGGGCGGCTTGATGGCGTCCACCATCGTCTTCGGGGGGAAGCGGCCCTTCTCCAACTTGTATTTCTCGCGCAACACCGAGCCGAACGCGAGCTGCCACGCCGCCTGCGGGGATATGGAGGAGCACGTGCAAAAGGCGAAGGGACAGAGGGATAGAATAAGCAGAACACGTGGATACATCAGGAGCTACAGACATGCAACTGGGCCTCCACCGATCTTTCCCTCATCGATCCTCCGACCCTTCCCTAGCTCATAGAGCCTCCATCCTCCGATCCGCCCCTCATCGATCCTCCGAGATCCTTCCTTCATCGAGCCTCCTCGTGATCGCATCTAGCGCCTCATCCGATCCTTCCCTCATGGATCGCCGCGCCTCCATCGCATTCTGGCTGAGGCGCTCTCCATTGGTGACGTTGTTGATCGCCTCCAGGGTCGGCGCGAATGCCTCCCCTTCACGCGTTCCCACGGGCGCGGATCGAGGAACAGAATCGAGACAGTACAGTCGGGGCGTTGACCTAAGGAACCCTAAATAAGGAACGAGGCCCCTGTTCCCATACGTTCATCCTCGGCTTCCCCTGGAAAGCCTCAGGAAAACCCGACGCAAACTGTGAAACATTCCAGGAACACCGAGCCCCTCCCCAACGAAAAGGATTCATTCTTCAGCGCCCCGACTGTATGAAGATAATGACCTATAGGCAGGGGGCACGGTGGGCTACCTAGCATCTCTTGTGGACCCTTCTCCCGATCGAATCGCTCGACCTTCGCCCGCCCCATGCAGATCGCCCCTCTCGATCCTCGGGGCAGGATGCACCCCTCCCCTCCTTCAGCGCTGCGTAGCAAGGGCGGTCACCACTCTTCTGGCACGGGTAGCTTCCGAAGCCGGGGATCGTCGGATGTCCTCGCGGCGGTGTGAGGGCGAGGCTCAAGGTTGAGATTCGGTAGGCCTCAGATGGCAGGCGTTTGCGATGAGGAGAGTACGGTTTCAATGGCGATGCAGCTGGGGGCCGATGCGGCGGCAAAGAGGGATGATACAGTCCCCAGAAGAGGCAAACGGAGGAAGCGGACCAAGAGGACGATGGACGAGCAGGATACCGATGCAGAAAAGGATCTAAGTCGCGTCGTCGTCTGAACCGACGTCGCCCGAAACGTCGCTACCGTTATCATTGATGAGGAATTGCGTCGCCATGGCAACCACCGTCAGCATCATGATCATTAGTATCGCTGTCGGTGATCACCATCGGCATCATCATCGCCATCGCCATCACCGTTCTCCATCACCCTCATCATCGTAGTAATCGTCGCCACGGTTAGCATCAGCGTCGACGATATCGGCGTCAGTCGTCGAATGCGCGGCGCTAGCTCCTGCCAAGCACAACTGGCCGATCGTGTCCGTCTGGGCATGCAGCGCCCCGGGATGCGGTGCGGAGGTGAGGAACGCGAGAGGCAGATGCATGGGTCCTCATCCTCATCCCTCATCCTCATCCCTCGTCCTCATCCTCATTCTCATCCTCGCCCCTCCTCGTCCTTATCCTCGTCCTCATCCTCAACCTCGCCCCCCCCCTCATCCTCGTCCTCATCCCCATCTGCATCCCCCTCCTCATCGTCGAGCCCGATCGCCAATCCTGGTCCTCATCCTCATCCTCATCCTTATCCTGTCCGTGCTCGTCCTCATCGTTCCCCGACCCATGTGCCTCGGGCTGAACTAATCCTAGAAACTCTGCCTATCGGAATTCTCATGTCCTCCTCGAGCTCCTACTCCTGGCCCCCTCCCTACTGCGCCTGCGCGGCGAGCGCTGGTTCGCCCACCCACGTTTTCGGGTTCACGAGCTTGCGCGTCATGGCCTCGAGGGAAGGCCGATCCTTTCCTTCCCGCTCCTTCTCCTCCTGAGGAGCTCCTGCCCTCTCGACCTCTGGATCTCTCCTGCTCTCTCGACCTCATGCCTCTCGACCCTTTCCCGCTCAGGGCGTCGGCGGATCCTGCCAACAACGATCGACGATCGATGACAACGAAGCGTCGCGAGCTCGCGACGCTTCGTTGTCATCGATCGTCGTCATCGTATTTTGTTGGCAGGATCCGGGGCCCAAGCTGGAATCCAACACGGTGCGGGTGCGTGACCCTGCTTGCTTGCCCGAGCCCCGCCTTGTCTGATCCTTCCATGCGTTGCGCGCGCGACCGCGGGCTGGGCGCCCTCGGGCCAAGCCGCGCGGAGCGCGCGCGCGAGCTCGCGCGCGAGCATGGGTCGAAGGGCTCAAGAAACGAGGAGGCGGACGAGGAGAAGGGGGGGAGCAGGAAGGGGAGGAGAAGGGGGAGGAGCAGGAGGAGGAGGACGAGGAGGAGGAGAAACAAAGCACGATGATGATGATGAGGAGGAGGAGGGGAAGGAGGAGAGGACTTGCGCATATCCTGACAACGCAAGGAAGGGAAAGAAACGCCGAGCCGAGCCGAGCTAATTGGCCGGCGGTCTCCTGATCGCAGAGTGAGTCATAAGAATTCTTTTGCCGACTCGAAAACCCAAGTGTTAAAACCCACTCATTAATTTTTTCATTATGTGATTGAATGCGGCGTCAATGTAGGATTATAAGTTTTAAAAAAAATTACTGCAGCATGCGTAGATTTCTATCAAGCGGGTGATGTTAACTCGAAAACCACATGTTGAAAACCCAATGCAAAACTTCATTCTCTGAACAGAAGAGGCGGTCATCTGAATGTGGAATATGCAAAACGCATATACACCACGCAGAGCGCGCGGGCGGGTCACCCGCGCGCGCGCCGCCCTCCACGCGTATGTACATTTTGATACAACGGGGGCGATGTTAACTCGAAAACCCAATGGCGAAAACCCAATGTAAAAATTCATTCTCCGATCGGAAGAGGCGATCATCTGAATGTGGAATATACAAAACGCATATACACCATGCAGCGCGCGCGCGGGCGGGTCACCCGCGCGCGCGCCGCCCTCCACGCGCATGTAAATGTTGATACAACAGGGGCGATGTTAACTCGAAAACCCAATGGTGAAAACCCAATGTAAAACTTCATTCTCTGATCTCATCAATGTGGAATATACAATTCGCATATACACCATGCAGCGCGCGCGCCGCCCTCCGCGCCCTCGTATACATATTGATATACAACAGGAGCGATGTTAACTCGAAAACCCAATGGTGAAAACCCAATGCAAAAATTCATTCTCTGATCGGAAGAGGCGATCATCTGAATGTGGAATATACAAAACGCATATACACCATGCAGCGCGCGCGCGGGCGGGTCACCCGCGCGCGCGCCGCCCTCCACGCGCATGTACATTTTGATATACAACAGGGGCGATGTTAACTCGAAAACCCAATGGTGAAAACCCAATGTAAAACTTCATTCTCTGATCTCATCTGAATGTGGAATATACAAATTCGAATATACACCATGCAGCGCGCGCGCCGCCCTCCGCGCCCTCGTATACATATGGATATACAACGGGAGCGATGTTAACTCGAAAACCCAATGGTGAAAACCCAATGTAAACATTCATTCTCTGATCGGAACGGGCGATTATCTGAACGTGGAATGCACATGCGCCAACATAATGCGGCGGCATCGGATCATTGCCCATGCGGCCGTTCAACGCGCGATCCAACAAAAAAACAAGACATACGCAACAACAACCAGACATGATACAAAACATAATACTATTTTTTAAGAAAAAAAAACAAGACATGCCAAAACACAAGACAACGTCAACAACATCACAGCATGGCGCGGTTTTCAAGACAAAACAGCAGTCTTGAAAACATTGCAGCTGGAGGATGTCAGGGTAGACCTCGCCCTCGCCGGACTTCAGCGCGGGCGGCCCGGACTCTCCAGCGACCCCCCCGGCAGCGGGGGTGGGCAGCAGCGCAGCGGCCGACTCGCTCTGGGTCGTGGCGCACGCAACCCAGGCGTTGAGGTCCTCGTCCTCCTCCTCGCCAGTGTCGATCGCGTTCCCCTCCTGAGCCATCCTCGCCAGCGGTGGAGGGGGGGCGGCGCCAGGGCGCCGTGGCGGGCGGCCTCGGCGAGGTAGCCAGCAAGAGCCTCGTCCTCCGAGGCGCAGCGGCGCAGGCGGTCGCCGCGGAAGGAGCGGTGCCCGCCGATCCGCCTGGCGATGGCTCCCCAAGCACGCCGCGCGCCGCAATGGGCCCCCGCGAGATCCGGGGCCGCTGGGCACTCAGCGCGCGCCGCTCGGGGCGCGCGGGGCGGGGCGGCCAGGGGCGGGCGGGGCGCCGGCTCCTCGGGCCCCGTCTGCGCACCCGCGTCCCGGGTCGCCGGGCCCGCGCTGGGGGCCGCGCCAGCCGGCGAGCCGCCGGCCCCGCAAGGGGCCAGGTGCACGTTGACGGTCTGCACCGCGGGCCCAGGCGCCGCGCTGCTCAGCGCGGCGTCGGCCCCAGCAAAAGAGGCGGCAGGCGCGCGCCGGCTGCGCGCGGACGCCGCAGCCGCCGAGAGCGAGGCCAGCATCCACTGGAGGGTGCGCGAGGGAACGGGCGCGAGAGGGCGCCCGCCGAATGAGAGCTTGAAGCCAGAGCCCCCGCGCGTCGAGGAATCACTGCAATCATCCCTCTCTCCCTGCCCTCTTCCTCGCCCTCCTCCTCCCCCCCCCTCCTCCTCCTCCTCCTCCTTTTCCTCCTTCTCCCCCTCCCCCTCCTCCTCCTCGCCCCCCCCCCCCACGCTGCCTCCTCTTCGTCCCGATCCCGCCCCGTTCCCCCTGCCTTTCGCCCGTCTCCTATTCCTCCTCTCGCGCGCGCCCTTTCGCCTTCGTTTCCCCCCGCCGCCGCCCCCCCCCCCCCCCCCCCCCCCCCCCCCCCCCCCTCACCCCTTCGTCATGCCCCCCCCCCCCTCCCTCGCCCCCCCCCCCCACCCTTCCCCACCCCCCCCCCTCCCCCCTCCTCCTCCGCCTCCGCCACCGCCTCCGCCCCTCCCCCTCTCCTCCATTTCCTCCTCCTCCCCCCCCCCCTCCCCCCCCTCCCCCCCTCCTCCTCCTCTATCTCCCCATCCCTTATCCTCCTTTTTCTCGCTCGTGTTTCTGTAATATTCCACCTGCGAAGTGCCCGTTCGCAAATGGATTTTCGGTTGATTTGCACGCGCGCGCGGGAAGCCCGCGGCCGCGCGGATCCACGTGCAAATGCACGTTATGGCGCCCCTTCCCCTCTCGCAATTTTGCCCACTGCGCTCGCCCGCGAACGCGCTGGGCATCGGATGCCACAGCCGCTTCGCGGCGGGGCTTCCCGCGCATTCAGACTTCCATTGCTTGCGCCCTGATCGCGGCCGCAAGTCGGGGGGCGCGGGCGTCGCGCCTGCATCGCCGACTGTTATGATGAAAGGTTTACTATGACACGCGCATCCCGTTAAATGGCATTAAAACGGACTGACCGTTCAAAAATACGGCGCACGCCGTAAGCAAAATCTGGCCCAGCGCTGAATTCAACTTACACACCGCACACGCATGGCCAACGCTCAACGGCATTTCGATGGCGCGTGCGTGAGCGCCGCGAGATGCAACTGCGCTGACATGCGCCTGGTACATCGCGATTCAAGTATAGTGTGCGTGTGTAAATGTTACAAACTATCCGAGCGTCATGTGCCCAAGGAGCAAGGCAACGCAACGCGCATGCCGCCGCAGCAGCAAACACATCCGGCGATAATGCAGCTTTTTCGGCGACAAGCAAATTCAACTGGCGCAAGAAAGGGCGGCCGGCGACATATCGGGCAACAAGAATCATCCGGTGCAAATTCCCCACCCGCAGGCACCCCTAGGAATTGAACAAGAAGACGGTTCGTCTTCACAATACCGCTTGCGTTCATATGAAGGTAGTTCTCATGCAAGAAGGCCACTCGCCCTCGGACTTTTATTCTACAAAAGCGGCATGGGCCGCAAGTGTTCTTGATTACTTTTAACAGAGAATCGCCAACTCTACGCGCCGTCGTCGTCGCCGTGCCATTCATCGTGAATTGGCGACGCTCGTTATTGTCATCGCCAGTGTTCATGCCCATCAGCTGAGGAGAATAAAAAGATACCACTGCGCGCCGCAGGAAGCCGAAACCTCGCCACCACGACTGGGCTTGCGTTGAAAATATTGTCGAAACATGCCCGGCGGGATGGTCAGAAGGCAAAAACCTTTCTTTCGGCGTGAAATTGTTCTCCGCCATTCCATGCGTCTTCTCCTTTTCCAGCCGCGGCAGCGCATCCGTTGTCAGGGCGGCCGAGGGTCGCCTCGCGAGAGCCCGAGCGAAAAAATTGCGCCGCGCCTCCAGCGCGGCGGGGCCGGCGCCGGACGCCGCCCAGAAATGAAGGAGTCAGGAATCATTCGGCGAAGCTGCATGACAGGACTCGAAGATGAGTGGCCGCTTGAAGACATCCAAACAAGCGCGCGAAGCGAGAAGGAAAAAAGGAACAGGAGCGCTCGGGACCTGGATGGCCGCGTTCGCGGAGGCAGCGCTCGCCCTTGAATCCGGGCCCTTTTGCCGCGAAGCCGACGATTGAACAGTCGGGCAGAGCGCGCGTCCTATGCTCCTCTCTCGCGTCCGGCCCCGTGCCAATGCTGTCCAATATCTCATTCCCATCGGCGCACTTCCAGCGCCTCGGGCCCCCCGGAGGGCGCGCGGCAACAGGGTCGGGCGCAGGCGGGCGCGCGCCGCCAAGATCAGGCATAAGCACCGGCGAAAATCAATCCAGCAGATATTGTAACAGAATCCAATTCTGATGAGGATAGCTCCAAAATGTTATGATGTCAAAGAGGCCAAGCCAAAATCTCTGGCGCTGGCGGCGAGTAAGCGGCGATGGGCCGATTCCGAAAGCGATGCTTGTCGTCTTTAGCCTGGTAGACGCCTAGACGCGCCTTCGAGCGCTACATAGACCAAATATGCGCGGCTCATGGCAGGGGGCGAAAGGTTAGACCGCAAGTTCAACACCCGCGTTAAAGAAGCACGCCGTGCACATTCTTGGCCGTCTTTGGAGGTCCAGCTGCCGATCGAGAACGTGATACTTCATACTTCGAACGCCATCAGCTACCTAATTCATCCGATTGACAACGGCACATTGCAGACCAGCGCAATGAGACAGCTGGGCGTTGCGCCCGGCGGCGCACCCAACCTGCATCGCGCCGTCGGCGCGACCAACCTGGCGAGCTGGCTCGCGAACCGATGGCGCGACCCGCGTGTCGGGCGCATCGACAGTCCTGACTCCTGTACGCAGGCACTCACAATCCGTGGTCGATCAACCCAACCCACCGGAGGGGGCCTGGCAAAGTTGTTTCGCAATAAATTCAAGAATTGCTCGGCGCTGGGATCGCGCAGCACTGTCGCCCGCACTCAGATTCCCGCGTGCAGAGATAGGCGCCCTTACCCCAAGCGGGCGGCACTGACGGGCTGTTCCCTGGTCGACGAATTTGCATACGCTAGTAACTACAAAGGCCAGTGGGCCCCGAACGTCATTGCATGTAACGCAGTCGGCAACGCGGTAGAAACGATGTTGCGAGGCATCAAAGATATCTCTGGCCTGGGGGCCGCCAGTCTGATAACCTCATTAACTCCGCATGCCGAGCCGCCGCGAGTGGTACGCCAGCCGGACGTCGGCGTCGCCGTCGCTGCGTTTCTCCACGCCTGCGCGACAGACTTCCAAAGGTGGCTGCCCGCCATCGAGTTCCTTCTCTCTCCTCCTCGTTCTCGTCCCAAGCTGGCTGCCTGGCAGCGCTCCCATGGTGGCCGTTAGCCACCGCGCGCTCTGCCGCCTCCGCAAAGAAAAAGCATGTCCACCGAGGCCGTTCGCAAAGCCTCCGTCTGCGCGGCGCGCGCTGGCGCAGCGGTTGCCGCTGGCGCTGTGGCGCCTGAAGAAGTAGTAGGAAAGTTAGGGGCAGAAGGAGGAGGAGGAGGAAGAGGAGGAGGAGGAGGAGGAGGCAAAGGGGGGGAGGGAGGAAGAGGAGGAAACATCTACACCGTCAGCGTTGATCGATATATATATATATATATATATGTATTAGTTGTTGTGTGCTCATTGGCTGCACAATACCACATACAAATCGAACGATAACGGGGCTCAATATGCTGCTCAAAATCTAACATGGCGCCCTTTTCCACGTGACGAAATTAATACGTGTTTCGGGCGCAGGAGGGTCAGAAGGAGGAGGGGGGATATGACAAGGAGAAGGAGGACGATCAGGAACACAAGTGGAGGAGGAGGAGGAGGAGGAGGAGGAGGAGGAGGAGGAGGAGGAGGAGGAGGAGGGGGAGAAGGAGGAGGAGGGGGCATTTATGTAATCAGCGTTTATGTTGCTTTCTCTATGTTCTTTGGCCGCGCAGTGCCACGGGCCCCACAAACGATGCTGGGAGGCAGAATGTTCCTCCGCATCTAAAAAAAGACCCCTTGCAACATGAAAGCTGTTGAGTGTTGGGGCGGTCCTCCATGTTTCATTATTCTGTAGTGCGACCCGCAGATCTACGACAGACTTCGATCACTCATTGTCCAATGCAACCAACCGAACATTACGTAGCATTTGGCTCAAGCTACAAACCACCCAACTAAGCCAACTGCTTGTTGGCGCCAGCGCTAGCTGACGGCAGAGATGGGCTAAAGAAGAACTGGCGTCGCTGTCTAATCGCGTGGAGGTTCTTGGGGCACAAATCCAAGAACAACGACTTAGGATTGCGAGCTTCATAGAACAACTACAGCATCAGACCGGCCAGAAGGAACACGCGACCGCACCATATGCTAGATTCTACGACTACGGACGCTCAGCGCGTGGAAAGAACTGTTCAGGTGCACGGGGGTTCAGCATGCGTCAAGCACGCACTTTTGCACGGCAAATGAAATTCCTACGCGCGCTTGAAATACAACGACCGCTTGAGCGTAGTCCGTAAATGCGGGCAAAACAAGCGGCACCAGATGGCGTGGCAGTGGGCGCTACTAGACATCTATAGTGTATCAATCGTTCTGTGCGCTAGGTATTGGACAATCGCGAGGTGAATGTTAAACATGCGGTTTCTGGCCGTCGTTCTGCCGACACGCCGTCGGCAGATCCTCGAGGTGGCTGTTCGCCATCACCTAGTCTCAGCGCCGCCTGCGCATTTACAGAACATATGGTTTCTCACCATCACTCCTGCAAAGCGCAAGCGTCGTCGAACCCAGCAGAGGACCCGCCGGGGCCGATCGCGATCCCGCAGCTTTTGCTGAGCTCATACTGAAAGCGGTTCTTACAGGCATCGCGGCACTTGTAGCTGCAATTGGACGTGGAACCTATTCCGGCACATAAGCTATTATTTTGCTCTTCGCCATGAAGAGAAGCCTTTTGTCTACCGCCACAAAAAAATCCTTTGTGCTCCGCCACTACTTGAATACGTTTGCCATCCGCCACGCAGGGAATCGTTTCGTATTCGGTCACAAACGGAATCCTTCCGTAATCCGCCACAAAAGAAATCGTCTTGCATTCCGCAACAAAGAGGACCCGATTGAAAGTGATTGGGTAACTGAAATACATGTTTTCACTGCTCTTAAGCGATTTTCCAATCGAAGTATTGATGTCGCTCGTGCCTGCACAGCCTTTTTCCCTGCGCAAGCACAGCTAGCACAGCTTTAAAGGAGCTCCCACGTATGGTTGATTGGTTTACCAGAAACGCCTCAAAGCGCGGTGAACACCCACACTGCTTCGTATTCTGTGAAGCGTTAGTTTCGCATGTGTTTGCGCAGCTTTTAATCGCGTTTTACTCGCCCTTCAGTTGCCATGGTTGGAAAACCATTACGAACAAATTACGATAGCTGCATCGACGCATGAAACGAATATGTTATTCAAAAAAAGCTAGAAAGCTGTGCAGGCACAGGCGAAATCAACATGTCAATTGAAAATAAATTGGACATTGTGAAAACACATGTTTTTTTCAAATGCTCATTAAAGTTCAACCGGATTCCATGTTTGGAAGAATGTGGCGGAATACGCAAGGGACTCCTTTGTGCAGGAATTCAATGACATTCTTTTTGTGGCGGGATGCAGAAGGATTCCTTCTGTGGTGGAATACAACAAGATCCCCCTTGTTCTGGAACGCGAGGAGACTCCTCTTGTGGCGAAGCACAACAGGATTCCTTATGTGGTGGAGTGCGAAAGGGTTTATGTGTGTTGAGTGCTAGGTAATATCCTCTTGTGATGGAATGCATGAAGGTATCTCTTTCCGAATAAATGCATAGGGAGGTGCTCAAAGAAACCAAACGGTTTGCTTGAGGGGCTATGCGACCCATCTGAAATACGATTTACACATACATATACATATACAACATATACATCTGTATATCTTCCGACAAACATATACATATGTGTATATATACACATATAAAAATATACACACGGGAAATGCGATTTGTCCACGCCTGAACATCATGTGTTCGGCCTGGTGGGTCCGTCATATCGGGGCTCAGAGGTTTTCCTATGCCTTCTGAGGGTTCCCGTTTGAATGGATTCGATGCTGTTCCTGCTTCCCTGCGCATGCTCCTTCGACGAGCCGCCGTCCGCGTTGCGGCTGGTTTCCTGGCGTCCGTTCAGCCAGAAGCTGACCCACGGATCGACCCCCTCCCCATTATCATCTTCCCCCTTGTCCTGACCCCCCCTCCTCCGCCAATTGTCTCCAAAACTCTCCAGATGCCTCCAGAAACCTTCAGAGCTCCCCGGAAGCCTGTGGGGACCCTCGGGGTCAGAAGCGCTCAACGTCCCCCCAAGACCTCCATGTTCCTTAACGCAGGGGGGGTTATCGGAGGACGGCGGGGAGGAGACTTCGGCCCCCGCCCCAGCCAAGGGCGTCTGGCGGCGGGTGTCCTTCTCCCGGAGCCGCTTCTCGCGTTCCCGCGCCTCTCTCTCGAGCCTCACGGCGGCCTCCTGAGGGCCAGGTGGGGGCGAGCGGGGGGGGGGAAGGGGAAGGAGGAGGAGGGCAGGAGGGAGGGAAGAAGGACTCGGAAGAGGACAGGGAGGAAAAGGAGAGGAGGAGAAGAGGAGGAGGAAAAGGCACCACCTCGCCCTCTTCCTTTTCCTCCTCCTCATCCCCCCTCCTCCTCCTCCTCCCCCTCCCCCTCCTCCTCCTCCTCCTCCTCCTCCTCCTCCTCCTCCTCCTCCTCCTCCTCCTCCCTTGATCTTGATTATGTCGTCGTCCACATGTTTTTCTTCCTCGACCTACTCGCTCCTCTCTCTGCCCCCTTCTCTCTCCGTCCTCCTCTGTCGCTGTCCTCCGTTACCTCTCCATGCAACGTGCACGCAATGAGTCTAATTTTTTCCACAACCAAGAAGACGCCAACCCACTCGGCAGACCAATGGCATCCTCACCGTGCCCGTGAGGTGGACCCCGAGGTCCGGCCAGAACAACCCAGCGGACAACAAATCGTGTCGGCCACGCTCGATACTGGGTGAAACGTGTTTTCCCGAGCAGCAAATGGCCAAAAAATGGTGTATGCCTGAAGTGACCCACACTCCGGCTGCCAAGATAATCTGGTAAACGAATCCTCTGGTGTGGTATGCGGGCCGAAGGCTCAAGGGCGCAATGGCCCGCCAAACAGGGAGAGGGGAGAGGGGAACCGAAAAGGATGCGGCACCATGTGTGTACACACCATTGCGCATATGTACACAGCATTGCGCATTGTGTTCGACAAATACGATATCCTCAAACATGGAATGTCGAAACTGAACATTTTGGTTCTCACGCCAGGTCCGTTTCCTGGCGGCAGGTTCAAACCCTGGTTGTGGTCGCCCCTGCGCAGGATCCTTGGACACCAGCACCCAGTTGAGCTAGGCCTCTCCTAAGAAATAGTGTGAACCCACATGCCGCCGCGGCCCATGCACTCAAAGGGACGCGGGGGTATAGGGGTGGGTGCTGAGCCCGATCGCGGCTGCTCCGGGATCCACCGTCCGTATTCGCCACTACTCGTGGGATCTGGCCAAGCTGCGAAGGGTCTTGCCGCCGGCGAGGCGCTTGGGAGGTCTGTCGGATCCGAGCCTTGGCCTGCAGCGGCAGGGATGCCGCGGCGCGATGCTCGGACTCGGCGTGTTGCGCCCTCTGGCTATAGTACCCGCCCTGGTTAGCTGCAGCGCGGCCTTGTGGAGTAGACGTTCCTCGCGCTCCTGGGTGGGAGAGCGCCCCCCCACTGGTGGACCCATCCTTCACCCGCGCCCTGCTTAAGAGCGGGGGCACGGCCCTACAGGGTGGACGTGCTGAGGTGGTGCTCTCGAACCTGAGGTCTCCGTAGTAAGCATCCATTCGTCCAAGGGCGGATGGCTCATCGTGTGCTGTCGGCTTCAGGCCACAGCATTCAGGCTGAGGGTGCTATCCGATTTGAAAGCTCGGTAGCATGGCATCCCTCCTGTCTAGTATAGAGGGTTATGCGTGTGTTCTTGGTTTGAGGACTAGGGTGTGGCATGCGGGTGCTGTCGGGCTTGAAAGCTCGTTGGCGCGGGCCCCCCTCCTTGTACATGGAAGGAGTGCTCTGCCGGGTGACGGCCTGTGAGTAGGCCCAAGGCGTGGCGTTGACCCGAAGGGGCGGCGAAGGGTGTCGGCACCAGGGTGCGCCACACGCCTGATCTCTTCCAGAGGTCGAGGGCTCAGGGTGCCACGCAACACTTTTGAAGGGGAAGGGTTGTGAAATGTGTGCGCCAAAACCGTTTAGTGCAACCCTCGGCACAATGAACCCCAACAATTGTTGACGCGTCCCTGCAGTGTCGCCCCCTTGCGCCCCGTCAGCGCCGCCCCCCTCAATGTCAAAGCAGAGCGAAAAGCGGTCTTGGTGGGCGCGACAAGGAAGTTCTACAATGACCGACACTGGAGAGGGAGCGCCAACAAGTGCTTCGCACGGAATGTCGCCCATACCCAGAGCATCACAAATTAAAAGAGTACGTCATTCGTCCGCGCGCTTTCGAGGTTCCTGTTGCCGAGGGTAATTCGTATTTAATGTCTTGATTGCGCGCTTTCGCAATGTCACTTAACGCGCGTAATACTTCTGTCCCTCCATCGCTTCGAGCAGTGGCGAAGCGTCCTGGCTCGCCTATAGGCCCGCCAAAGGAAGTTCTAAGAACCTGTTGTGGTCTGCGCGACATTTCTGGCTGAGACTGTCTTGCTTTCACGCATCGGGCTTATATTCTTAGAGCAGTGTCTGTGTTGTTAGAACATTTGTGGGTTCTAAGAAAATTTCGTGGTAGGGCTATAGTAATGCTGGGACGGTCGGTCCCTGCTCAATCCCTGCATCCGCAGAATCGGATAACACCTTCTGGCTCGGGTCGCCGATCGCGCCGGCGCGACCCGCCAAGTGGTGAGGGGGGGCGGACCCGACATGCTTCGATACGCAGC
>CAUYUJ010016079.1:273977-296881 GCA_963575745.1 Prorocentrum cordatum | reverse complement strand
ACCTCGCCCTCCTCCTCCTCCTCCTCCACCTCCTTTTCGTCCTGCTCCTCGTCTTCCTCCTCCTCCTCCTCGGCCTGCTCCTCGTCATCTGCCTCCTCCTCCTCTTCCTCCTCCTCTCCTTCGTCCTCCCCCTCGTCCCTCGTCCCCCTCTCAGCCTCGTCCCCCTCGTCCTCCTCGTCCCCCTCGTCGTCGTCCTCCTCCTCCTCCTCCTCCTCCTCCTCCTCCTCCTCCTCCTCCTCCTCCTCAAGCTGCCACTTCCTCCCGAACCAACATTCCGCAGCGGCAGCGACCCGAACGGTCCCAGAGAGACCTAGCGTTCATTCACCTTCACCAGCCTGTCTCGGCCACCAATGCATCTGGCGAGCCTATACGGGAGGCTGATGGTGGGTATACTGCGCATCGTCCTCTACAACCCCCTCTCCCTCGTGTCCGCAGGCCGTTTGAGAGAGATTGGAGAGACCATGCACTGCGACCTGATATTATTACCAGGGACGAGAGTGAAAGAGTGGTCAGGCCGAGATTCTCATACAGAGAATATCGGAAGCAAGTTTGTAGCAATACACTTTGGATGGCAACGAGCTCCCTTCAGTAACACTAGCGCAGGAGTGTGCATAGTATTAAGTCGTCATCTCAAACGTCAACACGTGTATGCTGTACATGCGGCCGCCCGAATTATTGCAGGCAGATATGGCGAGATACGAATCAAAATTGGAAACATATAATATGTATATATATATATATATATATATATATAATAATATATATATATATATATATATCAATGTATGTATTACGGCTATATGTGCATACCCCCCACCTATCTATGCGAGTGGACAAAAAAAAACGAACACATCTACAGGCGGCGACGACGGTCATGAAATATATGAGACAGCGACTCGAACAAACACGAGCGAACAGTACCCCAATATGCGGCCTAGATATCAATTCTGGATTTGGGCTTTGGGAAAATGGACCACCAGTAGATACATATCAAGACCTCCTAGGGCCCCACCATCTTCGACCAAATGGCACCGCGGGAAAGATTTTTTCGAATATGCTTATGGACCTCGAATTTATGTCACCAGGGACGTTTTGGCCAAACTCAGGACCTACCTAGTACGGAGCCCAGGGAGACAAAGCTACTCTGGACGTCTTCGCCATACCAAAGGGCCTGGGACCAGGTATAAAACATTGCAATGTGGCATGGCAGGCAGGAAGAAGCTTACAACTCATACCAAAGAGCACTCCCCGAGATCACGTTCCAGTGGTTCTTGAAATGAAGTACGAGATCCCCATCCCGATCCCCCTGGTACCAAAGGAAAACATGAGACTTCCAGGAACTATGAAAGGCACTCCAGGCGGGCATAGGACGGGAGGATTTCCATCGAGAGCTAGAGCAAGCTATGCAGGCACAAGCGGATTTCTTCACGGAATGTGCCACACAACACCAACACACGGATGAGTTCTACGGCTCCTGGGCGAAGACAGTGCAAGAGGTTGGACTCCGACACTTTTCATTGGAGCCGAACTCTACGGCCACAGCAGCACATCGCTTACAGCAAGAACGTTTATCCCTGGTAAGACAAAGAAAACTACACCGACTCGAGGCAGCAGAGTATTGGAATTCTTATGGCCATCTCCCTGATTTTTCTGATGAGTATGTGGATGTCCTGGCGCGGATAGAACGCATATCATCCCAGCTTCGAAGCTGGGCCCGTCGTCGCCGAGCGGCACGCCGCGAACGCCCCCATGAAGAACTAAGGGAAGCGCGTTTCTTAGGACAGCAGGCTGAAGTACACAAGCTGGCACGATTACTGTCTGGCAGATCAACTGGTGTGAAAAATAGGCGCTACAATGCAATTTCTTCGCTCAAGCCGTCGCTGGACGAACTGAAGGGACACCTGGCACAACGTGGATCAGACGGAGGAATGGAAGCGACTTACATACCTGACATGAATGAGATGATAAACAACTTCCTTGAATAAGAAGCCACGGTCAAGCGTCGCAACCGCAACATGGATATCATTGCCTCAGTTATGGTCAGACAAATGGTATGGATGTTGCGAAAAGCTCGTGACAGACGTTGCGGTCCAAAGTGGGGTGTACCATCGGAATTGGCTCTTATCCAACCAACGATATTCCAAGTTTGGGCTGGGGCATGGTGGACGCTCAGATAAGAAACAGGAGGAGCGACCAGGTCTGGGTCAACATCATCACTTTGATGGAAATACTACCAACCCCAGTTTTTCAGCGCATGGAGAACACACCATCAGTGACGAAGGACCACGTCTACGCTGGACTACGGCCGACGAGGGGGGAGAGATCCCTTCGCAGAGATCGACAACACGGACTTCGATCTGCACGTGGGACCGCACGAGGAACATGGCGAACATATCGCCCCCCCCCCCCCCAGCTTCTCAGTTGACACAAATATTTAGTACTCAACCAGGCCGTGCGAACCCCGACGACCAGCGAGCCCCTGACGGACGCGAGCACATCCTTGCAGCCACTGCAGAGATGACACGAGCACGCCTGGAGTTTGAAAATATTCTGAGTCGGTCTTGCGAGGTGGGACAGCTACCCACAAAATCTAGTATCACTGAGGGGATCCTGCTTGACAAGTCTAACGGGAAGAGCAACATGTTCAGCCAACGCATAGTACACTTATCGGACGCGTTTTGGAAATATTGGTATTCAGTGCTATATAGCTGGGGGGGGGGGGGGGACAAATCTGAGGCGTATGACAAATCGTTTTCTGGAACATGGCATGGTTTTCTGAGATATCGGAGGAGGGAGGGGGCCGTCCTAGTACAACTACGTCTAGGATGGCCTTTACGAAAAGCCAGGATCCCCCACATTTGCGAGCTTCACGACATGACGAATGCATTCTTGTGTCCAGCGACTGAGGACCTTTTAATGCTCACTTCTGAGATCATGGTGCGCGAGGATCTCCAGGACTTCGCGAAGCAGCGCCTGATCAACAGTGCAGTTTCAATCGAAGTAGACAACGAGCTTGAGGCTTTTATTAGCAAGAACGGGGGGCTCCAGGGGCCTTGTGAGGCACCTCGACAACTCGTCGGCGTCTTCGACAAGTGTTATGATGAAATCACCGAGCTCGACGGGGCCCCCGTTTACCTATCAGGAGTCTTTGGAAACACAGCACTGGACTGCTCGATGGTAGGTTTTGCATGCGATGTATTTCGACGGCGACTTTTAGAATATCCCTCGGCGTATGGGGCTCTAGAGGCAATCCAGGAAGGCGACTCGAACATGAACCAGGTTCTGGAAAAATGGCGTTTTCGGCAGAATATGCAAAAACAAGACATCATACCATGTTTGGGATCCACCAAGGAAAACCGTCGCCTTCAGGAAATATGCCCTGAGTCCTATGGCACCGTTCGAAGCCGCGCTAGGCACCTGGGAGCTCGGCACCATATGAACGGCTCTACCGCTCCAGAGGTACAGGGCAGAGTGCGCTCTATGCACGCGGGCTGGTCGGTCACCGGTCTATTTTGGCACGAGCGTGTATTGCATCGCCCCAAGCGCGAGCTCTTTCTTGGCAAAGTAGCGGAAAGTGGCATCACGGATTTAGAAGCATCTGTCCTTAAGCCAGCAGAATATCAAATAATCGACTCCTGCATTGTAGAATACTTACGAGTTCTATTGCGAGGTGCTGCCACTTCCTACGATGGGCCACACGTTCGCACACTTCGGAATTCAGAGGTGCTCTACAGATTTCGCATCCTCCCCGCTCGGGGAGAGTTGGCAGCGCGCAGGATCAGGCGGCTTCAAGGCTTGCTCAACCACCGCCACGCCCACAGCCAGACGATTGCGGCGATCTTCGGTCATTTACAAAATGAGCGGCCGACGCTGCTGCCAGACGGACAGCTCAGTATCGACGCACATCCCTAGGCAAAAGAGTTTCATCGCAGTTTGTACCTCTCCGAGGGGAAGAGTGGGACCGATAGTTTTTTTTTCGAGGCTTGGGGATCGGCTGGTTTCTCATGGAAGACCCTATTCGACCCCAACTCCGACTAGTTCCACGAATTCACTCGCATCGACCCTTCGATCTTAAGAGCAGCGGCGTTCACAAACTATGATAAATGGTGCACACTATTTCCAGAAGTACATTGCCCCGGCGCCAAAAGCGAAAACGTATGCGCATGCATGATCACGGACCCCGAGGGGAACTCATGTGGCCACCTACAGGGCCCGTATGGGACATCAGACAAACGGACACAAGATGAAGTACATATTGCATAGTGGCGCTATCGTTAACCAATGCCCAAACTGCACGAGCATATTCAAAGACGTACACAATGCTCGCAAACATCTGAAGCACTCTTATGGATATGGCAGATGTATCATGGGTAGAGCTCACATGTCTTGGGAACCAGAGCAGAAGGACGAGTGGACATGCCCTCTGTGCCCGACGTCCGTAGACTTTCAATCGAGCATAGAGTATTTTCGGCACCTCCAAGACGACCATCTACCTCGACCCCTCCCGTTATTATCTCATCAGGCCTGGCGTCCTGGCGGCGTCGAGCGGGGGGGCAGCCTCTGGCGGCGACAGTGGGCGGGGGCAGCGCGACGAACGGAAGAAGATACGGACCGAGGGCAACACGAAGGAGGACTTACGAAAGATGACAGCAGGGATCCTCGACAAGCAGAAGAAGCTCGTCGCACCCATGCTCAAGCGGATCCTCAGGCTCAGCCAGCAGCACCGCGACATGTCAGGTGTCATCTTCGACGCCCTCATCGGCGCGATGACGGCCGCATCCATCACGATGACGAGCGAACAGACCGTCGCCTACGCCAATGAAGCCAAGGGCAAGGAACACATACTCGGGCCCCCGCACATCTACGCGATGGACAGGCTCATCAAAGGGCTCCCCACGCACGGCGACAGTCTCGGAGCCCAGACCAACACCGACCTACAGATGGCGTGGGAGGAATACGACGGGTACTCAGTCGAGCAGAAGTGCGAGCCCATTCTATTATGCCGCCAGGACAAGATATACCAGAAGGCTCTACTGAAAGAGGCGCCCCCTTCGGTCAGCATCGTGGCGAAAGCCAGATTCTGGGATCCGTCGGTGACGGTGGCCTGCGTGCTGAGGGGGCACCTCCCCTCCTCGAACAGCGCCGTGGCGCAAGCCAGATTCTGGGATCCGTCGGTGACGGTGGCCTGCGTGCTGACAAGAGGGGGGAATGTGTGAAGATAACTTTGTCCATATTCTGGAGGCATCAGTACCTACTGAAGCTGATCAAGTACGAGCGACCCTCAATATACCAGATATCGGTTTTCGTTCTCATGTTCCAGTTCCCGAAGGTCGCCCTGATGATAGCATCCTGGAAATACCCGATATATGCCAAGACATGCTGATCACCCCATCGAGACCTACGAGGGCAAGCTCTACTACCTCTTCATGTAGGCCCGTGCGATCCGCCCTCTTTGGACCCAGATTTCGGAGTCCTCAGCCTCCCCCCCCCGCTCCCCCTCGAACCGAAAAGCATTTAGTTACTGAATGTTTGGCCTCCAGAGGGATGCACCCAGGGTCTCAGAGGTTCGCCAGTTTTGCAAGCAGTCGGAACATCCTTGACATTGCTAAGAGCGCAAGCGGCCAACCCTGAATATCACCCGCATCAGACTCCTGTGGCTACCTTATGCGTCGGTGGCTGCATGGGGGCAGTGCTTAGAGCTTCGGCATAGGCACCCATTCCAAAGGGAAGGTTCACCGCGCCACACTGCCTCCAGTCAGTCTTGTATGTTCAGGGCCCATTGCTGCGCGTTTTTGTAACCAAGTGAGTACAGCACTCATTGGACAACCAGACAGAGTGGCGTTAAGGGTGTGCGTATCGTATCGTATCCTCCTCATCCTCCTCGCCCCCCTCGGCCTCCTCGTCCACTCCCTCCTCCTCCTCCTCCTCGCCCTCCTCCTCCTCCCCCCCTTCTCCTCCTCCTTTGCATCCTCCCCCGCTCGTCCTCCTCCTCCTCCTCCTCCTCGTTCTCCTCCTCCTCCTCCTCCTCCTCCTCCTCGTCCTGCTCCTCGTCCTCCCCCTCCCCCCTCGTCCCTCGTCCCCCTCGTCCTCCTCGTCCTCCTCGTCCTCTTCGCCCCCCTCGACCTCTTCGTCCTCCTCCTCCTCGACCTCGCCCTCCTCTCCTCCTCCTCCTCCTCCTCCTCCGCCTCCTCCTCCACATCCTCACCCCTCCTCCTCCTTCTCCTCGTCCTGCTCCTCCCCCTCCTCCTCTCTTCTTGCTCCTCGTCCTGCTCTTCCCCCCCTCTTCCTCCTCCTCCTCCTCCTTCCTCCTCCTCCCCCGCCTCCTCCTCCCTCCTTCCTTTTCCTCCTCCCTCCTCCTCATGCTCCTCCTCCTCCTCCTCCTCCTCCTCTCCTCGTCCCTCGTCCTCGTCCTTGTCCTCGTCTCGTCCTCGTCCTTCGTCCGCTGCTGCTGCTGCCGCTGCCTGCTGCTGCTCCTCCTCCTTTCTGCTCTTCCCCCCCTCCCTCCTCTCCTCCTCTTCCTCCTCCTCCTCCTCGATCTCGCCTCCTCGTCCTCCTCCTCCCCTTCCTCCTCTTCCTCCTCCCCCCCTCGTCCTCTCCCTCGTCCCGTCGTCCCCCTCTCAGCCTCGTCCCCCTCGTCCTCCTCGCCCCCCCTCGTCCTCCTCGCCCCCCTCGTCCTCCTCGTCCTCCTTGTCCCCCCCCCGACCTCCTCGTTGTCGTCGTCGTCGTCCTCCTCCTCCTCCTCGTCGGCCCCGCCCTCCTCCTCCTCGTCTCCTCTTCCTTTTCCTCCTCCCCCTTTCACCCCCCTCGTCTGCTGCCCTCCTCCCCCCCCCCTCCTCTTCCTCTTCCCCCCCTCGTCCTCCCTCCTCGTCCTTCGCCCTCTCAGCCCCCCCCCTCCTCGTCCCCCTCGTCCTCCTCGCCCCCGTCGTCATCCTCGTCCTCCTCGTCCCCCTCGGCCTCCTCGTCGTCGTCGTCGTCGTCGTCGTCGTCGTCGTCCTCCTTCTCCTCGCCCTCCTCCTCCTCCTCCTCGACCTCGCCCTCCTCCTCCTCCTCCCCCTCCTCCTCCTCCTCCTCCGTAGCCATTTTGGCTCAAGGCGTCTAGCGCGTGGGAGGGGGGTGCGTCGCCGCGGGCGGCGCGGCAGCCATCGCTGCCTTCTCCGTCTTCTTCCTGTTCAGCGAGATCGCCTGGCTTTGGGTTCAATCAGTGGGATCTATCAGTGGGATATCACCTCTATCGGTGGGATATCGACTCAATTTGGCGAATTCGTGAATCTTACTGGGTTTTGTCAATTCGGCGTTTCATTTCCATCTCAAATTTTGGGTAACTGGCTCGTGCTTAACACTTTTGGCCATGCCGACATTGCAGATTGGAGAAACCATGCAAAAGCTCTTATCGTTGGATATCGATAAGCAGAAAAGACTGAGAGACGAAGCTCGGACGGTAGACGAAGACAAAGAAAATCAGCAAGAAGCCTCGAAAGCTATGAGAACCTTGGCGGCCAAGGGATCTGCTAAGGGTACGGGCTTGGGAGAAAATGGTTCGATTCCATCGGGGGCTGCCTCGACCGCCACCGGTGCCGACGGGTTTTTGGCGCAACTCGAGTCTCTCCTAGATAAAAAGATCGCTCCTATCAAGGACCGTATTGATTCGTTACAACTTGATGTATTGGGAACTCAAAAGGCGATGGCTCAGGAATTCTCAGTGGCCGTCACTTTGATCAATGACCATGAAGTAAAGCTTGCCAACCTTGAGGCAGGTGAAACCGAGGTGCAGAAAGCCTTCAACGAAAGGATTCTTGCTGTTGAACTGGAGCAGAAGTCCCTGCGCGCGGAAATGGCAGCCAAACAGTTAGAAAGTCAGTCAAGCCAGGGTCCGTCTAGGAAAAAGGGTCCGCCGTGGGCCAGCACCCCAAGAGCAGATAGAGACATCTTCATTCTCACCAACCTGGGCTGGAATCTCAAGAAGCAGGAGGCTCTGGAGAAGGCACGGGCGGTCCTTCGCCGAGCGGATGTTCCCCAGCCCACGCATATTGTTGCACCATTTGGGTATGGGAGTTGTGTTGAGATCAAATGGAGTTCGATTGCGGTGGGACTTCAAGCGGCAGCTACGATCCGTGATCTCAAGATCCCTGGGCACTTGGAACATATGATCTGGTGTGGCCAGATTAGTACGAAGGAGGAGCGTGGCCCAGCAAAATTGTTCAAGACCGTTTCAGAAGCACTGGAAAGGGCAATGGGAGATCGCACGGACAGTTACGTGGTTTGTTCTCGGACTCGAAAATTTTTCGTCTTGGACCGTCAGATAGGTGCTATCAAAGATGGGGAATTCCAGTGGCACGAGTCTCTCAAGGAGATCCCCGACGAAGCGCTCCGCAAGACGCTTAAAGACACCATCGACGAGGCACTATCTCTCTGAGATGCTCACGTGAGGGGTCTCGTATGTGCACTCAATGTGCAGGGCAAATGGGCCGACGAGACTCAAATGCAAGCCAACCTAGATTTGCTCGAGCTGAAGTGCTGGGGCTTAATTTGTATCTTAGAGGCGGATTTCAAGGGCTGTCTTCAAAACGATGGGCTACTACGCCCTGTTTTCAATGGCCACGCTTACTACCGCCATCACTCTGGCCCTGGGTGTAGGGCCATGGGCGTGCTTGTGCACAAATCTCTGAGAAAACGTGTGAAAGACATTGTCTGCGATTGGAGATCTATCCGTGTTGATCTTCGTCCCGACTGTCTCGATGGATGCCACCATCATGCCAGATCCTTTCTCTTCTCTCATCTTGCCCACGATTTTTTCCATGATTCTCTAAACTGTGCCATCCAACTCGGTCGATCCCGCCCCGTGGGGTCTACTCTTTCTTGGTTGGGGGACATGAATGCCGATCAAGGTAACGGAGATCCGAAATTCCGATCGTTCTGTGAAGCTTGTTCATGCCTCGATCTCCGTTGGTGCCCTCTCAGGTTCCAAGAGACCTCCATGCAATTCACTAGGAAGCCTGATGGTGAGCAGGCGCTCTCTCAAGCCAACAGCACGATCGATCACATAGCTCTCGCCAGGAGTGATCTCACTTTTGATTGTTTCGCCCGCTGGGCGGGCGTCCCAGGGGACCATGCCCTTGTTGGCTGTGATGTGCTGGCCTTTCACCAGCAGGTGCGTAAGAGAAGACCTCTCTTGTGGACTCCTACAAACATTTTGGAGGTTAGGAAGATCGCCCAGGGTCTGTTTCCCGAATCAGCGGAACTTATTCGTCTAAATGACGAAGAACAGCCCGATTCATGTGCGGTCAGGTATCATGACCCAAGGGACCTCACCCTCTCCTTTGATTTCTGGGAAAACATGTTGGGCCAGGTTTATGAAGCGACTCAGGCTCTCCCAAGGAGTTTTAGGAGATTTGCCGAAGAGCCATTTTGGGTCAAGAGTCTCAGGACACGGTTCAACTCCGAACTTAATGAAGCCACGAGGGTCTCCTTGGGTCAGCTCCTCTTGAAAGCTCTCAAGATAACTAAACTTCAACGCGATTTGGCTCAGGTTGCGCTCAACGCCTCTCAAGGAAAACGGGTCTGGGCCTCCCGCAAGACCCTCCTACCCATATTGGGTTTCTGTGTAGATCAAGTCAAGATTTTTGAAGTGGACCGCTGTATCACACTGGTGGCTGAAGAATACAGCGAGAGGTGGGGACTCTCAGAATCGGAGCGGCAAGAGGACATCGCCTGGCTTCGCTCTTTGGGTTTCTTCAACTTCTACAACGACTCCATCATTCCTTCCCTGCTGGAAGACGCGCTGGACAACATCAAGGCACCCCGTAAGATCGACACAGAGTTCGCCTGTACGGCGGTAGTAAAAGCCTCGGGATGGTCCCAAAGGCTCACGGGGTGTATACAGGCCTGCTTAGGCGATCCCGAATTTTGGAACGATGTCACATTCGGGGGCCACTTGGGTAACAAGATCAAGGGTTTTGGAACCCCTTCTCAAACCAGAGTTGTCATTCCTCAGCCAGCAATTGCCAAGATTGGGCACGCATATGTGGCAAGGGCCATTCTGCCAGTTTTGGATTCATACACTGATTCTAAAGGTCTCAAAGGTCTTATTTTTGGGCTCAGCAAAGGTGGACAATTACAGGAACTTCATACCAGTGTCTATCACATTTTAGAATACGGCCGAGATCATTTTAACAAAGGAATGGTTGGGATTACTGACATCAAAGCTCACCACGATCAGATTCGTTATGGATTAGTCCTGCGGAGTCTACTGGGACGGGGGGTCCCTCTTTTCTTAGCAGTGGGCTGCATCAGATTGCATAGGAACCCTCGAGTCTCCATCTCCCTTTTGGACTCAAACACTGGGATTATCCAGAGAGACCGTGGGTTGATGCAGGGAGCTGGGACTGCATGCATACTGGCGCGCGTTTCCGTAGAAGATTGCTTCGCCTCCACCCTGGAGAAAATTGCCCATTCTTCTTTGGGAATCTCTATCCGTTGTGAGCAGTTGGGCTTCGATTTCAGGATTGCCCTTCTCAGCTGGTCAGATAATATCTTCGTGGTGGCGTCCTCGGAACAAGACCTTGCAACTCTGACTGCACTGGTAGAGTCGGAGCTCTGGAATGAACATCGGCTCAAACTCAAAGACGATCGGGAAATCCTTCCGGCCTACCCCTATTTCTTTCAAGGATACAATTGGTCCGATCCCTTTGGGAAAACTTGGTCTGTTGTACCGGAGGCTAAGGTGCTGGGTCCGATTCTCTCTGCCACTGGATCCTGTCACGAAGATGTCAAGCAGGGTATTTCACAGATCAACAAAGCCTTTTGGGCTAACAGTAGGTTCTTGATCAACGAGCAGATCCCCATGTCTAAACGTCTCTCAAAACTTAACTGTATGGCGGGGGGGATTATCCGCTCCAGAGGTGCTGCCTGGGTCCCTTGTAAGACGACGGCGGATTTGATTACCAAGGCTCAAAATCAATGTATCAGGATCATGTTGAAACTCAAAAGGCTCCCGGGGGAATCTCCCGAACAGTTTAGTTTACGCAGAAATCGCAAAACCAAGGGATACAAAGATGTTTCATGGGCTATTTTCCATTTGGATTCAGCTATTAGTTGGGTTTCACACATGCAAAGACATCCAGAAGATTTTTCGTCGAGGCTGTTTCAATATTGCAAGCATTGGGTTATTCAGAATCGCTCCTTTGATAACTTTGGGGGCAGCCGTACCCACTCACGCTCGCATAGGGGATATGTTTTCAGGTATGACAAGGATGCCTGGACCACCTTATTCTCTCCTCAGGGCTCCCGGGACAAAAAGTTTCGTTTGGGTCTTGCTCAAGAAATGCTTGATTGGGTTCGGCAACCGCTTCACCTTCGCCTTCAGTAGCCATTGGCTTTGTCTGGCGTGATCCAGACTCACATTTGTTACCGTACTGCGCCCAGCGGGGCTACCTTTCTTTTCACCACGGACACCTGCTACTCTCAGGATCTGGATTTGGTTGGGAATCAGATTCAGCCGACAATTCCCCTTTTCTTTGGATTCGATCGCCACGCCTTAGATCGTTGGGCTCGGAAGCGTCTGGATAAGATGGAGCCGAAGCCCATGCTTACCACGAATGAGAAGAAAGTCAAGCTGCAGAAGAAGCTCGAGCAGAAAAAGGAGGACCAAGCAAGGACGGTCGAGATCAAGAATCAGGGCCTCAAGGCCAAAGCATCGTCAGGTGCTGACCCTCGCGAATCCAGGGTGCTCCCTACCCCGCCACCAGCACCTGTGCACAGGGGAGACTCTTTGTCTCGGAGCCGATCACCGATTGCCAGGAAGATGCAGTTCTCAGGTGGGTTCAAGAAACAATTGCAGGGTGGTGAGTCGGGGTCCAAGCCAGAGCCAGACGAGGCCTTGCCAGAGACACAGGACTACCGAGAGGAAGCGCCTGTCAGACCCTCCCCACCGTCTTCGGGGGGCTCAGACTCCAGGAGCTCTACCTCTGGATCTGAAGCGGAGGTTGACTCGCCTGACCGGAGGTCGCAGCCTGCTCCCAAAAGCTGGGAACAGGACAAGAAGCCCTGGATCAGCAAGTTGGGACCACCAGTGCTGAAGTCTCAGTTGGAATACGACCACTCAGGCTGCCCAATTTTCGCTCCGAAGGGCGGCACAGACCACACGAGCTCAAGGCGTTGCATTATGGTTTTCGTACCCCAGCTCACAGGTTTGAATGCCTTCAAGGCCAAGGTCGGGGAACACTTCCAAATCATCACAGTTCGTGAGCTGACGCCTTTCATCATTGACAATCAAGGGCCCTTGGTTTCAGACAGTATTCCAGTCTTGGGAGAGCACGGATATCTCACTACCAGGGACGTCACGAAGATTATTTGGCACTTCGGGCTCAACACATTTCGTTTCAAGGACATTCATTTGTTCAATGCGCGCTTTTACACCAAAGAGGCCTTCATTGGCCCAGAGGTCTGCCCAAAGAAGGAGAGGCTCCATGACAAATCGCAGATCTTTGCTGGCAGCTGCATTGTGGCCCTCCTCTTCATTAAGGATATGTTTGAAGATGTGGGAGATCTTATCACGGTGGAGTCTGGGAGTAACGGAGCAAATGTAAGGTGCCATCTGCTTTGTAAACCTCGCTTCCTGATGTGATCGAAGCAGTTCCGAAGATACGGCTCAAGGGTTTCAGTCCTTTGGGCCCGCAGCTCATTTCTTGGTTCAATCTGGGAATAATCTGGGATTACTAGGGCTTTCATTGGGCCCCCAGGTCATTTCTCTGGGGCTGGGATTACTTCCTGTTCTCCTCAATTCGACTGTCAGGGCCAAAGTAGTGGGGTCGTTTCCTGCTCTTCGCCCACAGCCTCGACGTGACAAGTCTCAACTTGGGCTTTGCGCTTAGTTTGGTCCTTCACTTCAGTTCAAAATGGGCTTGGCTGGGATTGTTAATTTCATCACGTCAGCCAGGACGATGACTCTCGGTTCAATCTGGGAATTTCTGGGATTACAGGTGCTTCTTTTCATGGGGCCTTCAGGTCATTTCTCATGAGCTGGGATTGCATCATGTTCTTCTCAATTTGGTTGTCGGGGCCAAGTAGTGGGGTTGATTCTCGCTCTTTGCCCACAGCCTCGAAGTGACAAGTTTCTACGTGGGGTCGCTTTGCGCTTAGTTTGCTTCTTCACCTCAGTACAAATGGGTTTGGCCTGGGATTGTTAATCTCACTTCGTTGGCCAGGACGATGACTGCCGTCCGATCCCTGATAAAGTGTACCTCTCATCTCTGTCTCACCATCTAATGGATTCACATCTGTCGGTTGTCTTGGTGTCCTGGTGCTTTTCTGTAGTCATTTTGGTTCAATCCGCTTACCTCGTTCTGCTACAACCCCTTCTCAAGTTATCTGGGAACACACTCTCATGCTTGCCCCTCAGAGGGTCGTCAGGCCATGGAATTCAAAATCTCTCCAGTGTTGTGTCTTCGAGGCATGGGCATCCGCCTGCCCACGTGCACTGGCAATTGAAAGTTCCGAGATCGCTCCTGTAAATTCAGGTTCATACAATCCACAGAAATGCGTCACTCTCCACATGTATGAGAAGGGGCGTGAATTCGAGATACCTCTCAGGCAGCTATGGAATCTCTTTGAGGAATTCTTCTCAAGTGAAGCATGCAAGAACCTTATTGGGATCGTGGGAATCGCAGTGCGCTCTATGTCTTTTGTACAGATCAAGACGATGTCATACAAAGGCGCAGTGTTCTACGACAATCGCTGGTCGGACCCTGGGAATTTCATTTACACAGTCTGGTGGAATATATGGGGTCAAATGGCCAGGTATCTTCAAAGACGACAGCCTACCAGGGCCTCGTCTAAATCCATGAAGGAGCTTCGCTCAATCGCTGGTCGTGTCACCGATGTACAGAGGATGGTACGCGAGCGTTGGAATAGGGAACCCGACACTTCTCGATGGCTAGAGCTTATTGGAGATTTGATGGAGCTTGGGTTGGGAGCGGGGTATGTTGACCCAGATCGGTTCTGGAACGTAATTCAGGGGATCTCTCCCATCATCTGCTCCATTCGGTCAATTTTGACGTTTGTCGATCAACATGGGTCTTTTGCTAGGACCGGGAAAGACCGTCGCCTTTTTCGTGGCCCATGTGCGCCCTATACTCGGAGGTTTGCCGTGGCAATGTTTCACGGAATGCAAGTGCACAAATTTAATGTTACGGAATCTTCAGAGGTCTGGGTCTCTTACCTAATTGCGGCCTCAGAGAACAGGCTTCAATACTAGTGGAGCCGTGGCATTTTACGCCTCACGGAATTTGCATTTGGGTCTGAATCGAGACCCCATTGGGATCTCCTCTCCCTTCTTCTGCCTACCACCTAGTGGATTGGCTGACACCAGGAGATGTCACTTGTGCGATTCTATCTGGGACCCGCTCGATCCATTCGATCTTAGGGATACCGTGGCTTCGCAACAATCCTTCCCTCCTCAGGAAGCCTCTGAGTCCTTGGGCCTCGGCGTCTGTTTTCCTCCCTTGGGTTTGGGGGGATGGGCCCCTGCTTTCCCCATGACCCCTGTCGGCTCCTGCAGTCTCGGGCTCAAGCTTTCGGTATGCTACATCACACGGCTTCGGATCCTTACGTTATCTTTCAGGGGAAGCCTTGCAGGTCTAACCGCAAAGTCTGCTTCCTGTCTAAACGTGATCTTGAGGCACTTTCATACTGCTCCCCGCTACTATTCCGAAGGGTGGTCAAGTTGCCGGCTCGGTTTCTTATACCGTCGGGCCTTGGTGGTCCTCATTTCACATATGACTGGTGCAAAATCCCATACTTCAAAGCTTGCCGGGACAGCGGCTATCATGGTCTGTATGTCAACGTTCGGGGTCCCGATGAAAGGGTTCGTAGAGTTCCTTGGACAGAATTTGTTGCGGGTCAGTAGCCGTTTCGCCTCAAATCCTTACTGGAGCTCTTGTCTGAGACGGCTGGGAAACCTCCAACTCCAGGGGATGGCTAAACGCTGCCTTCCAGTCAAGCTTGCTGCCAAGAAGCGTCTCAAGTGGACACACGGCTCGGGCGGAATGTGGAACTACTGCGAAGTTGACGAGGTCTACACCAAAGTGTGGAATACGGAGTACTTTGACACGTGGATCGATCCCGATTCGGGCTGGCCTCACCCAGTTGTATGGTACTTGTCCGATTACTGGTGGGATGGAGATTTCTTCGTGGAAAAGTGGCGTTGGAGGTACGGCTGAAGAGCATTCCTAAGACTCCCTCAGACTGGAATCTTCTGGTGTCCGCGGTGCGTGGGCCTGCGGCTTTTGGAGGACTCTCAGTCTCTCTCAAGCTCTCTTGCATGTATTTCTACGATGGTGGTTTGCAAAATACAAAAGGTTATAAACATTTCCAGCCACCTTGCGTTCTCCATATTCGTTTGAATTCACCCATATTCCATATTCCTCGACATGCCTGGTGTGGGTTCTCACGGTTGGGATCTCATTCAGCTTTGACAGTTTATCTTGCGTGCCTCCGTATCTTCTGGGTTCATTGCGTGCTTGGGACATTCAGTTTATCATTCAGATTCTCTTTTAGTCATATATATCAGCCTTGACCACTACTCATGTTCAATGGGTTTCATGGGACTTAATGGAAGTTTTCCTCACCTCTTACTTTAGACCTTGGGACCATGTGCTTCCAAGGTTGGGCCCCAATTGTCACTCAAGATCTTGTTGGTCAAATTTGGGCACCTCTTTCATTATGTTTCTCGTCTTCATTCAACACAAGAGGGATCTAGTGGTGGGATTCATTTGGGATATTGGACAGTCTTTCATTCATGATTTCTTTCAGTATCATGGGTTTCAATCCTGGGTTGGGCTTTACCTTTTCTCTGCCTCTTTCCTCTCCTGCCTCTCTCCCCTTTTCTTTCTTTCTCTACCGTACGCACTTGGCGCATTGGTGGCTTCTCAGGTTTGTGTTTTGGGAGGACCGACCTTTCAAGGCGCTTCATCATCATCATCATCATCATCTTCCTCCTCCTCCTCCTCCTCCTCCTCCGTCTCATCCTTTTCACCCCCCCCTCGTCCTGCACCTCCTCCTCCTGCTCCTCCTCCTCATCCTCCTCCTCCTCGTCCTGCTCCTCATTCTCCTCCTCCTCCTCCTCCTCGTCCTGCTCCTCGTCCTCCTCCCTCCTCCCGTTTCCCTCCTCCCTTCTCCTTCCTGTTCCCTCTTCTTCCTCCTCTCCTCCTCCTCCTCTTCCTGGCCTCCTCATTCTTCCTCCTCCTCCTCCTCCTCCGCTTCCTCCTCCTCCTCCTCCGCCATCCTTCGCCTCCCCTCCTCGTCATCCTCGTCCCCCTCCTCCTCCTCCTCCTCCTCATCCTCCTCCTCCTCCTCCTTCTCCTCCTCCCCTCCTCGTCTGCCGCTGATGCTGCTGCTGCTCTCCTTCTCTGACTTCCCCCCTCCTCCTCCTCCTTCTCCTCCTCCTCCTCCTCCTCCTTCTCCTCCTCCTCCTCCTCCTCCTCTTCTTCCTCCTCTTCCTCCTCCTCCTCGACCTCGCCCTCCTCGTCCTCCTCGTCCTCCTCCTCCTCCTCCTCCTCTTCCTCCTCCTCCCCCTCGTCCTCCCCCTCGTCCATCGCCCCCCTCTCAGCCTCGTCCCCCTCGTCCTCCTTGTCCCCCTCGTCCTCCTCGGTCCCCTCGTCCTCCTCGTCCTTCTCGTCCCCCTCGACCTAATCGTCCTCCTCCTCCTCCTCATTATCCTCCTCGTCGACCTCGCCTTCCTCCTCCTCCTCCTCGTCCTCCTCCTCCTCCTCCTCCTCTTCCTCCTCCTCCTCCTCCTCCTCCTCCTACCCCCTCCTCCCTCCCCTCTCCTCCTCCTCCGCCTCCTCCTCCTCCTCCTCCGCCTCCTTCTCCTCCTCCCCCTCCTCCTTCTCCGCCTCCTGGGGCTTCTCGGGGCACATATATCGAATGTTCGGTTCGTGGTCCCCTGCTTTGGCCCCTCTTGGGGCCGTCTTGGGGCCTCTTGGTTCGCCTTGAGCGCTTCTTGGGCCATCATGGGGCATTTTTGGGCCGACTTGGGGCTCTCGTGGAGGCGTCTTGGGCTGTCTTGGGGCGGTCTTGGGAGCTTTTCGAGCCGTCTTGGAGCGTCGGAAAGCCGAACATGCGAGAAGGCCCACATCCTTCAAACACCTTGGGCCTCGTTGGGCTCTCGGGTGGCCTCTTGGAGCGCTCTTGGGGCCAGTTTGGGCCACCATGCGTCGTCTTGGAACCATTTTCGGGTGCCTTGGAGAATTCTTGGCCTCGGCAATACGAATACGGCGTAATTTGCGACGGCTTATGGCTTCGGGGACGAGGGCCTTGCGCAACTTACGAGGGTGTGTTGCTTCGGGGACGCAAGAATGGTATACTTTACGAGGGTTAAATGGCCTCGGGGACGCGACTGTCGCAATAGCTTACGAGGGAGTATGGCCTCGGGGGCGCGAGCCTCACGTATTGCGAAGGCCTGACGGCCGGTGCCGCCGACCCTGTTCGCAATGCGCAGCAAGATATTACGAGGTTGCTCAAGGTCGGCTTGGCTGGAGCCCAGGGGAAGAGGAGTCCCAGGGGGGGGCGTCGTATCTGACCCGGGGGGGGGGTCGACACCCCCCCCCCCCTCCCGGCGGGGGAGGGATCAAAGGGAAGGGGCTTCCCTTCGACTCAATTACGAGGTTGCTCAAGGTCGGCTTGGCTGGAGCCCAGGGGAAGACGAGTCCCAGGGGGGGGCGTCGTATCTGACCCGGGGGGGGGTCGACACCCCCCCCCCCCTCCCGGCGGGGGAGGGATCAAAGGGAAGGGGCTTCCCTTCGACTCAATTACGAGGTTGCTCAAGGTCGGCTTGGCTGGAGCCCAGGGGAAGAGGAGTCCCAGGGGGGGGGGGGGGCGTCGTATCTGACCCGGGGGGGGTCGACCCCCCCCCCCCCCCCCCTCCCTGCGGTGAGGGAATCAAGTGAAGGGGCTTCCTTCGACTCAATTACGAGGTTGTGGGCAGGTCGGCTTGTGGAGCCCAGGGGAGAGGAGTCCCAGGGAAGAGGAGTCCCAGGGGGGGGCGTCGTATCTGACCCGGGGGGGGGGTCGACCCCCCCCCCCTCCCGGCGGGGGAGGGATCAAAGGGAAGGGGCTTCCCTTCGACTCAATTACGAGGTTGCTCAAGGTCGGCTTGGCTGGAGCCCAGGGGAAGAGGAGTCCCAGGGGGGGGCGTCGTATCTGACCCGGGGGGGGGGTCGACACCCCCCCCCCCCCTCCCGGCGGGGGAGGGATCAAAGGGAAGGGGCTTCCCTTCGACTCAATTACGAGGTTGCTCAAGGTCGGCTTGGCTGGAGCCCGGGGAAGAGGAGTCCCAGGGGGGGGCGTCGTATCTGACCCGGGGGGGGGGTCGACCCCCCCCCCCCCCGCCCGGCGGGAGGGATCAAAGGGAAGGGGCTTCCCTTCGACTCAATTACGAGGTTGCTCAAGGTCGGCTTGGCTGGAGCCCAGGGGAAGAGGAGTCCAGGGGGGGACGTCGGAGTGACCCCAGGGGGGGGGGGTCGACACCCCCCCCCCCTCCCGGCGGGGGAGGGATCAAAGGGAAGGGGCTTCCCGTCGACTCAATTACGAGGTTGCTCAAGGTCGGCTTGGCTGGAGCCCAGGGGAAGAGGAGTCCCAGGGGGGGGCGTCGTATCTGACCCGGGGGGGGGGTCGACCCCCCTCCCCCCCTCCCGGCGGGGGAGGGATCAAAGGGAAAGGGCTTCCCTTCGACTCAATTACGAGGTTGCTCAAGGTCGGCTTGGCTGGAGCCCAGGGGAAGAGGTCTCCCAGGGAAAGGGAAGGACAGAGACGACGAGTACAAAGAATGACGGAGATGACGGCTTGAACGGAAAAGCCCTTCACACACGCCGACAGGGTCGGCGGATTTGTATGTGTCCCATTCCCTCTCGGGAATTCGGTGCACTCGATCTGGGCGTGGTAACCGAGTCCTTAGGGCTCCCTCCTCATCGCGCGGACTTGAACAATTCACAGTAGGAAGCAAGGAGCAGGATTGTAACATTGAAGACCTGAAACTGCAACTGGTGCAGGGGGCACCAACTTCGTCCTACAGCCAGGTGGCCCCACAAGGGGGCTGGCGGATCATTGGGTTGGGGGCATTGGGGTCGATGGTTGGTAGCTCAACAGGTGACATCTGGCCGTGGTCTGCATGTCTCTCCTTCGGCGTGTCGGTATCGCGTCTGTCTTGCATCTCGCGATGCGAGCGTGGCCGGTCAGCATGCCTGATTGTATGTTGCTTCGATGGGTTATGCGTATGGTCTCGCGGTCATCCTCGGTCTCATCGTCGTTGAAGAGCAGCACAGCCGTCATCCATGGTGCCGCGCATGGTGGGGTCGCCTGGAAGTGCTTGACGAGTCTTGCGCAGGTGTTGTAGTGGTGGCTGCATGTTAAGCATATTGATCCACGTACCCATCTCTTGTGGTATTTTCAGAGGTGGGCGTAGTAGACGTCTTGATGAAGGCAGGCTCACACTGGTAGTAGCACATTCGGTTGGGCGTGGTGGTGGCGGTGGCATGCTTGGTATGGGTGGCATCTCAGCGGTGTTCTGGTAGGGCTCCATTTCTTGGTACCATCGTTCCTGATGAGCTTTGTCCCTCTGTCATCGGAGGCACCGTGTCACAACCATCTGGACCGTATCTTTGGATTTGTTTGGTTCGTCTCGTACGCTTCGTGCCACTTCTCGAGGATCGGTCGTTTCTGTTGGCCGCTCGTCCTTGTGCAAGTGGTCGTACATGCATTGTATATATTCGGCCACGGCCATCGCGCTTGCCCCGCTGGCGTCGTGGTAGAGCTCCTCGTCCAGGAGCCTCAATAGGACCGTAGGTCTGTCCAGTAGCAGGCGTGGTAGGTAGGCGAGCCTCCTCGCACGCCTGGCCACGTCATGTGGCATCCTGTTGGCCTCGCTTAGCACCTTCAGGTTGCATAGCCTGACGGCGCTGTTTTTCTGCGTGGTGGCTGGTGGCTTGTCTGCACCCCTTCATGTACTCGGTGGCGATCGTTCTCTTGGTGGCCTCGGTGAGGTTGCTCCACACTTGGTAGTTGTATGCTAGTGTGGGTAGTACCATTGGGCCGTTGTAGAGCACTTTCCTGTTGGTCGGCATGTTTTTGCGCTTGAAGATCTCTTTACGTAATGATCCTATGCTGAGCACCGCCATGTTGGTTCTTTTCTTGATCTCTGATCCGATAACTGCTGTAGAGGTGATGACCGTGCCGAGCCGTCTGGGAATCTACAAGCTCCACAGTAGTCTCGTCGGTGTAGGCGCTGGGTACGTCGGTGAGGCCTTCCTTGGCCATGCACTCCATGGTGGTCCTCGAGACGGTGCCGAACAGCATGACCTTCGTCTTCTTGGCGCTGAGACACGCATGCCGTGTGCGCGGACCCTCGATTCGGCGACTTTTCGGGGCGCAGTCGCCGTGGTGGTAGCGCGGCTGGGAGCTGTCGTGGCGTGCGCCGTCAGGTCATCTACGAAGGAGGCGTCTGCAGGGGATGCGCCACCGTCGTGCCCTGGGCTCGTGTGCGGGCCCTGTGCGAGGGTTGGTCGCTCGTCGTTGTCGTGATCTGTGTTGTAGCAGATCTCTTGCTCGATCATGCCCTCTGCGACGGCCTCGGTGATGCGGGCGAAGGCGACGCCGAACGAGAAGTCGGACATTTGGTACTCCTGGGCGCGTGTCCGTTCGTGGCTGTGCTACGCGGGTGGATCCCCGCCTTGTCGCCCAGAGGTCCGTGTGGTGGGCGTCTCCCAGGAGGGCCACCAAGGGTTCGTTGTTTGTGTCGTTGCCGATGTGTGGTGTGAACCTTGCAGAGCGTCCTCAAGGAAGGGCTGTATCATCTCAGGTATTTCCACGTTGTCCAGTAAATCTCGCAGCTCGTCGTCGCTGGTGGGTAGTTTGTAGTGGAACTCCAGTACCACAGTGTAGAAGGCGTCCTTGAGGTCGAGGAAAAGTAGTACCCCACTGGTCACTCTGTCCTTCGTGATACTGGCGTGTGTGAGGGTGGTGTGCGTCACGAAGTCCGTGCTCCTCTGTGCTCCTACTGGGTCGTGCTCCACATTAGACGTCGCGTGCGGTGATCTGCTTTAGCTTTGTTCGAAGATGCGGGTGGTGGTGCTTGGCTACCACGTTGTTCAGCAGGATCATTTTTCTGTCTCCGAGCTTCTTGCTGTTGACCCCGTTCTTGGCGAGTGCTGCCTGCCATCCGCCTTTGTGGGATAGGGGTTCAACGGTGGCCAGCTGCGCTTTAACAATCAGTGGGTTGTATAAGCGAGCCATCTCCGTGCTGGTACTTCGGCACATGTCGTCATTGACGTTGTCGGGACCTCCTTGCCCGTTGGGCTTGGCCTGTTGGAAGCTGGCCGCCAGCCCGTACTTGGTGGCAATGCTAGAGATGGGTGTATCCGCTTTGACGCGTGAGCTCATAGCATTTCTCGCATTTTCGTTGTAGGTTTCGGCGATGTCCTCCGGGTTGCGGATTTTGTCGTGACCGGCAATGGCGAAATGGTCCAGCTCCGCTTTTGCCTGCGCTTGCCTACACGTGATGAGATCGCCGTTGGCGTCAACGATGTAGCGGTGCTCTGTCAGCATACGTTGGGGACGTCTCCCGAATCGAGGTCGATGCTTTACCCCCTTCCATTCCGCGGTTAAGTACTTCAGGTCGTTCGCGTCCTTGATGTTGTCGGCGTATTTGTCGAGGAAGTTATGCTTGTCAACACGTATCCTCGAAACCATGTGTTTCTTGGACTGCTGTAGGAAGGCGTCGATGGCCAGGTGCAGCTCATGATGCTCCGCTAGATGGCGTACCACTCGTGGTCGTGTGTAGATCAGGTTGGTTAGCGTAGAGTCTTGCATGGCGTGCTTTGCGGTTATGGTGAGGATCGTCGTTTCAGTGAGTTGTTATGCTAGCTTGGCTGCCTGGATGCGATTATGGGTAGATGTTGGTGCGTCTCTGTGCTGGATGTGGCCTCTGACATGCTCGTCGTGCCCGTAGCAATGCGAACGTGATGTCGGCGATGTACGGTTTGCGTATCCGCACTGCATATAGTTTGTAGGTTGTATCCGTGCTTTCCCTGACCTTCTTGTTGAGGTGGTGGGCGTGGTCCTGGATGTCGTGCTCCCATGGGTTCGTCCCCCTCCTCCTCTTCCGCCTCTTCCTCTTCTTCGTCGTCCTCCTCCTTCCCCTTCTTCTCCTCCAGAAGAAGAGCTGCGTTAACATGAACTTTGGGAACTCCATCGGACCGTCGAAACTATATGTTTATTCCGTTGTTTCTTCCTCTAGCATAGGCGTCCTAGATGGGGTCGGAGCAGATGAGCGACGGACAGAAACGGTGTCGTCTTCACCGTCATTCGCGCGTAAGCTGCCCGCGCAAGGCCGACCCTGAGCGCCCTCGTTTCCAAAGCAGCGTGCCACGCTGGGGGTCCGCGCAAGCCGCGGCGTAAGGTCGCTGTGCCATCTCGCGTAAGACCCGGTTCTTCTCGTCGCTCAGGCGTGGTCGGAGGATCGCGCCGCGTCGCCGATGCATCGGCGATGCGGCTCGATGTGGAGCCCGATCTTCTCCACGCTGGCTTCGCCGATGCGTCGGCGCCGCATCGGCGATCCTCCGACCCCGTCTGCTCGGATCCCATCTGGGAGGCATCCGTCGGCGGCGAGCCCGGGGGGGAAGGGGGAAGGGGCGGGCCTTCTCGTCAGGCTCGGAAGCCCCCCGGTCTTTGTCAAAGAGCGAAGAGCGGGGAGACACAGTCGGGCAACGAGAGACAAAGTCGGAGCAACCCCCAACCCCCAGAGTCTGGGGGCGCCCCAGAGTCTGAACAACACTTTTTTCAGATTGAGAAATTTTCTAAGCCTTCCCGAAGACAGACAAAAACCTCTCAGAAGGCGCGAGGGCTTCTGGGAAGTC
>CAUYUJ010016079.1:248977-268977 GCA_963575745.1 Prorocentrum cordatum | reverse complement strand
TTGGGGGCCTCTTGGGCCGTCTTCAGCCGTCGAAATGCCGAGAAGAAACACATTCCAAAATTCTTCAAAAACCTAAGGAACACCATTGATTTGGGCCTCTTCGGGCCCTCCTGGAGGACATCTTGGAGGCGTCTTGGGGGGCTCTTGGGGGCCTCTTGGGCCGTCTTGAACCATCTTGAGGCTATCTTGGGCCGTCTTGGAGGCATCTTGGGCCGACTTGGAGTCATCTTGGGGCCATCTTAGCCGTCTTGGAGGCCATCTTGGCCGTCTTGGAGGCGTCTTGGAGGCCATCTTGGGCCAATTTGGAGCCGTGTGAAGCGGAAAAACCCTTGGCAACCAGCTCTGGGCATCCTGGGCAGTCTTTTTGGGTGGCCGGCGGGGCGGGACGCGCCGGAGCCCCAGAGGGAGTTCTTTGGGAAAATAACCAAAACCAAAACCGAGATCATCTAGCACGCCAGGCACCCCTGCGATGAATCGACAGGGGTCGGCGGATCCTAGTGGCCCTCAGCTCATCCCGCCACCGTGCCAGGGTTGTGGGTCTGAGGCCTCTTGTACATGTGTTGGGGTGCCGTGGGGAGCCTCTCGGGGGCCTCTTGGTGGCGGTTTGGGCGCTTCTTGGGGGCCTCTTGGTGCCTCGTGGGGTATCTTTTAGGCTTCTTGGATGCCTTGGGCGCGTCTTGGTCGCCTCTTGGGGGTTCTCGTAGGAGATCGTGGCCTCGGGGTCGCGAATGTGGCGTGATGTACGAGGGATCGTGGCTTCGGGGGCGCGACTCTGCCTTAATTTACACGGGATCGTGGCCTCGGGGGCGCGCATGTGGTGTAATTTACAAGGGGGCGCGAATGTGGTGTAATTCATGGAGGGTCGTAGCCTCGGGGGCGCGACTGCAGTGTAATTCATGAGGGATCGTGGCCCCAGAGGGAGAATGCAGCGTTATCGGGCGAAATTTGCCATGGCCTCAGGAGCGTGAATATGGTGCATTTTACGGGGGATCGTGGCTCCGGGGACGCGAATACAATGTAATTTACGAAGGCTCTTGGCCTCCGGAGCGCGAATCCAGTGTAATTTACAAGGGATTATTGCGTCGGGAGCGCGAATTTCATGTAGTTTTACATGTCCCACGGCCCCTGAAGTATTAGGGTACCCAGGGTTCTTTTCGGCTCCCCCCTTCTCGCGCGGACAGTAACACTTACAGTAGGAATGAGAAAGCAACACTGTAACATTGGAAACTGGAAACTGGAACTGGTGCAGGGAGCAGCGAACCTGATCCTCGCAGCCTGATGGCCCCGCAAGGGGGCCGACGGATTTTCGGCCTTTGGGGTCTTGGGGCCGTCACCAGGCCTCGGGGCCATCAGAAGACGGCCAAGGGTGAAGAGCCAGTCCCGAGTAATGGGTCGAGACCTCTGGGGGTCGACGTGATATGAACAAAAACATGACGTCGGTTGGCCGCGAGCAGACGGGGAGTAGGGGGAGGGGTGAGGGCTTCTTGGAAGCACAACTGCTTCTCAGAAGGCGCGGGCGCTATCTATAGATGAAGGGCCGGCCCCTTCTAAGAAGCAGCCTCCTTCTAAGAAGCCTTCCCCCTCCCCCCCTCTCTGCGCCGCCAACTGAAACAGAGGTGGGACGAAGACAAATCGAGGGAAAGCGACACCAAAACAATAGCGGAGAAGAGCGTTTGTCAGTATCGTTTCACCGATCCCTCTCACCATCCCCATCCCGAGCCCCACCATCTTACTACCCCAGATGTTGACATGCCCAGCGGAACTTGAAGGGAACTGCTTATATGCCCATCCAGGGGGGTACATCGGCCAGTAGAGCCCAGGCCACGCCGTTAGGGATATAGTCAACCCGCATAGTAATGATGAGCAACTTTCCAAGGTTACCCTTGCATCCTTCTCCTTCGGCCCATCCTTGGCAGCTCTCGCTGGCCGCGCCCCGATCGCAAAGTGTCGACATGGCGTTACACGGGCTGGCTGTGCATCCCCATCCAGGGGGGGGGTACATCGGCCAATGGAGCCCAGGCCACGCCGTAGGGGATATGGGTCGGATAATCGATTCGGCGGCGAGCCCTGGGGGGGAAGAGAGAAGGGTCGGGCCTTGTCAGAAGGCTCGGAAGTCCCCATTCTTTCCGAGAAGTTTTCCAGGCCTCCCCCGAAGACGCCGAAGACCTCTCTGAAGGCCGGTGCGCTTCGGAGAAGCCTCGCCGCCGAGACGGAGCTCGGACGAGCGGTGCTCCGCTGGTAGGGAGCCACTTGCGAACCCTACCCCTACCCCCCATGATTTCTGAAGGGGAGGGTGGGGTTCACATAATTCAGGAGCTCTCGAGCGAAGTGAACCCCACCCTCCCCCTCAGAAATCGTAGGAGGTAGGGGTAGGGTTCGCAAGCGGCCCCCTAGCTGGGGTCGAGTCCCAGGGCGTGCCCCCCGAGAGAGGCCCCGGGGAGCCGCGGCGCACAGCACGCCTGCCCTTCCTGCGCCCCGGAGGAGGCCCTGCCCGAGGCCGAGGGCGCCCCCGGCGACCTGCTGCCCAACGACCTGTACTTGCTGCGGCGCCCTGGACGCCGGAGAGGCGGCCTCGCCGAAGCCGCCTCGCGGGGGAGGCCTCAGGCTCTCGGGTCGGGCGAAAGGGGGGGATTGGGAAAGGGAGGTTTACGAAATTTGCTGCATGCAGCTGGTTTCGGCCTCACCGAAGGGCCAATTCCTCGACATATGGCCGCTCCCGGCGCCGGGAGGCGCCGGGAAAATCAGCTACGTGAGCTGATTCTCAAACCCCCCCTTTGCTATCCCCCCCTTCCGCCCGACCCGAGACTCGAGTGCGCCAGAGCTCAGGTTTGCCGAGGCGTTTTGGCGGGCGCGTCCTGGATTTGGCGTTCCAGTTTTTCATTTTTTGGGCCTTCTGGGTGGGGTCCGAGCAGATGGGTTCGGACCCCGTCTGGGAGACCATGGAAGGCCTCTATCTCCAGCTCCTCGGCGGCGAGCGAGGGGGGGAAGCGAGAAGAAGAAGGCCTTCCCAGAAGGCGGCAGGGCTTCTCAGAAACCCTCGCGCCTTCTGAGAGGTTTCCTGTGCCTTCGGGGAAGGCTTAGAAAACTTCTAGGTGATGACTAGGGGGTGGATATCATGGTGGTGGCCATGATATCTCCCCAGATTTCCTGCTTGCCATGCTATCTCCCTAGACCTCCTGGCGCCTCTTCGTAGTTCGAAATGTCCCCGACCCTCCCCTGGGCCGCGCGCCCCTAGGCCTCCCAAATGGGGTCCGAGCAGATGGGGTCGGAGCATCGCTCTGCATCGCCGATGCATCGGCGATGCGGCTCGATGCGGAGAGCGAGTTTCTTCACGCCGACGTCGCCGATGCATCGCCGACGTCGACGATGCATCGGTGATGCATCGACGATGTGGCGCGATCCTCCGGCCCTATCTACTCGGACCCCATCTGGGAGGCCTCTATCTAACCGGCTCCCATCGGGGGTCGCTGAGAGGGGAGTGATGACTAGGGGGGGGGATATCATGGCGGTGCCCATGATATCTCCCCAGATCTCCTGGCGCCTCTCCGTAGTTCAATGCGTCCCCGCCCTCCCCCCCTGGGCAGGCAACGCGCATGCCGCCGGCCCTGCTTTGCGCCCTCCCTCCCCGCGATTTGCCACCGGGTCGGCCGCAGATCGCGGGAGCCCTGTGCTTCTCTGAGAGTCCGCGGGCGCAGGCAGGCCGAGGCCAGTGCAGGCACGGGCCGGAGGTCGAGCGGGACGCGCCGGGAACTGCTCGGGGCACGGCGGGACGCGGGATGATCAGGAGGGGAAAAACGCAGACACAATTAATCGTCGATTCCCAGAAAATATGGGAAAATATGGGAAGTGGGGGGGAAGACAGAAACCCAGAAAATATAGGAAAATATGGGGAATATTTTTATTTGTGTGTATTGCGAAGGCCTGACGGCCGGTGCCGCCGACCCTGTTCGCAATGCGCAGCAAGAGGCACGGGCTGTGGGATGGTTTGGGGGAACGGGGAGAAGGACGAGAAGGTGGGGGAGGGAGGTGTCGTATCTGACCCGGGACTTCCCCGGGACTCCCCCGGGACCCCCCCCGGGACCTCCTCTCCCCCCCCCGTCGGGGAAGGGAAAGGGAAGGGGCTTCCCTTCGACTCAATGACGACGTTGCTCAAGGTCGGTACGGGGGGGGGGCGTCGTATCTGACTCGGGGGGGGGTCGCTACCCCCCCCCGCTACCCCCCCCCCCTCCCGGCGGGGGAGGAATGAAAGGGAAGGGGCTTCCCTTCGACTCAATTACGAGGTTGCTCAAGGTCGGCTTGGCTGGAGCCCAGGGGAAGAGGAGTCCCAGGGGGGGGCGTCGTATCTGACCCGGGGGGGGGTCGCTACCCCCCCCCCCCTCCCGGCGGGGGAGGGATCAAAGGGAAGGGGCTTCCCTTCGACTCAATTACGAGGTTGCTCAAGGTCGGCTTGGCTGGAGCCCAGGGGAAGAGGAGTCCCAGGGGGGGGCGTCGTATCTGACCCGGGGGGGGGTCGCTACCCCCCCCCCCTCCCGGCGGGGGAGGGATGAAAGGGAAGGGGCTTCCCTTCGACTCAATTACGAGGTTGCTCAAGGTCGGCTTGGCTGGAGCCCAGGGGAAGAGGAGTCCCAGGGGGGGGCGTCGTATCTGACCCGGGGGGGGGGGTCGCCCCCCCCCCCTCCGGCGGCGGCGGTAGCCTTAAGGGGGGGGGAGCCTTCGCTCAAAGGGAAGGGGCTTCCCTTCGACTCAATTACGAGGTTGCTCAAGGTCGGCTTGGCTGGAGCCCAGGGGAAGAGGAGTCCCAGGGGGGGGCGTCGTATCTGACCCGGGGGGGGGGTCGCTACCCCCCCCCCCCTCCCGGCGGGGGAGGGATGAAAGGGAAGGGGCTTCCCTTCGACTCAATTACGAGGTTGCTCAAGGTCGGCTTGGCTGGAGCCCAGGGGAAGAGGAGTCCCAGGGGGGGCGTCGTATCTGACCCGGGGGGGGGGTCGCTACCCCCCCCCCTCCCGGCGGGGGAGGGATCAAAGGGAAGGGGCTTCCCTTCGACTCAATTACGGGGAATATTTTTATTTGTGTGTATTTATTTGTGTGTCCTGGGGCCCCTTCAGATGAGATCGACCAGACGTAAGGGTGACCTTTCGCCGGATTGACCTCTGGTGCGGGCACAGATTGGTCCTCCGATGGCTGAAAAACGAGGCAGTGGCAGCTGCTTGCGCGCCCAGGTTTGGTCCCCCCCGCGGCCCCCCAGAAAGTCGCGCACCAAAGGTCACTCTGACCCAGGGTCACTCCTGCGTGTAGCCGAGGGGAGGAGGAAGCCTCTGCTTACCAGGCCAACCCCCACCCAACCCGAAGGCCCTAGGCCACCCTGAATTTCGGGTCGGGGGGGTGTACGGTTTCCATCGTGGTGCCTCCATGTTCTGGAGTGTCCACCCCCCCCTCCCGGAAATCGAAATCGACGAGCCCAGCGGCGACCTCCGATTGGGTTGGGGTTTGTTTTCGTAGGTGGTCAGGAGAGGGAGAGCAGGAGCCGCTCGGGGCGCGAAGGACTGCGCGGGCGTGCCGGAGGAGGAGAGCTTTGTACAGCCAGGACGCTGACATAGGGGCCGCTTAGGTCATTCCGTGGTTAGGGGAACAAAAGGTGTCATTAACACAAAAACTCGCCGCCAGAGCAGCAGGCGGCGCCAGCATCGCAGTCACCTTGTTCTTCCAGAGCACACCCTTGCCCTTCATTAGGGGATCAAAGAGTGATATGAACATACAAACTCGGAGGTCCGCGCGGATTTCTCGGATCGGCGCTGGACCCCCCTCCCTGGCGCGCGGAGCGCGCCAGGGGCGGCGCGCCAGAGGCGCCGCAAGGGGGCCCCAGCGCCGATCCGAGAAATCCGCGCGGACCTCTGAGTTTTCATGTTTATGTCACTTTTTGTTCCCCTAGTGGTTGTCCCTCCAGTGAGGAAGCTGTCCAGCAGCTGTCCAAGGTTACCCTTGTGTCCTTCCCCTTCAGTTCATCCTTGGCCGCTCTCGCTGTCCACGCCCCGCTCGCAAAGTGTCGACATGGCCCTCCGAGGCCCTTGCATCCTTCTCGCGCATCCTTATTCTTGTACGGGTTGGCTGTAGCCCTCATCGTGCACCCAAGGCTCTTTCGGTTTCAAAAGGTGCTTCGTTCCTTATTCCGCGCGTTCCTGGTTCCAGCAGCCCGACGGGGTGTCCTCTCGGTGGCGTGCCGCGGGCGGGGTTGGAAGTGAGAATGAGCAGGCCTGCTCAGAAGGTGGCGGGGGCTTCTTTCTCAGAAGCCCTCCAGACTTCTGAGAAGTTTTCTGTGTCGTCGGGGGAGGCTTAGAAAGCCTCTCAGAAGGCCAGAGGCCTTCCGAGCCTTCTGAGAAGGCCCACCCCTTCTCACTTGCCCACCAGGCTCGCCGCCGATTTCTGAAATCCCATAATTGACGAGAAAGCGCCGATCTAGCGTCGATTTGGCGTCGGTTAGCGTGGATTGGCGTCGGTCAGCATCGATTAGCGTCTATTAGTCGATTCGCAAGAGACAACAAGATGGCATGGGTGGCTCCCCAAACTGGAAACGCGGGCTAAGGCAGGGAGGGCTGGGGGCTGTTTTGGTTGTTAACTTAGCTCCTAACGCATGTTGGGGCAATGCCTCCAGATCTTTGCATGCACATGATCAGTAGTCAGTTTGGCTCAGAAGAGTCCCGCAAGGGACGAAGCGTCAGCCCGATACTGACAGCATACTTGCAACATAGTGCTTTCGTCGTCCAGCTTGATCGTGTCGATTCTAGACGCTGCGCGTAACCCCACCAACCCATCCAGAAACGATGCCCAGGCGAGTTGCCCTAATCAGGGATGTGGAGGAGCATGCCGTGGAATATGTGGTTGGGGAAGCCATCATACCCCAAGAGGGGGAGGATGGCGGGATCGGAGGAGGAGGGGACGAGCTGCTTTCATCGTCCAGCTTGAGTGTCTCAGTTTGATCGAGTTGCCACCGAAGCTGACGGCATGATCGGGCGGGCGAGCGTCGATTCGCGAGGGCCGGCCAACACGACGGCACGGGAGGCTCCATGGCGCCGTCATCGACGTCGTCGCCGACGCCGCCGCCGTCGTCGCCGTGGTCGGTCGCCCCGTCCGCAGACCGTCGTCCGCCGACCGCAGGCCGGCGGCCGTCGTCCGTCGGCCGCCGCCGCCGTCGGCCGGCGGCCGTCGGCCGTCGGCCGTCGGCCGCGGCCTCCGCCGCCGGCCGCCGGCCGGCCACCCCAGGCGGCGCCGTCGGGCGGGCGAGCGCCCCGCCCGGCGCGCCCGGGGCCTGGGACCCCGCGGGGGCGCCGGCGGACGACCGCGGCGGGCCCGGCGGGGAGCCGGCGGAGCTGGCCGCGGGGCTACCGGCGGGCGGCCGCTGCGCGGGCGCGCCACGGCCCGCGGCGGCCTCGGCGCCGGAGCGGCGGGTGCCCAGGGCCCGGGCGGTGGTCGAGAGTTGCTAAAGTCGGGCCGGACGAAAGGGGGGGATTGGGAAAGGGGGGTCACGAAATTTGCTGCATGCAGCTGGTTTCGGCCCCACTGAGGGGCCCATTCCTCGATACATGGGCGCCTCCGGCGCCGGGGGGCGCCGGGAAAATCAGCTGCGTGAGCTGATTCTCAAACCCCCCCTTTGCTATCCCCCCCTTTCGCCCGACCCGATAAAGGTGTCCTCGGTCCAAGGTGTCCCTGTGGAGCCCTCGGAGGTTTTCGGGCGTTTTCGTCGGTCCTGAGCGGCTTTTCAGCCTCGGGATGCCTTCCAGCGGCCGCGCCTCGCCGAGAGCGTGCTGGGGGTGCGTAGATCGTCCGGAACGGCCGCCAGGCCGAGTTATGACCCGACGACCACCCCAGGGACGGGGGTTAGGCTCAGAGGGGGATGCGTCGACCCCAATCGCCCATGGATCGCTGATAGGTGTCAGATCGCCCCACCCCGCCCCGGAACGTGTTGATTCGCTATCGGGGGCTATCGCCGATCAATCGGCGATGTATCGCCGATTCCATGTCGATGTTTCCCCCTTATGCCAGTCCCCCCTATAGTTGCCCCTCAGGTGGAGGTGCGGCGCGAGGGGTCCGCGGAGGACGTCGGTTACACGTAAGATCGCAGGCCTATAGAGCTTGACACCAACACCAGTGTCGGCAGGTTTCAAATTTTCCTCCTTGGAGGGGAAGGTGATCCCGATCTCGGTGATGGGTGTTGTATCTGGTTTACCTTAATGGCCCAAGGATTACCGCAAACACAAAGCTAGGATCATTTTCCCCCGTGGAAGCGCCCCCTCGTGTTGGTGTTGGTGCCTATTTCCAGGCCCCCACAACAAGAGTGACCTTTTACCAGAGTGAACTTTGGTGCGCGCACACTCGGGCACCCAGATGGCTGAACGCGATGCGATAGCAGCGGCTTGTGCGCTCGGGTTCGGCCTCCCCGCGGCCCCCGAAAGTGGCGCACCAAAGGTCTCCCTTACCCAGGGTCGCTCTTGCGCGTAGCCGAAGGACGAGCCCTGGGAGATGTTCTCCAGCATGCAGCGCGCCGCGCTGGCGACGGGGGCGCCGCAGTCCCGGGTGGTCGGGCGGCGAGATCTGGGCGTGTCCACCGCCCCTCGGCCAGGGCCCATCCTGGGCCAACCCAGGAGGGCGTGTAGCCCCAGACCCCCGACTTCATGATCCTGTTCACAACGTCGACCCCCAGAGTCAGGAGAGGAAGAAACACAGACACAATGAATCGTCGATTCCCAGGAAAATATTGGAAACTATGGAAAGTGGGGGGGGAAGACGAAAACCCCCAAAATAAAGGAAAAATATGGGGAATCCTGTTATTTGTGTGTATTCATTTGTGTGTCCCAGGGCCCCTTCAGTGCAGCCCCAGACCCGCGACTTCATGATCTTGTTCGCTTCGCCGACCCCCAGAGGTTTGGACCCCTGCCTCGGAACCGGTCTTTCGTCCCAGTGTTTGACCGCCCCGAGGCCCAGCGAGGGGCTCCAGAGGCCGCCGAAAACAGAGAAAGACCTTCAGTTAAGTCGGGCCTGCCCCTTATAGGGGGATTTTGGGCGAAAAATAGAAAGTATTTAAACAACAGTCAAAAGATGCCCAAAAATCTTCAAAAAATAGTCCCCATATTATTTTTTTGACTATTTTTGAATATTCCCCCTGTAGAGGGACAGGCCCGACTTCAACCTTCAGTCGCGATTTTGTCTCATGACTCGAGGGGGCCTGGGGTCCAGAACGGGCCCGGCTGTGGGCGGTGGACATGTATCAGGAGGGGAACACACACAGACGCAGACACAGACACAGACACAGGCACAGTCGCAGTCGCAGTCACAGTCACAGTCACGGTCACCAACATAACACAAGACAACACAACACAGTACAACACAGCACAGAACAGCACAGCACAGCACAGCGCAGCACAATCCAATCCAATCCAATCCATTCCAATTCATCTGGCAATACCATACAGTACATACCAAAACAATGCAACACAAGATAACACAACACAACACAACATTACACAAGACAACACACAACGCACACACATACATACACACAGTCACACACTACGCACAAGACACACAACGCGCAACACACAGCATACACAGCACACAACGCTACACACAACAAGCAACACACACAGCACACACAATACACAACCAATGCTGCACCTAAGCGATGTGATGCTCTTAATTTTAAGTGTTTGTTGTTGTTTTATTTTTCGTTCTAAACGAGTGGTGTTCTCGTTGTCAGCAAATTCCCCAAACGATGATGACCGCATCTCTGGGCAACGTGTCCTGTTGTATGTTTTGTTCGGTTGCGTGCGACGTGCCGTGTTTCATTTTTTTGTTTTTCTTTGTTTGTTTTGTTTGAGTATGTCGCGTCGCTTCGGCATGTGTTGTGTTTTTGGTTTTGTTTCACTACCAGGCAGTTCTAGCCGCATATGGGTGCTGCCAATGCATTCGCCGCGCGCTTGTTTTGTTGTTTGGCCTGTTCTGTTACGTATCCGTTTTTTTGCTTCGGCGCCCCCTTTGGTGTTTTGGCTCTCCGCCTGGTTGTTCGGCGACCATCGGATCATCGCGGCGCGCATTATTTTTCTGCTCCTATTGTTTTTGTCGGCGCCCATTGCTTGTTGTTCAGCACCTTTTGGTTTCTCGCGGCGCGCATTGTTTTTGTTGGCGCCATTGTTTTTTTTTTGTTCGGCGCCCTGGGTTTCTTCGGCGCCCTTCGGCCACTCACGGCGCGCATTGTTTTCTCGGCGTCATTTTTTTGCTCGGCGACCTTGGCTTTTTCCAGCGCTTTTCGGTCACTCGCGGCGCGCATGATTTTTTTTTGGTTCAGCGCCCTTGACTTCTTTTACAGCGGGTTTCGCATTTCTTCAGCGGCCTTGCCTTTTTTTCTGCGACCTTGCCTTTTTTTCAGCGGCCTTGACTGTGTTTGGCTGCCTTGCCTTCGTTCATCGGGTTTCGCTCTTTTTTGTTTGTTTGCGGGTTTCGCATTTTTTCGGCGACCTTGGGTTTTTTCGGCGGCCTAGTTTTTGTTCGGCGGGTTTCGTATTTATTCGGCTGGTTTCGTATTTTTTCGGCGGCCTTGCTTTTTGTCGGCGGGTTTCGTATTCCTTCGGCGGGTTTCGCATATTTTCGGCGTCCTTGGTTTGGTTTGGCCGCCTTGTTTGTTTTGTGCGGGTTTCGCATTTTCTCGACTGTTTCAGCGCTCTTTTCTTTTTTTCTGCGGCCTTCGCTTTTCTCGGCGGCCTTCGTTATTAGTTCGGCGCCCTTCGTTTTTTTCGTCGCCGTTCGCTTCTTTCGGCGGCCTTTGCTTTTTTCGGCGGCCTTCTTTTTTCCAGTGGCTTCCTTTTTTTCTCGGTGGCCTTCGTTTTTTTCTGCGGCTTTCGCTTTTTGTCGGCGTCCTTCATTTATTTTCGGTGGGCTTCGCTTTTTTCGGCGGCCGTGTTTTTTTCGGCGGCCTTCGCTTTTTTTCGGCGGCCGTCGCTTTTCTCGGCAGCCTTCGCTTTTCTCGACGGCCTTCGCTTTTCTCGGCGGCCTTCGCCTTTCTCGGCGCCCGTCGCTTTTTTTCGGTGGCCGTCGCTTTGTTCGGCGGGTTTTGCTTTTGTTCGGCGGCATTCGTTTTTTCGGTGGTCTTTGTTTTTTTCTGTTCGGCGGCCTTCGCATCGTCCTTGGTTTTTTTGTGTTGTTTTGTTTTGTTTCCGAGCCTTACGTGTTTTTTCATAGTCGTTCGTTTTTTTGTTCGTTTTTGTTCGGCGCCTTCGCTTGGTTTAGGCGGCCTTCGCTTTTTTGCTGCGATTTTAGTGTTTTGATCCAGCGTCCTTCGCCTTTTTCGGCGGCCTTCGCTGTCTGCGGCGCCCTTTGTTTTTTGCCTGGTGCGAGTTTGTTTCTTGCGTCATTCGCTTTTTTGATGCGTGCTTTCTTTGTAGTTGTTCCATGTTCGCTATATCACCCCGCCCCTCTTTTTGCCTTTACCCTTCCTTTCCCTGTCCGTCTTCGCTCTCCCCCGCCCTCCCTTCCGTTCTCCCCCTGCTTTATTGGACAGGCCTGACGGCCCGTGCCGCCGACCCTGATCGAAGGGGCTAGGAGGGGGAGGAGGAAGCGAAGGAGGAGGAGGAGAAGGAGGAAGAGGTGGAGGACGAGGAGGAGGAGGACAGGGACGAGCACGAGGACGAGGAGGAGGAGGAGGTTTCGTTTATCCCCTGCTCTGCCGCTTCTGCGTTCTTTTGTTTCGTTTTGTTTCGGCAGCTTTTTGATTTGGCGCCTTCGTGTTTTCCCCCCTTCGCTTCGGCGCCCTCGTGTTTTGTTGCGCGTTTTGTTGACGCCAGGCTGGCGGTTGCGTCTTGTTGCGTTTTTTGTTTTTTTGTTCTCACTCGCGATGGTTAGTTGTCTTGTTTTTGTTGTCTTGTTCGAGCGCTCTTGGCGCATTCTGTTCCGGCTTAAACGTTGTTCCGACATGTTCAAAACACCAGAATTAAAGAAAAGACGACCCAAGCAAAGCTAAACATGTTCAGCAGCAGAACATAACAGAACAGTAGAACAGCGTTCCAGTGCAGCCTTGCACACAACACACGCACACAAGACACACAAAACACATAGCACACAACACACACACACACAACACACACAACACACGCACACACAAAACTCACAACACAAGACACAACACCCAACACACAGCACACAACACACAACACACACGCATACACACACCACACAGACACACATGATCGTCGACTCCCAGGTGAAAATGGAGCATACGGAGAGTGTAGGGGAAGACTGACAACTAGAAAATATAGAAAAGTATTGGGAATCCTGGGAATTGTGTCTATTGATTTGTGTGTCCCTGCGCCCCTTCAGATGGGCCCGGCCAGCGCGGTGTGCATGTGTAGATCTCGCCGCCCCAGGTGGCGGCCTTGTGCGACAGTCGAGGCGCCTACGCGGGGTGGCAGTTCCGCTGGCCAGCGTACCTGCCAGCCCGAGACGTCGGGCAGCCCTCGCCGTCCCCGCCAGGGCGGCCGGCACAGGTCGGACGGGGCTAGGACGAGTTAAATCCGTTCCAAAGCGTTCCGGAACGCTCTCAGAGCGTTCCAGAACGCTCTGATAAGACCGCGGAGCCCGAGGCATCCTCCAAACCCGCCGACTCAGAGATTCTGGATACATCCTCGCCCGACTTTGTCCTCGTCCTGGCTTCGTCCTCGCAGGCGCCGATCCCCGCCATGGCGCCACTGGCGCTGCCCGACGCGGCCGAAGAGCCGACGCTGGGGCGCCGCCGTCCCGCCCGTGCCGCGAGCTGCCGCTGTGCCGCGGCAGCAGAAGCATACGCTTGAGCATGATGTGGGGGCGCTGGGGGATCGCTCCTCCTCCTCTGGTTCCTCCTCCATGCTGCTGCTATCACTGCCTGGAACCCCCATCCCCCAGCCATATTTCCCCAAACAGCTTGCTGAACGGGGTGCTGTTGTGATAGAAGCTAACTCCGGCCGAGGGATGTCCGAGCAGAGACATCTTCACAAAAATTTGATGGTCCGGGCCGTTTCGCTTGAGACATCCTCACAACTCTCGTTTCTGAGTTGGCCGGGATTGGCCGTTTCGCCTGAGACATCGTCGAAAAGTTGCGCTCCCAGACGCCGCGCGAGGGGTGGTCCGGGCCGTTTCGCTTGAGACATCCTCGAAACTCTGAGCTCCGAGGTGCCGTGCGAGAGGTGGTCCGGGCCGTTTCGCCTGAGACATCCTCGAAACTCTGAGCTCTGAGATGCCCTGCGCGAGGTGGTCCGGCCCGTTTCGCTTGAGACATCCTCGAAACTCTGACCTCGGAGATGCCGCGCGAGAGGTGGTCCGGCCCGTTTCGCTTGAGACATCCTCGAACTTCTGAGCTCTGAGGTGCACTGCGCGAGGTGGTCCGGCCGTCTCGCCTGAGACATCCTCGCAATTCTGAGCTCTGAGATGCCGTGCGCAAGGTGGTCCGGCCTGTTTCGCACAAGACATTCTCGCAACTCTGAGCTCCCAGATGCCGCGCAAGAGGTGGTCCAGCCTGGGGGGCCAGAAGACCACATGTTACATATCCTCCCTGGGACCCTGGGAGCCCGTCTGAGACGTCCTCGAACTTCTGAGCTCTGAGATGCCCTGCGCGAGGTGGTCCGGCCCGTCTCGCCTGAGACATCCTTACAACTCTGAGCTCTGAGCTCTGAGATGCCGTGCGCAAGGTGGTCCGGGCTGTTTCGCACAAGACATTCTCGCAACTCTGAGCTCCCAGATGCCGCGCAAGAGGTGGTCCAGCCTGGGGGCCCAGAAGACCACATGTTACATATCCCCCCTGGGACCCTGGGAGCCCCAGGAGGCCCCAGAGAGCTCCAGGAGGCCGCAGGACGCCCAGGACAGGCCCCAGGGGTCCCCAGGAGATTCCCAGGAGGCTCTCAGGAGGCCCCAGGAGGCTCCCTATCAGAACGTGTCAAGTTAATATACATCCGGTGTCGATTCGTTGAGTTTTCCTGCTCTTGTGCCCCCCCCTGCATTTTGAGAGGCCCAAGCGGCCACAGGTTAGATATCCCTCCTGGGAGCCCCAAGAGGCTTCAGGAAACCCCAGGTGGAGTTCAGGAGGCCACAGGAGGCCCAGGAGGAAGCCACAGGACGCCCCAGGAGGCCCCAGGAGGCACCAGGAGGCCCCCGCAACTTGGAGCTCTGAGACGCCGCGCTCGAGGTAGTCCGGCCCGTTTCGCCTGAGACTTCCTCGCAGCACGTTTCGCCCGAGACACCGGCCCGTCTCGCCTGAGACATCCTTGCAACTCTGAGCTCTGAGATGCTGTGCGCAAGGTGGTCCGGGCTGTTTCGCACAAGACATTCTCGCAACTCTGAGCTCCCAGATGCCGCGCAAGAGGTGGTCCAGCCTGGGGGCCCAGAAGACCACATGTTACATACCCCCCTGGGACCCTGGGATCCCCAGGAGGCCCCAGAGAGCTTCAGGAGGTCGCAGGACGCCCAGGGCAGGCCCCAGGGGTCAGCAGGAGATTCCCAGGAGGCTCCCAGGAGGCCCCAGGAGGCCCCCTATCAGAACGTGTCCAGTTAATACAAATCCGGTGTCGATTCGTTGATTTTCCCTGCTCTTGTGGCCCCCTCCTCCCCCGTTTTGGGGGGCCCCGACGGCCACATGTTAGATATCCCCCCCTGGGAGCCCCAAGAGGCTTCAGGAAGCCCCAGGTGGGGTCCAGGAGGCCACAGGAGGCCCAGGAGGAAGCCCCAGGAGGTCCCCAGGAGGCCCCAGGAGGCCCCACTCTGGGGTCCGAGATGCCGCGCGCGAGGTGGTCCAGCCCGTTTCGCTTGAGACATCCTCGCAACGCTGGGCTCCGAGATGCCCTGCGCGAGGTGGTCCGGCCCATCTCGCCTGAGACATCCTCGCAACTCTGAGCTCTGAGATGCCGTGCGCAAGGTGGTCCAGCCCGTTTCGCACAAGACATTCTCATAACTCTGAGCTCTCAGATGCTGCGCAAGAGGTGGTCCAGCCTGGGGGCCCAGAAGACCACGTGTTACATATCCCCCTTGGGACCCTGGGAGCCCCGGGAGGCCCCAGAGAGCTCCAGGAGGTCGCAGAACGCCCAGGACAGGCCCCAGGGGTCCGCAGGAGATTCCCAGGAGGCTCCCAGGAGGCTCCCAGGAGGCCCCAGGAGGCCCCCTATCAGAACGTGCCCAGTTAATACACATCCGGTGTCGATTCGTTGATTTTTCCTGCTCTTGTGGCCCCCTCCATTTTGGGTGGCCCCGACGGCCACATGTTAGATATCCCCCCCTGGGAGCCCCAAGAGGCTTCAGGAAGCCCCAGGTGGGGTCCAGGAGGCCACAGGAGGCCCAGGAGGAAGCCCCAGGAGGTCCCCAGGAGGCCCCAGGAGGCCCCACTCTGGGGTCCGAGATGCCGCGCGCGAGGTGGTCCAGCCCGTTTCGCTTGAGACATACTCGCAACTCTGGGCTCCGAGATGCCCTGCGCGAGGTGGTCCGGCCCATCTCGCCTGAGACATCCTCGCAACTCTGAGCTCTGAGATGCCGTGCGCAAGGTGGTCCAGCCCGTTTCGCACAAGACATTCTCATAACTCTGAGCTCTCAGATGCTGCGCAAGAGGTGGTCCAGCCTGGGGGCCCAGAAGACCACATGTTACATATCCCCCCTGGGACCCTGGGAGCCCCGGGAGGCCCCAGAGAGCTCCAGGAGGTCGCAGAACGCCCAGGACAGGCCCCAGGGGTCCGCAGGAGATTCCCAGGAGGCTCCCAGGAGGCCCCAGGAGGCCACCTATCAGAACGTGCCCAGTTAATACACATCCGGTGTCGATTCGTTGATTTTTCCTGCTCTTGTGGCCCCCTCCATTTTGGGTGGCCCCGACGGCCACATGTTAGATATCCCCCCCTGGGAGCCCCAAGAGGCTTCAGGAAGCCCCAGGTGGGGTCCAGGAGGCCACAGGAGGCCCAGGAGGAAGCCCCAGGAGGTCACCAGGACTCCCCAGGACTCCCCAGGAGGCCCCAGGAGGCCCCCGCAACTCGGAGCTCTGAGACGCCGCGCTCGAGGTGGTCCGGCCCGTTTCGCCTGAGACTTCCTCGCAGCACGTTTCGCCCGAGACATCGTCGCAACTCTGGGGTCCGAAATGCCGCGCGCGAGGTGGTCCAGCCCGTCACGCTGGAGACATCCTCACAACTCTGGGCTCCGAGATGCCCTGCGCCAGGTGGTCCGGCCCGTTTCGCACAAGACATTGTCACATTTCTGAGCTCTCAGATGCTGCGCAAGAGGTGGTCCAGCCTGGGGGCCCAGAAGACCACGTGTGGCTCCCAGGAGGCCCCAGAGAGCTTCAGGAGGCCGCAGGACGCCCAGGACAGGCCCCAGGGGTCTCCAGGAGATTCCCAGGAGGCTCCCAGGAGGCCCCAGGAGGCCACCTATCAGAACGTGTCCAGTTAATACACATCCGGTGTCAATTCGTTGATTTCTCTTGCTCTTGTGCCCCCCCTCCATTTTGGGGGGCCCGACGGCCACATGTTAGATATCCCCCCCTGGGAGCCCCAAGAGGCTTCAGGAAGCCCCAGGTGGGGTCCAGGAGGCCACAGGAGGCCCAGGAGGAAGCCCCAGGAGGTCACCAGGAGGTCCCAGGAGGCCCCAGGAGGCCCCCGCAACTCGGAGCTCTGAGACGCCGCGCTCGAGGTGGTCCGGCCCGTTTCGCCTGAGACTTCCTCGCAGCACGTTTCGCCCGAGACATCGTCGCAACTCTGGGGTCCGAAATGCCGCGCGCGAGGTGGTCCAGCCCGTCACGCTGGAGACATCCTCACAACTCTGGGCTCCGAGATGCCGTTCGGGATGAAGAGGAGGTGGAGGAGGAGGAGGAGGAGGAGGAGGAGGAGGAGGAGGAGGAGGAGGAGGAGGAGGAGGAGGAGGAGGCATGTTTTAACATGCCATGCCAGCCCGCACTGGACGGGCATGCAATCGACCTTGGAAACCGCAGTGGGTCTAAAAACCCTGTTTGGGGATACTGCACTCAGGCTATAATTTTGTTTGTTCCTTTCGCGGGTGTTCCCCCATCCTGAAGTACAAGAAGAAGGGGGGTAGTCAGCTGCAAGTGTGTAATCAAGCCGCGCCACAGATCAACAGTTTATTTCCGTGCAAATATTGTCGCTATTGTAGTACACCTACTTATAGACTGTTGCTGCATTGTATTTGCAATCTGGGTTCTCGCGTTTCTCCTCTGGTTGCGCCGAGGGGGGCGGAACCCCACGCTCGAGCACCCCAGCGGGTGAGAATTCATTCTTCTTCCGAACCTTGAGACGGGAGGAACCCGCGTGCTCGAGCCCCTCGCCTGGGATTTTCTCTTCCGCGGTTTCGGTGCGCCCCAAAAGTTGTTTTTTTCGGTTTGGCCCCCATGGGCCCTACGTTTGAGTCGGCCGGGTGATCTGCTTCTGCTCCTCTTCTTCCTCCTCCTCCTGCTCTAGCCGTGCTGAGCCCTCAAGAGATTCAGTGAGTTGCGACCGCGTAGTTCTGCGCCGCTTCGCGTTCGCGAGTCAATGCGACCAGTTGTGAACTCCTGGAGGAACATTCAATGGCAAGCGAGGATGACGTGTTGGCTGGCCTTCGTCGCCCTGAGTGAACTTTTGGGCGCTGCGGTGCGGCCCGCAACTGGGCCAGCAGGATCAGGTGTCGGCGCGGGAATGCAGCTCCGGCAGACATCAAGCATCGCGCCCTGGAAGCGCAGAAAAAATCCCTGTCGAATTGTGTGCAGCAGTGTTGGGCAGGTAGTCAGCGGGAAAGGATCGACGTGGAAAGGAACTGGTGCCAGTGTTGGACAGTTGCAATCGCAGCCGAATGATATTGCCAAAGCGCTGGCTCAATGCGGATTTTTTGGCACTGGAAAAGGTTGGCGCAGATACACAACAATTGCTCAGCTCCGTGGGGCGATACCGCGATACCGACGGCAATCCCGACAGCAACAGGAACGCATGACCCCGACTCGGATTAAGGTGATCGAGCGAAGTTGGTACTACAGATAGCTGAGTTGTGCGAGTATGTTCAGACAGTGTCAAATATGGTTATGAGTTGAATGACTTGCTGCAGCCCATCAAAGCCAAACCTTATGGCTTCAGAGATTCGCCAACAAAGGTTTGCGTAATCCAACCACTGCTCATCGGCGTGCTGCTACCGACCTTGCTCGGGCAGCGGGCAGAGCAGGCAATCGGCAAACATACCAGCGAGCATGAGGAGATAGAGTAGCAGTTTGATCAGGTGCGAAAATCATTTGCCGAGAGAGCGTCCAGACCCGAGGCAAGTAATCATGATATTGTTAAACTGGGAAGGATTTGCCAGAACGACAGCACCGCCTACACAACATGATGAGAAGGTTGCAGCTGACGGGAATAATTATGGTAACGCTGGTGATGTAACATTCAGATCAAAGTCCAAAAAGTGGATTAGTTGCATGGACAGCTCCACGGGTTCCATTCTCCGCGAGTTCATGCAGGGCCAGGTTCGGAGAGTTGCGTCCGAATATCCAGATACACGCGCGTTCCTGTTGCTGATCGCCAGCGCGGTGATGCTGCGCCAATGCCAGAAGCCAGAACCTGCATCAGGTGGGCCTGGGGGGAGAACCATCGATGACCTTTTACTTTGAAGAGCTGGAGGTGCGGTTCATATCTCGGGGGGAGGGGCTCGAGTCTTTCAATGCCAAGCTGGCTGCGTTCAGCGTCAATGAGCAGAAGCTTTCCGGATGCGTCGCGGGTCGGCGGGGGCCGCGCGGTTAGCGCGCTGGGCGGCTGGGCGGCGAGCGCGGCCCGTTTGACGTTTGCGACGACGACGCCCTGCTGACTCCGGTGGCCGCCAAGCCGGCCGCGAGCGAGGCGCGTGGGAGAGGCGCGGCTGGCGGGGTGAGATGATCGATGGATTGGCTTGGTTCGCCGACGTGGAACTGTTCTGAAGCCCCAGCATGAAAGCTCGAGTATACTGCTGATGGGCGGTCGCAGAGCCGACCGCCGGCGGGTCCCGCGTGCGTCGCCGCGAAGTTCCGGGCATATTGCGACCCCGCGCGTTGCCCCGCGCTCGCCCCCGAGACCGCGATGACTCCCGCGGCCCAGCGGGGGGCCGCGAGCGGGGCTCGGGGGGGGGGGCGCGAGGACGACGGCGGCGGGGCCGGGCGCGCCGACGAGAGAGGCGCGCGTATGTATGTCTGTTTGTCTGTCTGTCTGTCTGTCTGTCTGTCTGTCTGTCTGTCTGTCTGTCTGTATGTATGTATGTATGTATGTATGTATACATACATATATATATAGATATACGCAGAGAGTGAGAGAGAGAGAGACAGAGACAGAGACAGAGACAGTGAGAGGGAGAGAGAGAAAGGAAGATAAATATGGCAGAGAAAACAACGAACAAACAAAACGTAGAGAGATCGAGGCAAAGGAATAGGAAACACGCAGTGTGAGAAAAGAACCATAACAGGAGATAGGGGAAGAGGAAGAGTGACATATGATACCAGAGAAAAAACCCACTCATAATCTTTCTAGGGCTGTAGGGCTATAGGGCTACAGGGCTATATGGGCTCTTGGGCGCTATGTGGGCTATATGGCAAGATGGGCTATAGGGCTATAGAGCTATAGGGCGATAGGGATATAGGGCTATAAGGCTATAGGGCTACAGGGCACCGGGTACCCGGGCACCCGGCACCCGGCACCCGGGCACCCACCCGGGCACCGGGCACCCGTCGCTTGGGCACCCGGGCACCTGGGCACCCGGGCCCAGCCACCGAATCGGCGGCGAACCCAGGCACCAGGGCACCCGGGCACCCGGGCCCGGCCGCCGAATCGGCGGCACACCTCACCTACCCTTAAGTCCGCTAGGACCCCTGCAGAGGCAAGCTCTGATTGGGGAATCTATATATATATATATATAGAGAGAGAGAGAGAGAGAGAGAGAGAACAAACAAATTATCCTGGCGAAGGACCCAACCATATGCAATTGTGAATACTGCAATTGTGAATATCTTCTCGGTGGAG
>CAUYUJ010016079.1:233977-243977 GCA_963575745.1 Prorocentrum cordatum | reverse complement strand
AGCAGGCGGCCAGATCGCAGATAAGGGGGAACACATCCGGGGCAGGCGTCCACGGGAGCTCTTGGGCACGCTGCCCGAGCGACGACGCTGGTGGAACCCCGGCCTCCAGCACCTCCGCGGCGAGATGCGTTCTGGATGGAAGGTCATCGGGTGGACGCAGGCGGCGGCGGTGGCGGTAGCGCGCGACACCTCCGCACCTGGGGGTCCCGAGCAGCAAGCTCGAGTGCCTTCCAGAAGTGGGTGCGCGAGGTGATGATCTGGTCAGTGGCGAACTCAGACCTCAACGAGGTCCGCCAGGCGGCCTACGCCTCGTCGCGCCTTGCCAGCTCTCCGCGCGAGTGCGTGGACGAATGGCGCCACCTGTCCCGATCCATGGAGGGATCATTGATGACCGCCTAGTGCCGCCGATTACCTTACTCATGCACACTTTGACCGAATGGCGAGGCCAACCAGGCGAGGTAAAGCGCATTTTGGCAGCGTCGTCTTTGAGGATGAACTCCAACGGACTGCCGCAAGAGCGCATCGACAACCTCCTCACTCGGTTGGGAATCCTTCGCGACTGGGCGCAGCAAGCTGGACGATTCATGATTGGCTACGAGGGCCTCAGCTTCCTCTTGCTGTGCGCCGCTGGCGTGTCGAACATCCAGCTTGCCATGAGTTTGCAGCACTGCAATATGGTTTACTCCACGAACGCCCAGCAGCTCACGCACATGACGGGCCAGCTGCGGCGTTTTGGGCGCATGATCTAGGGATCGCCAGGTCACCTCGCCTCGGTGGTTTATGCTGCCCAACAGCACACCCACCTTACAGGTGCGCCCTAGCAGGGTCAGGTTCAGAGTGCTTGTGGTTCCGTGGCCGAATCGAACTGGGGCGGTATGGGTCTAGCTGCGCTGGGAGCGGCACCGAGCCCGCTTGCACCAGTGGCCGCTGGCGACACCAGCACGGCGTCACCAGCACATGGGGGCATTCCCAGCAGCCGGTGTCGATACAGGCGCCGATTCTGGCGACTCATTCGGCGAACGTCTGGCCGCAGACGATGCCACGCTACGTGACGCTCCTGTGGATCAGCGCGGAGCGCACCGCTTCTGGGCTTACGAGCGCGCCAGAGCACGCTGTCGCAGCTTCAACAACCACAAGCCCACGCACCGCGTCTGGAGAGTCATCGAGTGAAAGGGCAAGGGCAAAAGTCAACGCTACCGCGCCTGCTTGGCAAAATTGTCCGAAAACTGTCGTGGGCCTCCGGGGAGGCAAAGGTCAAGGCAAAGAAAAGTTCAGGGCCAGTGGCATGGGGTCCGGCAGCCGAGGCTGACCCATGGGTCCTGACGGGGTGCGTCTTAAATGCTACGAGTGCGACTCCGAGAAGCATCTCGTGCGCGGCTGCCCCTGGCGCCGCAGCCAAGGGCGCGCTTTCTTCCGTAATGGCTACGCCCCAGCACCACCATCACCGCCAGCTTCCGCACAACTTACATTTCTGGGTCAGCAGGGGCCGTCAGGTCCATCCGAGCAGCAACCTGTTCCAGGAGCGCACGCGGTATGGATGACCAGGGGTACCTCCAGCGCTCCGCAGTTTGTGGTTCCGGGTTCCATGGGAGGTTATCCCATGCGCAACGCTGACACCTGGAACGGCGGACAGCCGACCAGCAGCACCAGCACCAGCACCAGCACCGCGGCCAGCAGCAACAGCAACTCCAAATGCGTCGCCGGACGGCTCTTGGCAACACGTCGGCAACAGCAATTTGCCACAATGGGTAGGCACATCCTCCTCTTCCCCCCTCTTCGTCCTATCCCAGCCCTCACGGCGAAAAACTACGACGACCGCGACAGGAAATGGCAGAAGTCAAGAGGAGCGCGCAAGACTCTGCACAGCCGGCGGGCCCCGCGGCTACGTCACCGGCCCGCGCGGCAGCAGCGGGGGAAGCATCGCCAGCCGCAGCAGCCCTGGGAGCAGCCGCCGCACTCCCCCTCCCCACTCTTCCACCCTCCTTCTCCAATTCCTCCTCCTCCCCTTCATCCCCCTTCCCACTCCTCCACCCTCTTTCTTTGTTTGTTTCTCCTCCTCTTTTTCCTCCTCCTCGTCTTCCTCCTCCTCTTCCCTCCTCCTCCTTCCCCTTTGCCGCCAGGCCCTGTGCGTCCCTTCGTCCGCCCCCTCCCCGAGTGTAGGCGCCACTGTTTCAGGCGTCGCGTCCCGCTGCATTTCCCATCTGCAGCGCAGGCGGCGACGGGCCGCGCCGTCCTTCCTATGTCTAGCTAGACGGGCTCGCGGATGGCTCTGAACGGTTGAAGTGTGTCACTCGCTTGGCTTGCGTCGGCTTGTGCGGAGAAGACACACGCAGTCCTTCCTACATTTTCCCGTGACTGCACTGCTCGTCGATGGCTCTGATCGGCTGAAGTGTGTTACAGTCGGAGCGTTGACCCAAGGAACCCTAAATAAGGAACGAGGCCCCTTCTATCCACAAATTGAACTTCGATTTCCCATCGAAAACCAAAAGAAAACCCAAGGCAAACTGTGAAGCAATCAAGGAACACGGAGCCCCTCCCCAACGAAAAGGGTTCCTTCTTCAGGGTCCCGACTGTACTCGCCAGGCTGGTGGCGGCTGATGTGGAGAAGGTGCCGTTGGGTGGCCGTGACGGCGGCCCGTGGCGTGAAGTTTGTATCGGTTTGGCCAGGCACCAATAGCACAACAACCAATTTGGTCCATCGTGCCCCTCCCTCGTTTATCTTCTTTCGCTCCTCAGCCCTTGCTCCCCCCTTATCCCGTCCCTGCGCCCCCTTTCTCTTGCTCCCTTCCGTTCACAACTACTCAATATGCATATTGCTGTCCCCTCTTCCCAGATTATGCGTGGGCGGGGTACTCATTCTCCCGCATGCTTTTTTGTTCTCGCACCTCATCCTCTCTCGTCCTCTCCTGTCGTCGTCCTCCTCCTCATCATAAACAACAGCAATCATCACATTCATCAACAGCATAAACATCATGATCTCAGCATCAGCATCCTCATCATCATCATGATCATCATCATCATCGTCATCATCATCATCATCATCATCATCATCATCATTATCATCATCATTACCGTTGCCATCGTCGTCGCCATCGTCATCGCCATCGTCATCGGCATCGTCATCATCATCACCATCATCATTATCAACACCATCACCGCCATCGCCATCGTTATCGCCATCGTAATCGGCACCATCATCATTATCATCATAATAATCATCAGCGTCACCATCAGCATGAGCATCAGCATCATCATCATCAGCATCATCGCCGCCATCGTCACCATCATTATCAGCATCATCGTCATCATCATCATCATCACCATCATCACCATCGCCATCGTCATCGCCATCGTCATCGGCATCGTCATCATCATCACCATCATCATCATCTACATCATCATCGTCATCGCCATCGTAATCGGCATCGTAATCGGCATCATCATCAACATTACCAGCATCAGCATCATCATCGTTATCATCATCACCGGCATCGTTATCATCATCAGCATCATCGTCATCGTTATCGGCATCGTTATCGTTATCCTCACCATCACATCATCATCATCATCGTCATCATCAGCATCATCACCATCATCATCATCATCATCATCAGCATCATCATCATCATCATTATTGTCATGACAGGCAGCAGCATCATAATCATCATCACCATCATCAGCGTCGGCATTATCATCATCATCACCACCGTCAGCGTCACCATCAGCATCAGCATCATCATCATCAGCACCATCATCATCATCAGCAGCATCACCATCATTATCATGACAGACAGCGGCATCATACTCATCATCATTCTCATCATCAGCGTCGGCACGCTTATCACCATCATCATCACCATCAGCGTCACCATCAGCATCAGCATGAGCATCAGCATCATCATCAACAGCACCATCATCATCAGCAGCATCATCATCATCTCTGTCATCATCGTCATCATCCTCATCCTCATCATCATACCTATCAACAACATCAACATCGACATGAAACTCAGCATGATCTATATCATGATCATTATCATCACCAACATCATCGTCGTCATCATCATCGTTATCATCGTCATTATCATTGTAATCGTCATCGTCATCGTTGTCGTCATCGTCGTCGTCATCATCATCATCATCATCATCATCATCACCATCATGCTCATCATCATGTTCATCATCCTGCTCATCATCCTGCTCATCTGCCACCTCTGCCTTCTCCTCCGTCCACCCCCTCCAGTGTACACCGGTCCATTTGCTGCCTGCGCAAAGCACGATTAGTTCATTTTTTGAGGGTTCCCTGTCGGCTACGACACTCGTCGGTGGCTACAGAAAAGTCTGCGCAATGCGAAGGGATGGGTGGGAGGGGTGGGATGTCAGATGTGGCGCGAGCGCATCAAGCCTCGCCCTCCCATCGCCCTCCTCCCTCGCCTCTCCCTCTTTCCTCCCCCCCTTCCTCTCCTCGCCCTCCTCCCTAGCTTCCCTCCCGTCCCATCCTCACTCGTCTCTACAATTACTCAATATGAAGACCACTCTCCTCTCTCCCCTGGTGACGCCTGGGAGATGCTCGGCCCCCCTCCGCATATAGGTTTCTTACTCCGGATTCCCGGGAGTTGGGTTTTCGCTTGAGTTTTTTCTCAAAATGCTGCTCTCGCTGAAGCGCTGGCCTCATTGTCGGGCTACCACTCGTTCCGACTCGTGCTCCCGCTGCAGCGCTGGCCTCATTTCTGCTCTTCCGCTCGTTCCGAATCGTGCTCCCGCTGCAGCGCTGGCGTCATTATTTCCAGCGCTATGCCACGGCATGGTTTTCGGTCCTTCCAAATAGGCCCCCAAATCTAAAACAGTGCCCCCCGAAACGACCATCGGAAGTGATTACACCTTCGGTGTCGATTCGTTGATTTTTGGGCCGCAGAACCTCCCCCCTTTGGGGCTTCGCCGCTTCGCCGCGCCATGCGCGTTCCCGCTGCAGCGCTGGCCTCATTTCCGCGCTTCCGCTCGTTCCGAATCGTGCTCCCGCTGCAGCGCTGGCGTCATTATTTCCAGCGCCATGCCACGGCATGGTTTTCGGTCCTTCCAAATAGGCCCGCAAATCTAAAGCATTGCCCCCGAAAAAACCATCGGAAGTGATTACATATTCGGTGTCGATTCGTTGATTTTTGGGGCCGCGGAAGCGCCCCCCTGGACCCTCAAAAACGGTCCAGCTTGAAAACGCCGATCCGTCTTGACCCCGTGAGGGGTCCAGGGGCCCAGGGCGAGCCGATTGTTCAAGGAAACCAGACCATCGAGCCTGGCAGCCCGCCGTTCTATTCCCTGACATCCGTCCTCGCCCGCCGCAGCTTCCACCGCCGACGCCGCCGTCGTCGTCTGCGTCGTTGTCGCCGCCGGCAATTTCTGTGCGGTCCCTGGAGCTTCTGGAAGTCTTCGGGCCATCCGCCACGCCTCGTGCAGAGCTGTCCGGGTAGTCCAGGGAGACTTGGAAGGGGGCTCGGGGAACGCAAGGCAGCACGTCGACAGGAAGAGGGGGGGCCTTACGCTATTACGGTACCCCTACCAGACAGCACGTGGCATTCGAAAGCGCCCACATCGGGCAAGCAAGGTTGCGCAGGACATGGAGCCGGGATTCCGGACAGTCATTCTCCTTTTCGTACACGGGCCATTTACCCTCCAAGGTATCCGGTGCCATGCCATGGCGTGCTATGCGATGTTGCGTTGTGCTCCGCTGTGCGATGCCATGCTTTGCGATGTTACGCTTTGTGATGCAATGGTACACTACGCAATGCCAAGCCATGCTATGACATGCTCTGCTCTGCCACGCTCTTCTACACCATGCTATGCCGTGGTTTACGATGCATCGCAAACCCTCTCGGGATCATTGCCTTGCTCGACATCAGCCTGTGCGCATAAAGAGGAAATCGGTGCCATGGTAAGGGTTGGGAGGGAGGGGTCTGACGACAGATATGACGCAAGCGCACCTAGCTTGCCTTCCTCCCCTCCCTCCCTCTGCTCTGGCTCCCGCTGCCCCCCTCCGCGCCCGCACCTCCGCCGCCACCCCGCCGAGCTTGCCTGCTGCTGCTGTTCCTTCTCCGCCTCCTCCTCCCTCCTCCCTCTACTCCCTCCCTCTACCTCCCTCCCTATACCTCCCTCCCTTTACCTCCCTCCTCTACCTCCTCCCCATACCCCCATACCTCCCTTCTCCCTCCTCCTTCCTCCCTCTATCACACTTCCCTGTTAATAACCCCCCCCCCCACCCAGCCGGCAGCCAACCCGGAACCATGCGCACACCATGAGGGCCTTCCCCCACCATCCTTGTCAGAAAACATAACAAAATGCAGTATGCCTCCAAATTCGGGGCATGCTCAACCAACCCGATGCGGCCCCCCCCACCATCCCTGTCAAAAAAATACACAGTACACTTTGGGGCAAAGTCTTGAGTCATGTTCGTGAGGCCCGCGGGCACTTTGTTTTGTTTTTCGACAGGGACGGCGGGGGTGTCAGCATATTGCCTGCGGTGCGCAGGGCTAGCATCCCTGACAAACACAATACAAAATGCGCCTCGCGGCTAAATGTGGATAGTGCGCGGCCACCCCGCGATCATTGTCAAGTGTTTTTTGTCAGGGACGGCGGGGGTGGTGGCGTACGGCCTGCTGTGCGCAGGCCCACCAGACACAATGATGGGCATTGGTTTTCGACAGGGATGGTGGGTGCCGACATGTTTCCCGATGTGTGCTGTCACGTGAGCAGGCGCACCTGACACATTCTGCACGTGCCCTGGACGTGGCGCACCCGGCGCGGCTGGAGGGAGCATCTGGCGCACCAGGCGTGCTTGGCACGCTCGGGCCCCAGGGGTGCCTGGCGCGCGTGGCGCGCCTGGCACGCGTGGCGCACCTCGCCCCAGCGTCGCGCACATGGGCTTGGTTTGGGTTCCCAGTAGCTGTCCATCAAGAGACGACCGCGGAACATGTTGAGGTGTTGGGAGGGCGGGTGGGAGTGAGGTAGACGGCTTGCTATCTGGAGGGCGTCTTGACCTCTCTCCCCTACCTCCCTCCCCTACCTCCCTGGGCATCCGTGTCCTCCCTCTCGCTGCCCTCTCCCTGGGCATCCGTGTCCTCGTCTTCCTGCTCCAACCCTCGTTGTTGCTCCATCCCATGGCCGCCGCTCCCCAGTTCCGCCAGTGCCCTGGTTGCAGCTTCGCGGTCACGTGGCGCCACCCCAGGGGCGGGAGGGCAGCCGATATGAGCCGAGTCTTGCATAGCACAGCTCGGGCAAGCCCTTGCCTACCAGGGGAGGGAAAGGGTGAGAGGGAGGGGTGGAGGGTCCAGCGATTAACCTGAGTCCCACACCCCCTTTCCCTGGGATAACCAGCCATTGTCGGCTGCGCAGGCCCGAAGGGGGAGGGCGCAGGGAGCTCACAAGGAAGTCGCACGGTCCGCGCAGGCGCTACGTCTGCTGTTCGTGGCCACTCTCAACAACCCTTGACGCTGCGCGAGGGTGTCCCTTATCAGATCATGCCAGCTGCGTCCGCACTTTTTTGGGGGAATTCCTGGATGGCGCCGGCATCGTCGCAGCACCACTAGCAGCAGCGTCGCAGCATCGTCAGCAGCAGCAGGAGACGCAGTACCGACGCGCGCGGGCATACGTGCCGCTGCCCAGAGCGAAAGCGTCAGGTCATCGGCGGGCACCTCCCCCCCAGCCTGTCGGAGGTGGACAGACCTCCTACCATGACACGTCGATTAAGGAATTGGCCGTTTTCGGTTCGCGAGAGGGCGTCGCGGCCGTCATTCTTGCGGGTCCAGGTCCGTCGGTTTCGGTCCCAGGCCGTTTTCACTAAGGGGAGGTTTACTAAAGGGAGCTTTGTCCATTGCCGAGCCTGGGCCATCGCCGACAACTGATTACATTCAGGGAGGGAGGGTGGAGTTTGGCCACGCGTAGAGGGGGGTATGGGGTAGGGGGGAAGGCTTTTTAGAAATACCTTTGCGCTTCTTAGAAGGCGCTGACCTTCTCTATAGACGTAAGGCGGTGGTCTTCTAAGAAGCAGGGTGCTTCCAAGAAGCCTTCCCCCCTCCCCCTACCCCTTTTGCGCGCCGCCAGGGAGAGGGGGAGAGGCGGGACGGGCGGAAAAGCGCGCTTCACGACACGCTGCTAGCGTGACCCCCCTTTTGCTCCATTCTCTTCGCGTGTCCCCTGGGGAACGGGGAGGAGGAGGAAGGGAAGGGAAAGGGTATGTGGGTGGAGAGAGGGGTGCAATGGGGCAGGGTGGAGGAAGGAGAGGGGCATGTGGGATGGGAAGGGGAAGGAGGGGGAGCAGAGCAGAGGGATGTGAGAGGTGCGACGGCGGTAGGTGGAACGAGGTGGGGGGCTGGAGAGACGGGGGGACGGCGGGGGGAGGAAGAAGGGGCGCATAGTTGACGGGGGGAGGGGGAGGGGGCGGGGGGGGGCAAAATTAAAGAGGGAGTCAGGAGGAAAGGGTGAGGGGGAGAGGAGGGATGGGAGGATACTGACTGTTTGCCATGATGATGATTATGCTAGTGATGATGATGATGATGATGATGGTGGTGGTGGTGGTGGTGGTGGTGGTGGAGATGATGATGACGATGTCGATGACGATGATGCTGATGATTTTGATGATGTTGATGATGGTGGTGGTGATGATGATGCTGATGCTCATGCTCATGCTGGTGCTGGTGCTGATGATGCCGAAGAGGAAACTGGAGATGATGATGATGATGATGCTGATGATGATGATGATGGTGGTGGTGGTGGTGGTTATTGATGTTGATGATAATGGTGATGCGGATGATGACGATGACGATGATGCTGACGAGGATAATGATGATGCTGCTGATTATTATGCTGCTGCTGATGATGATGATGACGATACTCATGATGCTGATGCTGCTGATGCTGATGATTTTGATGCTGACGATGATGATGATGTTGATGATGATGGTGATGATGATGGTGATGGTGATGCTGATGATGATGATGATGATTATGATGATGATAATGCTTATGCTGGTGTTAATGACGATGATGCTGATGATGCTGATGATGATGATTATGCTGATGATGAAGATGGCGATGCAGATGATGACGATGACTGTGCCGATGCCGATTATGATGATGCTGCTGATGGTGATGCTGATGCTGCTGATGGTGATGATGATGGTGATTATGATCATGATGCTGATGATGGTGATGATGATGATGATGATGCTGGTGATGATGATGATGATGATGCTGCTGATGATGATGATGCTGATGATGATGCTGATGATGATGATGCTGATGATGATGATGCTGACGATGATGATGATAATGATGATGATGATGATGATGATGATGATGATGATGATGATGATGATGATGATGACGCTGATGCTGATGAGGCTGATGCTGATGCTGATGCTGATGCTGATGCTGATGCTGATGCTGATGCTGATGCTGATGCTGATGGTGATGATGATGATGATGATGATGATGATGATGACGATGATGATGATGATGATGATGATGATGATGATGATGATGATGATGATGATGATGATGATGATGATGATGATGATGATGATGATGATGATGATGATGATGATGATGATGATGATGATGATGATGATGATGATGGATGGTGGTGGTGGTGGTGGTGGTGGTGGTAGTTGTGCTGGTGGTGATGGTGATGATGATGATGATGGTGGTGGTGGTGACGCTGATGACGATGACGATGATAATGATGATGACGACGATGATGAGATGGGGGAGGAGGATGGTGGTGGTGGTGGTGATGATGATGATGAGGAGGAGGAGGAGGAGGAGGAGGAAGAGAATGATGAGGATTGAGGAGTAGGAGGAGGAAGAGGAGGAGGAGGAGGAGGAGGAGGAGGAGGAGGGAGGAGAAGAAGAGGAAGAGGAGGAGGAAGAAGAGGAGGAGGAGAAAGAGGAGGATGTGCGCTCCGAGCGCAGAACGTGGGCGGGTGGTCGGAGGCACCACAGCCACTGCTGC
>CAUYUJ010016079.1:216477-223977 GCA_963575745.1 Prorocentrum cordatum | reverse complement strand
CCCGCGAAGCGACAGGAACCCGCGTCCAGAAGCGAGTCGAAGGCGTGCTGAGCGGCAATGCTGTCGGTTTTAGCTTAGCGCACAACGTCTGGTGTGCTTCAGAACGCGTCATTTGTGCGCGTGCCGTCTTGTGTGATCTCGCATTCCCCCATTACGTACCACCCCGCAGGCGCCGCCCCACGTCCATCGTACCAAGCCTGGCGCCTCCGACCTCGGCTTCTGCAACGCACGGCATCCCGAAGCAGATCATGCATCTCGGCATTTCTGCGCTCTTGGGTCCAATGCGGCCTCAAGAGGGCTCCAGAGGGGCTCCATACAGGCCTCGGAAAAAAATAGCGAACGCTCATGCCACATTCATCTGTGAACGCCTCCCCCTCCCCGCAATGTTCAAAGTTGGCGGTGGATCTGATGAGTTGCACCTCGACCGCAGTCTCCCCCCCGCGTGCCAACTTTGAGTTTTGAATCCAAGACGGCATCAAGAGGGCTCCAGAGGGGCTCCGTAGCGGCCCAAGACGACCTCAGAATGACCCAAGAGACCCCCCCGCGAAGCGGGCGTCTCAGGGAGGACGGATGACGGAAGCGGGAGCACATCTTCGGGAGGAGGGAGGAGGAGGAGGGAGGGAGGAGGGAGGAGGGAGGAGGAGGGAGCATATCTTCGGGAGGAGGGAGGGAGGGAAACAGGAGAGGGGAGGGAGGGAGCATATCTTCGGGAGGAGGGAGGGAGGGAAACAGGAGGGAGGGAGGGAGCATATCTTCGGGATGAGGGAGGGAGGCGGCTCGAGGAGAGGGAAGGGGGGGTGGATGAGGGAGCAAGGATGTGGGAGGAGGGGAGGGGAGGAAGCGGGGATGAGGGGGGCAAGAGAAGGAGGATGACTGCGGGGCGAGCGCCTGGAGGGAGGATGGACCAGGGAGGGGTGACGCAGTCCGCGCCCGCCCGATCAGGTGCGATCGCCGCTCCGTGGAGGCGCCCGTTTGCTGCGCTGGCGGCTCTTTCTGTCTCGCTGCCTCGCTGCACGTTCTGGCCATCCCTCTCCCCTGGCATGGCTCGGACGTGTGCCCTTTCCCAGGCCAGGGCAGCGCCGCAAAGTCAGGACCACCCAGGAGCATCCTGAATCACCCCGCGACAAAGAGCAACGCACGGAACCGAAGCATGCTCGGGGAATGGACGAGAGAGCGATGGCAAGCTCTTCGCCCTCGTCCAGCTCGTGCAGACTGGGCCACGCCCCAGGACGCGAAGATTGTTGCGCCTCTTCGAGCATCGCTTCCCAGGCGGGAGTTGCCCTTCTCCAAGGTGGCCTCGCGAGGGCGCGAAGACAGACGCGCGTCGCACATCGCGGAGCGCGATACGCAAAATTAGGTGGCCTGGGTTTAGTCTTGGTCTCTTTCTTCCTCCTCCTGCTCCTCCTCCTCCTGCTCCTCCTTCTCCTCCCTCCCTCCTCCTCCTCCTCCTCCTCCTCCTCCTCCTCTTCCAAGCTGCTGTCGCGGCACAAATCCCACTCTTCTTCGCAGCTTCTGGAACCGCCAGGGCACTCCCTTCAGAGGCAGCGATGTGCTCTCCGCCCATGCGGGGCCCGCGCTCTCCGTGAGAGGGAGCGGACCGCACCCGACGCCGCCGCAGGCTCCTCGCCGTGTGCGGCGGCGACAGCGTGGACTATGACGACGATATCGGGTGCGGCCCCTTCCAGATTTTTGCGTGCTGTGACGTACAACCCAATGCATCTGTGTGGGATGCGAGGGGAAGAGGTCTCATCGGAGTTCGGGAACGTGGGGGCGGTCCTATTGCAGGGAACTGGCCGGAGAAAGATGGAGGACGAACCTCATCGTGTGTTCCGCCACTCACGTCATTATGACTTATCGTTTGGTTTCTCGAGGTTTTCGAACAAACCGTGTGGAACGAGTATCATGCTGCATAGTAAGGTCTTCCCGCAGCGCTGCATTAGACGTATTTTCTGCCCGCCCGTGGAGTTGGAGGGGAGGTGTGGCGCCGTGCGCCTGAAGTCTGGATCCCTTTGATGTGTTGTTCGTGACTATGTATTTTCCAGTATACTCGAGCATGCGGGCGGGCCGTGATGAGCAGAAACGGAAGGTAAACAAGCTGCTGGCCTGGCTACGAAATCTGTTATTATCCACGGGGGGACGGTGCACGCCCATTGTTGGCATGGACCTGAACGACGGGTTGGGCAGAGCTCGTGAGTTCATTTTCGAGGGCGAGGCTATTCCTGTTGAGGAGGAGGTGGGGGTGAATGCCTGTATCGGTGAATGCGACGCGGACCTCGAGGGCGTCGCGGGCAGTGCTCTTCGTCAGACCATGGGGGACACACATATGTGCGCAATCAACACTTTTTACCCGCTGGGACCTACATTCCACGGTGTGGGCGACTCTTCGTCTCGGATCGACTTCCTGGTGATACCTCAGCAGCTGCGCCCACACGTGGATAAATGCACGATTCTGCACGGAGCTGGTCGACGACTTCAACCGATTTCGACACTGGACGATCGAGAGCACAGACCCATCTATCTGCAAGTGAAGTACGACTTTCAGGCTCAGTTTGTGGACAGAACGCCGCCATGGGATTTCGATAGGATTATGCGCTCTGTCTCTCAGGGCACCGCGTGCACGGATGCGATCGAGGCCATACACTCGGCAGTCACGACGATCCCCGAGGACGAATGGATCAGCCTGTGTGCCCGAGCGACACCTGATGAAGTATGGAACTCGATCGTGAGCGTGATGACTACTACGGCGATGGACACTTTCTCAAAGAAATCCGACCTGGAGGCAGAAAAATCAGTATTGGAAAGGGAGCGCTCAGAATTGTTGCAAGCACGGAAGAAGTTCAAGGGCATACACATTGGGAGTCTGGGTTGTTCTGGTATTCTGAGTACTTATGAGGAGGCCCGTCTGGAGCAACGTTTGGAACTGGAACTTCAGCTGGCACGAACTACTTTTCGGATTCGTCGCCTCTCGAAGCTGATCAACAAAGAACGAGAGGCATCATTGACCTTGGAGCTAAACAACGCATGAAAGTCGCACGACCACTACAACGTCCAGAGGCTTATCAGACGACTATCTAGGCGTGGGGCAGGTCCTCGGCACAGGAAGTATTTTGTATTGAAGTCTGAAAATAGTGAAGCTCATGCGATCTCCGCTTTTCTGTGCCGACCTGCGGCCGAGGGTGGCCTCGGTGCTGCGACATGCGACTTGCAAAAGGAATTGTTGGATCGTTTCGAAAGACCTCACTCCGACGTTTGGGATGTCTCCGAGGAGGTTCGCTACAACGCCATGCAGTTGGAGAACATTGCGGACGCTCGTACCGATTTGATGGGCATCGTGCGGCAGCTGAGGCGGGCTCCAAAAAGACGGGCGACTCCGTGTTGGTCTTTACCTTCGGTGCTCTGGCTTCTGCTCCTGGATCCCGCTTGCTGGGGGCAATTTCGTGGTGGTGGAGTGGGGGCGGATCTTCTTCTTGCGACTTCGACGGCGTTTACGGAGCGCTTTTTTTTTTTTTTTTTAGATGTCTTAGCTTGCTTTCGGCGGACAGCGTCCACGCCTTTGATCTTTGATGTATCCTCATGCTGCGGTTTGGACAAGCATAACGGAAAGTTGGGAGCTGAGAGTCAACGTTGGATTCATTTATTCTGCCCGCTGGGCAAGGCGTGGAATTCGCACTTATGGGTCAGAGCACGTCGGCATCGGGATGCACTACCATATGTATGCCATGGGTTTGCTAAAAAGCGCAGACGGGAAGATGCGATTTTAACACAGTGCTGCACGTCCTGGCGTTTGCAGAGGCAGGGCTACTCGCACGTGATCGTCAACGAAGACGCCACCAACGCGTTCTCCAGCGTATCGCGTGACATCATGCTGGACACACTGCCCCTGCTGTATCTTGAGGAGGACGTCAGGTTTCAACATCAGCGTATCATTCAGAGTGCGTGCCAGATTATCACATCGGGCGAAACCATCAGCTTGCGCCCCAGCACGGGCGACTTCATGGGCCATCCAAATGCTGCACGGGGCTTTCCATACTACTACCAGAAGGGGTTGGAGCCGTTCTTTGAAATTCGACAGCGGACGACCTCGTGTTCGATGGCGTTGGTCACCGAGCCGAATGGGGTCTCCACGGACGTGGGCTTGTCATTGTTCGCGGATGATATCACGAAGCATGTTATCCCTGGGCCTGGTCCACCTCCACAGCGTATGGGAGGCGAAGCTCAGCATCTGCTGGCGCTCGCGCGTGTCAGCAGCGATCACTTACAGCGGGCCTTGGCCCAGATCGGAGTCGCCCTCAACCCTGACAAAAGAGTCTCCCTCGTAAAGATCGTCGGTCCTGGATCTCTCGGGCAACGTCGTCTGATCTTCAGCGGGGCCGTGAAAACCAAAGGCAAGGTGGGGAGGTTCATGAGAGTCTTGGGCGGGTGGCTGACCACGAGTGGACCCCTTCAGGTTGAAAAAGTGAAACGCATTCAAGCGGGACGGGCGGGGCTCGGTAAGATCTCTTTGTTTCTGAGGCACCCCGCAGTCTTGAGCGTGAAGCGCGTGGCGGTGATCGCGTTCGTTCAGTCGGCCCTGCTCTCGGGGATGGAGGCGCGTATTCCAGATAAGAGTTTTTGTGCTGCAGCTGATCAGGTTTTACAGCAGGCGATGAGGAGGGGAATGGGTATCTTGGGCCTCGAGGAACATGGCGAGCAGGAGCTACGCCGCTGGTCGGCGGATCGTATGTGTGCTCATTGGCGAATCCTTCCGTGCGAGCAGGAACTTCGTGTCCGTCGGTTGCGTTGGTATCAGTGTTGGAGTAGGTACCCTGAGGCACACCGACAAGCGAGGGCAAGTGTTTTTGGGCGTTTGGGCGACGAGGAGGTGATCACGTCTTCCTGGACTCTGACGGAAAATGCGAATCCCTGGGCCCTTCAGGTTCTGGACGATCTACGTATCGGTTTCGACGGCTCCGAGGAGCTCCAGGATTTGCTGCCGTCTGGGTACCCTCTCTTGAAGCTCCTGTTCGATCAAGAGTTTGACAAGTGGGTCGACATCGATTTCTCGATCCTGAGGGCGAAAGCTTTCTCGAGGGCGGTCCCTCCTCCAGGTTTCGGCTCGCCGTTCCCCCTGGAGTTCGTGGGCGCGGAGGTGGAGTGGTCAGGGCCCTCTCAGTGCAATCTGTCGTCGGCGGTGGGCGGGGTCTGCGGGGAGCGTTTCGAGTCATTGAAGAAACTGCTGCTTCATGCAGGTCGGGTGCACGCTGTGAGGAATGAGGCTAGCTTGCTCACTGTCACCAACCAATGCTTTCGGTGTCTGCAAGCGCTAGCCTCTCGGGAGAACGCGGCGCGCCACGTGATGCGGTCCTATCAACGCAACAGGTGTGCTCTGGGTCGAAGTTCGTATACGCAGTGCGAAGTCATCCAGCCCCCGTTGCTCACCTGCCCCGTATGCAGTTACTTGGCTCGAGATCTTCATTCGCTTCAACTTCACATACGTTCCCACTGTTCGCTGCCTGCCCCGACGTTGTCTCGCCGTCGGCTTCGGCATGTCCGCCGCTATGAACCTGGACGAGCTGCTGCGGGGGCACAAGGAAAAGGCGCAGTCTCCACCCGACGGCGAGGGTCAGGCAAGGAAAAAAGGGCGAGTTGGTACGATGGCCGACGACGCCGACGACGAGCTGGCAAAAGTAGAGGGGGCCTTGAAGGCCAAGGACCTGCAGCAAGCGGTCAGCATCCTCTTGAAGATGGCGTGCATGCACGCCCAGTTGTTGCGGGACTTGGCGGCGTCGGAGTGGATCTCAGTCGTGGCCCCAGTCGAGTGCCCGCCCATCGTCGCGTCCAGGGCTGCAGGGAAAAAGCACGCCGAAGTGACCGCCATCCAGGAGCTGAAAACGAAAGTGGGCCCTCCACATTTGTACATCGCACAAGCCGCGTTCAAATCATTGAGCGAGGACGACAAGGTTCGCACGCTGCTGGAGCCGCATCAAGTTTTGAAGGCTTTCTACGAGCAGTTCATCTCGAAAGCAGCGACGGACGAGTTGGGATTCGTCATTCGCCACTTCCGAGTGAGGAAATGCTACAACGAGAAGTTCGTGCGCCTGCAGTTCAGCATCGCGGAGGGTTTCCAGATCGGGATGGGCGAGAACCAGCCTGCCGTGACGAAGCTGTCCCTGGAGCAGGCCGCGATCAAGGCGCTGGTGCACCTCGACGGTCGTCTCAAGCTCGGCACGGCACCGGCGGGCCACCTGGAACTGATGGCCCAGAAGCTACTGGATCGCTCGAAGCCCAAGGATCAGCGCGGGAAAGCTCGTGGGAGTCTCGCTTGATGGCACTACGGGAACGGATTCGTATCAGAGAGCTGGCGGCGTGCTCATCGGGGGCACCTTCATAATTGTGGGCAGGGCTGGTCAGAACGCGCCACCCGCGGGGTGTGCTCAGAGTCGCCACTGGCCCTTCGTCCTGTCCAGGGGGCTTGGGCTGGAGTTCGCTCGCTCTTGCCCACCTTATGCGGCAGGGCGGGGGTCAGGTTTTGCTGCCTCGAAGGCCCGCGCCGCTCGCCTATTCCATACTACTTCTGAGTTCACGGTGTGACTTGGTCTGACGGGTGGACTACTCTATGGGCGTCTACATACCTGACCAATGTTGATTTCGTGAACTCGTTCAATGTGAACACGTTCATAGTCCAAATCTTCTTCTTCGACGGGGTCGTCGCCACCCCCTGAGCCCGATGAGCCTCGCCTCGCCGTACTTCGAGGCACCGTGCCGCCACCGTCCTCCATCTGGTCTTCCCTCCGTGTAGTTTCCGTTCAGAGGATCGGTGGTTTTTTTGATTTTGTGGGCCCACTCCCCCCTCCGTTGCTGTGCTGCTTGCCCGCTCTCCCTCTGCTTTGTCCTCGCCCCCTCCTTCGTTCTTGCTCGTCCTCTCTGTCGCCTCTCTTGCCCCGTCGTTCCTCTCGCGTCCGTCGTGTGCCTGCTGGGGAGTGGGCCCGAATTCGGGAGGGCTCGGGCGCTCCAGGGGCCATCCTGGGGCCCGCCGCCCTGGAGGTACGGCTCCTGCGGAGCCCGAGAGGTCGCTCGCCTCCCGCTCGCATGGGTTTCACTGTTTGCGATCGGTCTCGCACTCGTTCGAATGCTGGGCTGCACGGTGCGCTTTACCCTGACCTCGAGTGTTATCTCGTTCGTTCGACTGTCAGAGGTTCTTTGTTGTAGATTATCGAATCAGCAGCAGCAGGCATGAGACTTCAGACATGCAGCGCAAGGCCGAGTCTTCTTCTTCTTCTTCTTCCTCCTCTTCCTTCCCTCCCTCCTCCTCCTCCCTCCCTCCTCATCCTCCTCCTCATGCTCCTCCTCCTCCTCCTCCTCCTCCTTTCCCTCCTCCTCCTCCGCCTCCTTTCCTCCCCCTCCTCCTCTTCCTCCTCCTCCTCCTCCTCCTCCTCAAAGTGCGTTGCGGCCAGGTCCAGCGTGCGAGCCTAGTAGTGGTCTCCGTTGAAAGTCTTGACACTTCGCGTGTCCCCACCAGCC
>CAUYUJ010016079.1:201477-213977 GCA_963575745.1 Prorocentrum cordatum | reverse complement strand
AGGCGAGAAAGACTTGGGAAGGTCCAGGGAGGGTCTGAAGCCCAAGGCGCCAACGACCATGATCAGAATTGCAGTGTTTTTTTTTGCATTGCAGTTGTTTTTTTGCATTTCAGTTTTTGTTTGCATTGCAGTTTTGTTTGCGTATTAGAATTTTTGGTTTGAGCGCGATCGCTATCCGAGTCGGTCGTCCAAGGAATAGCAGGCGCGGCATTTTCTCGACGCCATAGGGCGGTTGCAGTGGTTTCTGAGCGCGGCCGCTATCCGAGCGGGTCGTCCAGGGCGGAGCAGGCGTGGCATATTCTCGTACATAACCTTAGGGGGTCCGCAGGTGGTGGTCTCTGAGCGCGGCCGCTATCCGAGCGGGTCGTCCAGGGCGCAACAGGCGTGGCACATTCTCGACGCCATAGTGGGTGCGCAGGGAACGGCCACCAACATCATTCTCACATGCTTCACTTCAGCCATCATCACTCCAGCCATGATGTAGGTATGTGGGGTCCTCGGTAGCGAAATTGTTCGATTCGGAGTATTTTTTTGCATTGCAGTTTATTTGCGTTGCAGCTTTGCCGTTCTAGCTTCAGCTTTGGATTCCGCGTACGAGGCGAGAGCGGTTTGGGGAGGTCCGGGGAGGGTCTGAAGCTCACGGCGCCAACGACCATGATCATAATGACATTTTTGTTTGCATGTCAGTTTTGTTTTTTGCATTTCAGTTTTTGTTGCATTGCAGTTACATTTGCATTGCAGCTTTGCCGGTCTAGCTTCCGCTTTGGATTCCGCGTGCGAGGCGAGAGCGGTTTGGGGAGGTTCAGGGAGGGTTTGAAGCCCACGGCGCCAACGACCACGATCAGAGTTACAGTTTGTGTTATCATTGCTGTTTTTTTCCAGTGCAGTTGTTTTGCATTACAGCTTCGGCGGTCTACCTTCAGCTTTGGGTTCCGTGTGCGAGGCGAGAGCGGTTTGGCGAGGTCCAGGGAGGGTCTGAAGCCCACGGCGCCAACGACCATGATCAGAGTAACAGTTTTTCCCCACACGTTTCGTGGGGTTCTGGTTTTCTTTCCACCCGCGTCACACCCGCGTCTTCCTCACCTCCCGCCTCCCCCTTTCTCCTCCTCCTCGTCCTTCTTCCCTTCACCCACACGCAACACATGCACTGCACGTGCATCAGACACGCGCCTACATGCAGCCGCACGCATGCACACACTCGCACACACACACACACAACATACACCAGGCAACGCTAGTGCACGCCTGACGTGTTCATAGCATCATACACCCAAGACGTATGCACAACATATTGGGCACCCACATGAGGCACACGTCCCGACACGGCCGCACGCGCATCATACACATACACATCAACAAATCGCACGTGTAGGATGCGTAGGGCACGGCAGGCATGGCCTTTTCTCGACACCAGAGGGAGTGCGTTGGGGGGTGGTCAATGGACGCGGTGTGTGTCTACGACACTGTCGCAAAGCCTAGCAGGCGTGGCATGTTCGACACCATCGGGGGTGCGCACGAGGGGGTCCCTGAGCGTGGCCGCTATGCGTGCCGGTCGTCCAGGGCGTAGCAGGCGTGGCATTTGGGGGGTGCGCACGGGGTGGTCCCTGAGCGCGGCCGTTATCCGTGCCGGTCGTCCAGAGCATAGCAGGAGTGTTTTTTTTCGACACCATGGGGGGTGCGTTCGGGGTTGGTCCCTGAGCGCGGCCGCTATCCGTGCCGGTCGTCCAGGGCGTAGCAGGCGTGGCACTTTCGGCACCATCGGGGGTGCGCACGGGGTGGTCCTTGAGCGCGGTCGCTATCCGTGCCGGTCGTCCAGGGCATGGCAGGAGTGGCACTTTCTCGACACCACAGGGGGTGCGTACGGGGGTGGTCCCTGAGCGCGGCCGCTATCCGTGCCGGTCGTCCAGGGTGTAGCAGGAGTGGCTTTTTCTCGACACCATAGGGGGTGCGGTGGAGGTGGTCCTTGAGCGCGGCCGCTATCCGTGCCGGTCGTCCAGGGCGTAGCAGGCGTGGCAGTTGGGGGGTGCGCACGGGGTGGTCCCTGAGCGCCACCGCTATCCGTACCGGTCGTCCAGGGCGCTGCTGTCCGTGACGGTCGTCCAGGGCATAGCAGGCATGGCATATTCTCGACACCACAGGGGGTGCGCACAGGGTGGTCCTTGAGCGCGGCCTCTATCCGTGACGGTGGCGCTCAGGGCACATCGGCACGCAAGTTTGCTTTCCGTATCGGTTGTGCTCAGGGCACAGGGGAACGCCGGCGAGGTGAGTGTTATTATCATCAAGCATTTGTAGCCACCTTGGCTCATGCTGGCTCAGTCCGTTCAGGTTTGCACGCAGGCGTGCTCGCGCCAGCGATTGTTCGTCAAAGGTGCGGCGCCCGTCATGGCGCCCATATGTGCCATGTCCGCGCTGCCGCCTCCGTGCAAGCAGCTCAAGAACTCAATGCTAGAGATGGGCGCCGACATGAGTTTATATGGTTTACTCGCGCATGTTGAGAGGCATGGGAATTGCTTGGTGCACAACGCACTTAATGCTTATCAGCGACAGCTTCTAAACTGGTGGCCCGAGACGCTCCCCACCATGTGCAATGTTGCCGAGTCAGCGAGGCGCCGACGATGCCAGGAGTCAGTGTTTGGTGAGGTATTTGCTGGTCCCTTCTTCGGGTGGGTTTCCGAGTGACGTTTCTTCCGAATTGCCCGGGGGGAAAGGGGGGGACGGCGGTCCGCCGCCAGCGAAGGTTCGGCGAGCGCAGGAGGCTGGCATCGCGGGCGCTGACCCGGCACCTTCCTCGGGGCAAGATGCCACTCCCATGAAGACCACGCCTGTGAAGGCCACGCCAACGAAATCTCCGCCCACGCAGGCCATCACCCCTCAGCGGTCTCCAGCTGTTCTGCTGGCTACCTCTGTTCGTTCCACCTGGCACGCCTAGCATATCCGTGACGGTCGTCCAGGGCATAGCAGGCGTGGCACATTCTCGACGCCATGCGGGGTGCGCGTGGGGTGGTCTCTGAGCGCGGCCGCTGTCCGAACCAGTCGTCCAGGGCATAGCAGGCGTGGCATACTCTCGACGCCGTAGGGGGGCGCAGGGCGTGGTCTCTGAGCGCGGCCGCTATCCGAGTCGGTCGTCCAGGGAATGGCAAGCGTGGCGCTTTCTCGACGCCGCTGAGCAGTCGCAGTGGCTTCTGAGCGCGGCCGTTATCCGAGCCGGTCGTCCAGGGCGGAGCAGGCGTGGCATATTGTCGTAACCTTAGGGGGTCCGCAGGTGGTGGTCCTTGAGCGCGGCCGCTATCCGAGCGGGTCGTCCAGGGCGTGGCAGGCGTGGCACATTCTCGACGTCATAAGGGGTGCGCAGGGAACGGCCACCAACATCATTCTCACATGTTTCACTTCAGCCATCATCACTCCAGCCATGATATAGGTATGTGGGGTTCCTCGGTATCGGAATTGCTCGAATCGGAGAACTTTTGCATTGCAGTTTCTTTAAGTTGCAGCTTTGCCGTTCTAGCTTCAGCTTTGGACTCCGCGTGCAAGGCGAGAGCGGTTTGGGGAGGTCCAGGGAGGTTCTGAAGCCCACGGCGCCAACGACCATCTGATTTCCAGTTCTTTTTTGCATTGCAGTTTTTACATTGCAGTGCTTTTTTTTGTTGCATATTTTTTGCATTTGCATTGCAGGTGCGCCAGTCTGGCTTCAGCTTTGGATTCCGCGTGCGACGCGAAAGCGGTTTGAGGAGGTTTAGGGAGGGTTTGAAGCCCACATCGCCAACGACCATGATCAAAACTACAGTTTGTTTTGCATTGCAGCGTTTGTTTGCGTTGCAATTTTTGCAATGCAGCTTTGCCGTCCGAGCTTCAGCTTTGGATCTCGCGTGCAAGGCGCGAGCGGTTTGCGGAGGTCCAGGGAGGATTTGAAGCCCACGGCGCCAACGAACATAATCACAATGTTCACTAAGTGTTGCATTGCTGTTTTTTGTTGCATTGCAGTTACATTTGCATTGCAACTTTGCCGGTCTAGCTTCCGCTTTGGATTCCGCGTGCGAGGCGAGAGCAATTTGGAGAGGTCCAGCGAGGGCTTGAAGCCCACAGCGCCAACGACCATAATCAGAATTACAGTTTTTTGCAGTGCAGTTTTTTTGAATTGCAGTTTTTGTTTGCATTGCAGCTTTGGCGGTCTAGCTTCCGCTTTGAATTCCGCGTGCGAGGCGAGAGCAATTTGGGGAGGTCCAGGGAGGGTCTGAAGCCCACAGCGCCAATGACCATGATCAGAAGTGCAGTTTTTTTTTGCATTGCAGTGTTTGTTTGCGTTGCATTTTTTTTGCATTGCAGCTTTGCCGTTCGAGCTTCAGCTTTGGGTTCCGCGTGCGAAGCGAGGGCGGTTTGGGGAGATCCAGGGAGGGTCTGAAGCCCACGGCGCCAACGACCATGATCAGAATTACATGTTTGTTTAATTTCCATTGTTTTTTGCATTTCAGTTTTTTTCTTGCAGTGCAGCCTTGCCGTTCTAGCTTCAGCTTTGGGTTCCGCGTGCGAGGCGAGATCGGTTTGGTGAGGTCCAGGGAGGGTCTGAAACCCACGGCGCCAACCGCCACGATCAGAATTCCCGATTCTTTGTGCATTGCATTTGTTTTTGCATTGCGTTTGTTTTTGATTTTATGTTCATTGCATTGTTTGGTATTGCAGCTTTGCCGTTCTAGCTTCAGCTTTGGATTCCGCGTGCGACGCGAGAGCGGTTTGGGGACGTCCAGGGAGTGTCTGAAGCCCACGGCGCCATCTACCATATCATGATTACAGCTTTTGTTGCATTGCATTTGTGTTGCATTACATGTTTTTCGCATTGCAGCTTTTGTTTCCATTGCATCTTTCGCCGGTCTAGCTTCAGCTTTGGATTCCGCGTGCGAGGCGAGAGCGGTTTGGGGAGGTCCAGGGAGGGTCTGAAGCCCATGTTGCCAACCACCACGATCATAATTACAGTTTTTTGCATTGCAGTTTTTTTTGTATTGCAACTTTGCCGTTCTAGCTCTAGCTATAGAGTCCGCGTGCGAGGCGAGAGCGGTTTGAGAGGGTCCAGGAAGGGTCTGAAGCCCACGGCGCCAACCACCATGTTCAGAATTTCACGCTTTTGATGCATTGCACTTCTGTTGCGCTACAGTTTGTCTTGCATTGAAGTTTCTGCTTGCATCGCAGTGTTTTGCGTTGCAGTTTGTCGTGCGTAGCAGCTTTGCCGTTCTAGCTTCAGCGTTGGATTCCGCGTGCGAGGCGAGAGCGGTCGGTTTGCGGAGGTCCAGGGACCGTTGCGCGCGGTCTGCGGCCGTCTGGAGGCTAACCTTGGGCTTCTCGGACCGATCGGTCGGCGATTCGGAGCCCTCTTGGACCATCTCTTGGGCCTCTCGGAGGCCGTCTTGGAGCGCTCCGGGGGTCTAGAAAACGTCTCCGTGGAGTTCTGGCACCCTTGGGCGGATCTTGCCGGGACCCTGCCTGGGTACTTCTCGTCTGGGAACTTCCAGGGGCCAGCCTGCGCGCGCGAACTAGAAACATATAGTTTACCAGTTACCGGAGATTTTAGCACGCCTTTGGCCCGTTGGACCGCCGAATTAAAGTATTAGAAGGTTTTCGGCCTCTTGGAGGCTTCTCGGCGCGCTCTTGAAGCCATCTTGGAGCCATCTGGGGCCCCTCTTGGGCCGTCTTGGAGGTCATCGACCAACAAAGAAGGCGGCGTCAATTTGGATCCCCCCGTCGGAACCCTCAAAATCGCTTCTTGGAGCTCTCTCGGCACGCTCTTGGGGCGGTCTTGGGCGCCCTTGGGGCCGTCTTGGGCCTCTCTTGGACCCCTCTTTGGGATATCTGGGTGCATCCCGGAGCCATCTCGAGGCTTGATAAGCCCATCGGAAGCGAAAAGGCGAGAAGGCAAACAACATTTTGATTTCTATTAGGTTTTGGACGGTTGTTGGTTTCTCCAGGGCGTCCTTGGGAGGCCCTTTGGCCACTTAGAGACGTCTTGGATGGATCTTGAAGCCCCTTGGAGGTCTGTTGCAAGCTATCTTTGGCCATGTTGGCCTATCTTCAGCGATCTTGGAAGCCATCTTTAGCTCTTTGGGGCCTTCTTAGAGCCATCTTGGCCCATCTTGGACGCTCTGATCGCTCGCGAAAATCCCCGTCCAGGTCTAGGGGAAGGGGGGTACAGACGAGGAAGAAGGGGGCGGAAGAGGGGGTATCAAAACCACTTACGCCATAAAGGGCTGGTCGGATTTTGGCCCCCTCCTCTGGGACCGTCAAAATCGTCTCTTGGGGCCTTCTGGGGCCCCTCTTGGTCACTTCTTGGAGGCCTCTGGGGGCGTCTTGGGCGTCTCTTGGCAGTCCTGGGAGCCTCTTGAAGCGTCTTGGCTGCTTCTGGGGGGGAAGAGGCTCTTGAGGCCTCATGGCCTCTTTGAGACCGCTTGGGAGTCTTTGGAAGCCTCTTGGGGGTTGTCTTGGAGCCCCTGGAGCGCCTCTTGGGAACCTAAGGGGCCCTCTTGGGACCATGGAAGAAAGAGGAGGAGAAACAAGTAGAGAGCCCATAGAAGGAGAAACAAGTAGAGAGCCGCGTCAGCTGCCGTATCAGTTCTTCTGCCCCAATTCATGTAAGGCGCTGGGGCATACGATTTTGTCGCTTCAAGCGGCTTATAATAATGACGATGAATATGATGATGCTAACAATATTAATCATCACAGTGATCATAATGTAAATAACACTGTTAACAATCGTAGTAGTGAGAATAATGATGATACTAACAATAACAATGCAAAGAAGAGGAGGAGGAGGAGGAGGAAGAGGAGGAAGAGGAGGAGGAGGCGGAGGAGGAGGAGGAGGAAGGGCGGGGGAGGGGGAGGGGAGGGGGTGAGGGAGGGGGAGGGGAGGGGAGGGAGGATGTTGCATACCGCCCTGGATGTGTCACTCGTTGCGAATGTTTTTTGTCCGAAAGGGTTTAGGACAAAACAATCTTATATTCCACCAAATATGAAAGGACGAGGAGGACGAGGAGGAGGAGGTGGAGGAGGTGGAGGAGGAGGAGGAGGAGGAGGAGGAGGAGAAGGGGGACGAGGAGGAGGAGGAGAATGAGGAGGAGGATGTCTTGGTGGTCCTTGGGGCCTTTCGGAGCGTCTTTGATGCCTTGGAGGAGCCCCTTGGAGCCTCTTCAGTCTCGCGTGGGGGCCTCTTGAGGGCCTCCTGGGGGCCTCTCGCGTGGGGGCCTCCCCGGTGATGCTGGGCGCCTCCCTGGTGGTGCTGGGCGCCCCTTCGGGCTCTCGTGGGGACGTCTTGGAGGAGATCGATCGAAGAAGGGGGGGTGACAAACGTAGGTCCCCCCCTCGGAGGCTCCACGATGGCCTCTTGGGGGCCTCGCGGGCCGCTCGCGGCCGCCTCTTCGGCGCTTTCGGGGCCGCCTTGGGGCCGCCGTGGGCCCTTCTTGGGCCTCTCTTGGGTCACTGTTGGGCCATCCTGAGGCCCAAGAGGCCCATCGGAAGCGAACAACGAGACGCCCAACAACATTGATTTCCTGTAGGTTGTTGAAGGCTGTTGGCCTCTTGGGGGGTGCCCTGGGAGGCTCGAAGGGCACTTGGAACCGTCTTGGGGCTGTCTTGAACGTCTTGGAAGCATGTCGGAGGCTATCTTGAGCGAGGTGGAGGAATCTTGCGCAATCTTGGAGGCCATCTTTGGCCATCTTGGGCGCTCTAACGTCTCGCCCCCCCCCCCCCCTCCCAGGCCCAGGGGGGGGCCAGGGGGGGGGGTGAAACCTTCCCCCGAGCAGGGGAAGGAGGGTCTGTGGCAGGGAACTGGGAATAACTCGCTAAACCACTCAGCCCATGGCAGACGGCTGGTGGGATTTCTCCGCCTGCACTGCCCGTGCACGGCGTTCTCGAAGCCACAAGGGACGGAAGGGCCCAACACGGCCCCAGAGAGATGCCGAAACGAGTCCAAGACGCTAAGGCACAGCGTAGCCTGGACGGCATTGCAGCCGATCATATTGCGATGGCCCTCCGGCTGGTGCCACCGACCCTGAGGGGGGACGACGACGACCACGGCGGCGGCGGCGGCGACGGCGGCGGCGGCGGCGACGGCGGCGGCGGCGACGGCGGCGGCGGCGGCGGCGACGACGACGACGTCGACGTGGACCAGAGGGATGCTTTTCAGGGTCTCTTCGGGAGGCCCAGGGGGCCTCTGGGGAGGAATTCTGGGGCCTCTTGGGAGCCTCTTGGGGGCCTCTTGGGAGCTTCTTGGGGCCACTTCGGGCTTCTTGGGGAACTCTTGTGGGCCACTTGGGGCCTCTTGGGAGCCTCTTGAATCCTTCTGGGAACCTCTCGGGGCCGAGAGTCCGAAATGTCCGTTCGGGTCCCCCGTCTGGGCACGCTCTTGGAGCCATCTTGGAGGCCTCTTGGGCCGTCTTGGAAGCCTCTTGGGCTGTCTGGGAGGCGTTGTGGGGTGTCGTGGGGTGCTCTTTGGCTGTGTAGGGGGCCCTCTCGGAGGCCTCTTGGGCGATCTTGGGGGCCTCTTGGGCCGTCCTGGAGCGGCGGGGAGCAGAAAAGGCGAGAACGCCCAAATCCTGAAAAGACCCAAGGGAAATCAAGTAATTGTATCTCGTGGGGCCCTTCCTCGGGAGTGCTCTTGGAGGCTTCTTGGGACGTTTTGGCGGCCTCCTGGGCAGTCTGGAGGGTGTGAAGGCGTTTTGGACCGATAGTTTGGCGATTGGGGCCCTCTGGGCCGTCTCGGGGGCCTCTTGGGGCACTCTTGGCCTGTCTTGGTACTTTCGGAGGCCCCAGGACTCCCAGGGGTGGATGCGTGTCTGACCCATCCCCCCCGGCCCCCCCCTGCATCATCGTATCGCTGTTCCCTACTTAAACACCCCCTCCCCCAGGCGACTGGCAGCCAACCAGGACCAATGAGACCCTCCACACGTACTTGTCAAAAGCCATACGAACACACACTTTGGGGCAGAGTCTTGGATCATGCTGGTGGGCTCCGCGAACATGTTGTATTGTTATTTGACCAGTACGGCGGGGGTGCCCTCATATTGCCTGCTTTGCGCAAGACCACCTCCCCCGTCAAAAAACAGCACAACATGCACTTCGCGGCTCAATCTGAATCGTGCGCGGCCACCCCACGATCGCTGTCCAGTGGTGTTTGACAGGGTCCGCGGGGGTACGGTGTGAGTGAGCGAGACCCCCCCTACCCCACCTGGACCCCCCCCCCGACGGGGTATGGGTGAAAGAGAAGGGGCTTCCCTTCGACTCGACTACGAAATTGCTCGATGTTCCTCGCTGACAGGCGAGGAGGGCGCAGGGAAAGGGGACGACGGAGACGACGACTCGAACAGACAAGCCCCTTACACACGCCGACATGGTCGGCGGATTTCCTTACAGGCTTCTTATGCGTTTCGGTCGGACGCACGCCGAGGGACCATCGCATTACCAGATGTATGCGCACTTTGTGTACGAGCGTATTTACGCGGATGTGCATGCAATCGGGCGCGCAATGCGTGCTCAGGTTACGTTCTGGTGCGGGCAGGTATTGCGGCAGCCCAGTTTGCTAAATGCGCGTCCCTTGTTTTCTTAATTTCTCTGGTGCTGGGTGCGCATGGCGATTGTAATCGCACGGTGCATAAGGCTTCGCGACTTAACAAGGCTTTCAGATGTACGTGTTCGTCAGGGTGCGGTTGCTGGCATGTGGAAAGGACCCTGTGGGACGGGTATCTATTTACAGTTCAAGTGGTTGCGTTTCTGTATGCACCAATTTGGGCGCGCTTTCCCATCCAGCTGTCTGTCATTTCAGACAGCGAGTCGTGGGTCGCCGATGTGAACGCGGCGTTGCCGAGATCATCCATATGGGAAAGAAGACGAAGCACATGAAAGGAACAGCTGGCATTTCTTGGTCACTTAGGCTCCAAACTAGGTTCGAGCGTACTGGTCGGTATCGCTGCTCCCCACAGGCTGCTCCGCGGCAGTGGGCAGTCTGGGAGCAGCACAGCTCGGTGGTTCAGAGATGGGGCCTTGAGGAATGGGGCCCGAAGGACGAGGGGCCTCAAACAGTGTAAACTCCGCCTGGGCCCCATTCCTATCATTAGCGAAGGGATACAAAACCACCCCAACACCCATAATGTGCGCGGACTAGATGGACCGGGGCATCGAATGAAACAGCCCTGCCCTGTTCGATTCCTTCCTCGGGTGCGTTTACTAAACTGCTTTGCTCATTCGGGTGCTTACTATGAGGGCAGCGTTTCTGCTTCTTATTGCTAAGGCCTTACGGCCAGTGCCGCCGACCCTGGATACCTCGGCCCTCGAGGGTGACTGGATGCGTGATAAGACGTCGGAGGTAAATGAAGACGTGGCGGAGGAGGAGGAGGAGGAGGAGGAGGAGGAGGAGGAGGAGGAGGAGAGGAGGAGGAGAGGAAGGAGGGAGGAGGAGGGGAGGAGGAGGAGGAGGAGGAGGAGGAGGAGGGCAGCTTTTCTGCTTTTCACTTAGGACCCCATCCCTCAGGGCCCCATATTTAACCCCCGAGCAGCGGTGGCTCTCCCATGCTCTCCCGCCCGGCCCACATCCGCTCCTCCTTTTCCTCCTCCTCTCCTCCTCCTCCCTCCTCCTCCTCCTCCTCCTCCCCTCCCCCTCCTCCCCCTCCCTCCCTCCTCCTCCTCCTCCTCCTCCTCCTCCCCCCCTCCTCCCCCTCCTCCTCCTCTCCTCCTCCCCCTCCTCCTCCCCCTCCTCCTCCGCCACCTCCTCCTCCGCCACCTCCTCCTCCTCCGCCACCTCCTCCTCCTCCACGTCGCCTAGAAGAAAGGACGCCATGAACATAAACTTTGGGAGCTCCGCTCGGATTTCTTGGACTGGAGCTGGAACCCCGCGCGCCAGAGAGCGGGGCCCAGTGCCGATCCAAGACATCTGCGCAGAGCTCCGCAAGTTTATGTTCATGGCGTTTTTTCTTCCTCGATCCTCCCCCTCCCCCTCCTTGCAGTGTTTATGAGCCTCCTGTAGGCTGGTCGTCACCACGGTGAGCTCAGGAGCATGAGGAGCAGGACCGGGAGGACGACGAGTGAGGCAGCAGCAGCAGCGGCGGGGGGAGGGTCGGGACGACCCCAGCGAGGAGCTGCAGCCTGGCTCCCCGGGACTGCGGCCGAAGCGCAAGTTCGACTCCAAGCCCGTGGAGGTCCGCCACGAAGGCCTCCTCGACTCCCGAGCGCTTGTCGCCCTCCGAGCTCCGCTCCCGCCTGCCCAACCTCGCGCCTCCAAGGCCCCTCGCCGTCCTTCTTCCCCCTTCGAGCTCGAAGTGGGGAGATAGGCAGGGACGAGTTCGAGGCTCGAAGTGCGAGCCTCGTGCTTCGAGCCCCTCGCCCCATCCGAGCTCGGCCATCCCCCTTCGCCTCTCGAAGAAGGACAAACGGCATAGGCATAAACTTCCGGAGATCCGCGCGGATTTCTTGGATTTACGCTGGACCCTCTCTGGCAGCGCTGGAGGCGCCGCACCTGGCGCGCCTCGCGCGCCAGAGGAGAAGGAGGGTCCAGCGCAGATCCAATAAATCCGCGCAGAGCTCCGCAAGCGTATGATTATGCATGTTGTTGTTTATTATTATTCTTCTTATTATCATGTTTCTTCTTATTACTTGTAGTATTATCAGTATTCGTATTATTATCATCATTATTATTACTACCCATACGACCACCCTTGTGGTGATAAGGAGGTTCGGGGGGGGAGGAACCAACGTCTCACTCGATCGGTCTCACTATCGATCTTACTATCGGTCTCGCTCAATCGATCTCACTCGATGGATCTCACAATCGATCTCACTCGATCTATTTCATTCGATCGATCTCACAATCGATCTGACTATCGATCTCACAATCGATCTCACTATCGATCTCACTATCGGTCTCACAGTCGATCTCACATTCGGTCTCACTATCGATCTCACTATCGATATCACAATCAATCTCACAATCAACAACGTGATCATCATCAACATCATCGTCATCAACGTCATCAACATCAACATCATCATCATCATCATCATCATCATCATCATCATCATCATCGGGACACCATCATCATCATCATCACCTCATCAACATCATCATCAACATCATCATCATCATCACCATCATCACCATCATCGGGACAGCATCATCGTCACCACCATCATCATCATCATCATCATCATCATCATCATCATCATCATCATCGGGCCACCATCATCATCATCATCATCATCATCGGAACACCACCATCATCATCACCATCATCTCATCATCACCATCATGAACAACATCTTCAACATCATCATGATCATCATCATCGGGACACCATCATCATCGTCAGTAACATCAGCATCATTAACGTCATCATCATCATCATCATCATCTTCGGGACACCATCATCATCAACACCGTCATCATCATCACCATCATAATAATGATAATCATCATCATCATCGGGACACCATCTTCATCATCTAAATCAGCATCATCATCATCACCATCATCG